>CM054931.1:29460401-29534162 GCA_029168755.2 Tillandsia fasciculata
CAGTGGAGTCGAAGGGGAGCACAAGGATAAGCACAGGGATAAGGAGGGCATTATCGTCATTTTGCCTATTCTGTTAACGCGTTACCCCTAAAATTAATTATGTAATTACGAGGGGGCAAAATATAGTCTTTTTAAAGACAGTGGGAAAAAGTGAAAAAGTTGTATATTATAGAGGGTTTCTGTAATTTAGCCATAAAATTAGTAAAATTTTTATTAATAGATTATATATTTAAAAAAAATATATATTCTCGGCCATACATAGTTTGTTTATATTTTTTAAATATAATTTATATGTATTGATAAAAAAAAACTAAAATATTTATCATCTTATATTATATATGATAAAAAAAAATTAAACAAAAATATGTATATATTTTTAAAATTGTAATGTACTTAGAACCGCATTGAATTGAGTGCGCGTCCAAAGCTGTCCACATCTGACACGTGAGGTTTATAGATGAATCCATGATACAAGGAACATTATTAGTTTATTAATCACATGAATATAATTATATTTATTTTGCATCTAATTTATATTATACTTTTCTTGTTTGTTATTTTTATAAGAAGCATTTCAAGCATCATGATTTTATTAAGAATTGGTTTGTGCATCCATTGTGATAGTTGATTGGGTGTGAGTGGAGAGGGTGGTTGTGATCGATGTTGCACGTCGTAAAAAAAATAAAAATTCTATCTATATAAATAAAGAGATTTTTACATCCGTGACGAGTCTGTCCGTCACGTAGATAATTTTTTTTTAAAAAAATAAGATATTTTATGCTAATCTTGTTTTCAAACTGATCTTATTTTTAAAAATAATTTTACCAAACAGAATCCAAGATAGGATATTTTCTGCCGACCTTCATTTATTCCATTTAATAAATTTTATGCTAATGCTACCCATTATTTTCCGAAGACTTTGATGTAGAACTAGGTCTTTAAACTTAAAAGTATACTATTTCTAGATTCTTCTAGGTATGCTTAATTACATAGTAAAATCAATATGATTAACCATTACTTTGAAAATGCGCAGCATATGTTTTGCGTGTGTTTTGCATTAAGTGTTGCTTGAAAATACTACATAAAGTGGGACGTTCCATCGCCATCTTATTTCAAAAGTAAGTTTGTGTGTTTTGCATTTTAAGTGTTGTTTGAAAATGCTACATAAAGTAGAACATACCATCACATCTTACTTTAAGAAGAAGTTCAATAGTTACATTACAATAAAATTATATTATAACGATATTTTTAATTATTTTTAAAATTTTAAAAAATATTACTGATAAAAATATCAATACTTATTTATTATTAAGTATTACTATATATGTCGTCGCTATGGTATATAGCAAAAATATATTCCTATAGTATAATTTTGAATATAGATGGAATATAGATGGAACACTTATACAAAAGTGTCATAAATTTCAGATGCATATAATAATTCTGTGAGCAATTAATACTTCAATGCAGTATAAATATTAAAATCGAACCCTTAATTAGTAAAATTGACATAGTTGGATTTTACAGGAAGTAATATACTGAGCATATTACTAATTTGAATTAATTAATATGATAATATTGAAAAAAAAAATAGTATACCAAATTTGTGAGGTCATATAAATTTTAAAATTTTTATTTATTTTTGTTAATTACTTACCAAATTAGATAATACCTAATTTGTTAAGTATCCAACTCAATTTGGTATTGCAATGTAAAATTGTAATTTTGAAATTTAAATAAAACTTTTAAATTTTGAATCTAAATTATACTTTTAATCTTAAACCCAAATTTTAATTTTTGATTTAAATTAAAATTTTGAATTTGAACTAAAAATTTTATTTTAAATTTGAATTTGATATATAATTAAAAAAAATTATATTGTTTCGAATTTAAATATACAGTTTGGATGTAATATGAATTCACTATAACAAAATTAAATTATAGAGATATATTTTTGTGACACTTTTATACAAGTGTCTCATCTGGAACATATCACAGTAATATATTGCTATACATGCTAACGATGGTATATATAGCGAAACTAATAATAAGTGTTGATATTTTTATCAATAATATTTTTTAAAAATTTTAAAAATATTTAAAAGTATCGTTATACTATAATTTTATTATAGTGATTCCAAATTTATCAATAGTTTTACACTTATTCTGTCCAATTTAATATGAAATACGTAGAGAGTCCACGAATAGCTGAGGAAAGAGAAAGTGAAGCAATGACCTTCTAGAGAGTGAACAGAATAAATGGCTAAGTCAATCACAAAAGTTTAAGCACAAATTTCGTGGGAGTTTTAAATTAGATCGTGTTTCACAAAAAGAACGATCCCTGTGGAATCATTTGATGTGGACAAAAACACTTTCATTTTTTCATGCTAAGTGGCGCGCCCTATTACACCATAGTTAATTCAGATTCAACAAAAATTTAATAAAAATATAAAAAAAAAAACTAATTATACATCTAAAAAAAAAAAAAAAAAGCATCTTATATCTTATTCATTCTAGAATAAAATAAATTTTACTGATAATTTTGAAGTAATTAATAAAATACATTCCATCTTTAAATAGATGGGGTGTAATAGTATTGTTCAAAATATAATATGAATAAAATTTATATCATAACTTTTAAATTTATTAAAAAATTTAGTTTAAAAGATTGATTCATTAATTATTCGGATGCGTGTTTTCTTCTCCTTCTTTTTTTTTTTCCTTTGAGAGAGAATTTTTTTTTTTTTTTTTTTTTTAGAATTAAGAGGGTGGTTCATACAATCATACTTATCCAAAAAAAAAATACTTGAAATTTTTTGAGCCCAAAAATTTAAAAATTCACAAATTATTTTTAAATAATATTTTTTGGCTTAAAAATTTGTAAATTATTTTGATTTTTTTTTAAAAAAAATGGCATATGACCGTTTAATTTGAATTTTCAATAATTTGTGAATTAACTAACGAAGTTCAGAACACCAAAACTATCTTAAAGCTACTCTAATTTTTTTAACCTTTGAATCTAGCCACCCGCCAAAATATTATAAACGGATTAAAAAATTTAGTCATATTATATTTTTTAAATAAGACTTTCAAATTTCGAAAATGTCATATTTTTTTTTTTTTAAGTCCCGACGTTTTCGTCAAACTCAAGTATATTTATAAATATTAGATGATGTGAGACTCGTCAAATTAGTCTTAACCTTTAATCCCTGATCACCCAGTGAAGCTCAAGCACACTCATAAGTATTTCAAATTTCAAAGTGTCACATTTTTTTTTCTTTAAGTTCTGACGTTTTCGTGAGACTCAAGCATATTCTTAAGTATTACGCGATACGCGATTCGTCTTACTAGTCTTAATCTTTAAGTTCTAACGTTTTCGTCAGACTTAAGCACACTCACAAATATCAGACGATGTAAAACTCGTTTCGCTAGTCTTAGCCAACCTTAGCACACCCACAACGATCATTAGCTGAAAAATCACGCTCTATCCTTTCGGCGGGTGATTGATAAGCCGATTTTGTAGGAAGCTGCACTCCACCTATAATGATTATTAACCGGAAAATCGCGCTTTATTCTTCTCCGGCTACTGATCCGCTCTAATACTAACAGTAACTCTTCACGTTTTAGAAGGTCGTTCATTCTAAAGCTATAACTAATCTAATATGCTTAAAGGGTTGTTTGGCCTAGCTTTTGAAAAGTGATTTTTGGTCCAAAAGTGATTTTTGGGTCAATAGAGTGTTTGGCAACTAAGTTTTCAAAATCTGATTCTGATTTTTAGAACCAGTTTTCTGATTTTCGATGTCCAAAATCAGAAACAGTTAAAACCTGGTTTTTGAAAACTGATTCTGATTTTGAATTCAAATTTGAAATTTTATTTTGATTTTAGATTTAAAATTTAAAGTTAAATTTAATTTTTTATTTTAGATTTGATTTTTAAAATTTATAATTTTAACTTTTAAATTTTAAATTTTAAATTTAGCTATTTAATTTCAATTTAAAATTTTAAATTTTAAATCTTAAATTTTATAATTTTAAATTTTAAATTTCAAATTTTAAATTTATCGTTAAATTTCAAATTTAATTATTAAATTTAATTATTAAATTTAATTTTGAATTTAATTTTGAATTTTAAATTTCAAAATTTAGATTTTCAATTTGAAATTAAAAATTTAAATTTTGATTTAAAATTTTAATTTTTAAATTTTAGATTTATATTTTAAATTAAAATATCAAATTTTAAATTATTTTTTGTAATTTAAATTTTAAAATTCAAATTTAAATTTAAAATTTAAATTTTTTTTTAAAAAATAAAATTTAGAAAAAAAATTATTGTTTACAAATAAAGAAAAATTTTAACCAAACAGTTTTAAAAAATCACATCAAAAAAATTACTTTTTATCTAAACTCAGCTAAACGCTCTACAGCTTTTGACGAGAATCAATTCTTCAAACCAAAATCAATTCTACAGAAGCAATGCTATATATAATACATCCCAAATGAAATATATATCTCATCCAAAAGTAAAAACTAATTCATCGATCATTTCAAAATGATCGATCAAATTTACTCCACCCATTCACAAAAGGGAAAAAGAAATAACGAATTAGTTTTCCAGCCGCGTGGAATGAAAGTTTCTGCACCCATACGGAAAAAGAAAAAGAAAAACGAAAAGTGACAAAGAAAAAAAAAAGCAAAAATTATAATTATTTGTAAGTGCATTCTTTTTTGATGTCGTTATCAGGGTCAAAATGTGTGGAATATTATCGTTTACATATTCGAAGCTAATAATTAAGGTGTTATTTGATTTCACGCGCAAAATTTTAAAAAATAATTTTTGATGAAATAAATGTTTGACGGAAAAGGAGTATTATGTTTTCTAATATTTAATGTGTTGGACAAAAAAATAGAGCTAAAAGTTTATTTTATATTTTTATATTATATGTTATTTATATAATAATAATTATGCTATATATATTATTAGCATAATTTAGAAACTTTTGCTTATTTATTCTTAATTATTATTCAAAATATTTATATTTATATTGAAATTATTAAAATATCTTTCTAAACTTCAATTTTTTTTTTTTTTTTTTTGAGAGAGAGAGAAAGGTAGCATGCTACCCGCTTCGTTTATTTTTGAAATAAACTTAGCTGGAAATATGAAGCAACTAGGCTTCGAACTCGGGTATCAACCACCAAGCCCTTTGCCACTTGCACTAAACTTCAATTCTCATTAATAAATTGTAGAGGATTAAAAATATTTGAATAAACTTTTAAAAATCAATGAGAACATGTTGATCAACTAAGAGTATATTTGATATTATTTTATTTTATATTATAAATTAAATATATTTAAAAGAATGAAATATATATTTTAAGTTTATCAAGTTTTCAGCCGTTTGTGGAAAAATTATGCGGTTGGGATTATAGTGGTCCCTAAGGTTTACTAGGTGGTTGGTTGCATAGTAAAATTCTTAGGCAGCCACTATAATCCCAACCACATATCTTTTCATCCAACGGCTGAAAACTTGATAGCACTAATTGTTTGATGCTATCGATAGTATTCTAGCCGGACTTTATATATATAATTAGGCTAGAATATTATCGATAGAACCAAGCCATTGGTGCTATCAAGTTTTCAGCCGTTGGATGAAAAATTATGCGGTTGGGATTATAGTGGTCCCACTAGGTGGTTGGTTGAATAGTAAAAATCTTAGGAAACTACTATAATCTCAACCGTATATCTTTTCATCCAACGGCTGAAAACTTGATAACACTAATTATTTGATACTATCGATAGTATTCTAAACGGACTATATATATATATATATATATATATATATATATATATATATATATATATATATATATATATATATATATATTTATTTATATATATATATATATATATATAATCATTTTTTTGATTCGGTTCAAATCAACAACCCAAAATATTTAAGCCTAATAATTATTATTAGTATCCACAGTCTCCTATATACCTATGACAATTCTATTCTCATCCGATGTAAAACTATTAGAGTGTCACATATTTTTTCATTCAAAAATTAAAAATATACCAGCATTAATGATTTGATATTTTTAAAAATTTATTTTGGATCACCCTCTCTCTGGCGGTCCACTTCATCTCATAAACTGCGGTGCTTCGTCCAAATAGAAAAAAAATAATAATAAAATGCTCAAATCAGCGAAAGACAATTTTTTATTTTTTTTTCAAAATCTGTAAAATTTGTTTTAGAGAAAGTAATTTTGTGTAGAACCAATCGAAA
The DNA here is from genome assembly GCA_029168755.2 of Tillandsia fasciculata. NCBI lineage: Eukaryota > Viridiplantae > Streptophyta > Magnoliopsida > Poales > Bromeliaceae > Tillandsia > Tillandsia fasciculata. Next base: position 29,466,689 of record CM054931.1, read on the forward strand.
AACTATTTTTTGAATGAAAAATACTTTTCGAGCTAATTTTATAAGGAACCAAACATACCCTAAACTATAATACTTCTATAAATAAATTCCAGATCTATGATCCATTTAATTAAATTTGATCTGCACTATTTATTACGCCCTCCCTACTTCCCAGAGGGTCACCCATCCTAGAACTACTCTAGCTCTAGCACGCTTAACTCTCGTAACCTCATGGATCATGCTACCATCCAAAATGCTATAGCCGGGTTAGGAGATTTAGTCCTATTATATCATTTATATATAGGACTAATCCAAATTCTGGGGGTGTCACATTCTTTCCCCGTTTAAGCCCTGACGTCCACGTCAGGCTCAGGCGATGTGAGACTCGTCTCGCTAGCCTTAGCCGACCTTGTGAGGAGCTGCACTCCACTCACAACGGTCATTAGACGGGGAGCCTCGCTCGCTCTACATACCCGCTATATAACCCTAGCTCAGCCGAGACTCATCTCACATTTTCGACTGGTGAATGACTCTGATACCAACTGTGACACCCTCCCTACTTCCCAGGGGGTCACCCATCCTAGAACTACTCTAGCTCTAGCACGCTTAACTCTCATAACCTCATGGATCATGCTACCATCCAAAATGCTATAGCGGGATTAGAAGATTTAGTCCTATTATATTATTTATATATAGAACTAATCCAAATTCTGGGGGTGTCACACTATTTAAACTGTTTACTTTTGAATTTAATAGTTTTATTTTATTATTACTCTACTGTTCAAATAATTTTAAAATTAATAATATCTAATGTCTAGTATAATTAAAGTAATGTTGAAACCGTTTAATCACTAGATAAACTAATAATATCAAAAATTTAAAAAATAATAATAAATTTTAGAATGTTAAATAAGTAAAATTATTTTTAACGGTACCGATCATCAATTTAATTGTTGCTGATTAAAAACAATAGAGAAATAAATAGTTTACTTTAAAAAGTTTCTGCCCTTATTTTCAATATAAATACCATCAATTTTTCTTTTTTTTTTAGAGATTTTGAATAGGCATGTTTGCTCCCAAATTTAGATAGGGAATAGTATATGGAGATATTGTGACAAGAATTAGGCATGTTTGCTCCCAAAATAATTATATAATGTAATCCAGCTATTCCTTTTTATTCTTTCTCCATTGATCATATTTCATCATTTGATTTATTATTCTTAATATCTTATGATTATGCATATAAATGTAGATGAATAATTTTATAATTTTTAGATGCCATTTTGCTTGATTTTTGAAGTCTTGTCTAGTAAGATATAAGTAATAATTTTGTGACACCGCAACAATCTCACATTTGATGAAAATAAAATTATAATTAAATATATAAAAAATAATAAATATTAGTAATAATAATTAGATTTAAATATTTTAAGCCGGTTGTTTGGGTTAATAAGTTATTATTACTAGTAGGTTGGGCCGTTACATTTAGTATCAGAACCAAATACCAATCGAAAATGGGTGACGAGTCTCAACTAAATTAAGATCTAAATGATAAGAGGGCAGACTATATCAAGATTTAAATGATAAGGTTTACGAAAAGTCGGTCACACATTAATACTTCTATATCGGATAAGAATGGGTCCCAATAGTCCCACATCAGATAATAATAAAATTATGATTAGATATATAAGAAATCATGGACACTAGTAATAATAACATAACTCTGCATAAATATTTTGGGTTGATAGTTTGAGCCCAACGAATTATTATTGATATTGGACCGAATTGTTACAAAATTACTAAGATAGTTTTCTTAATTATGGATCTTTTTAAATTAACTATTTAATTTTAGAGTTCTGCTATAGATACATCGATGTTAGGGGTGTATATCATACACATCTAACACGGACGGCTCAGATTAATCTGAGTTTTTTTAAATAAAAAACTCAGATTAATTCATGGCATTTATGTCTCAGGTGTATGATGTACACCTCTACAGTTAGTTTTTCCTTAATTTTACCTCTTAATATTTTAAAATTTTGATTTTAAGCCACAGTTTTACAACAAATTTTATTTGAGTCAATCACTAGTACTTTGATTACAAAACTTAAGATAATCACTTACTTTAGGCCCTGTTTGGGAAGGGGATAAAGGGGGGATATCCCCCTTTATCCCCCAAACAGTTTTGGGATATCCCCGTTTGGGGATATCCCCCCAAACGGGGGATATCACTGGGTTTGGGGTGGGGATATCCCACCCCAAACCCAACAGGGCCGGGTTTTGGAAAAACCCTTCCCAAGGCTGTCAGAGCCTTGGGAAGGGAAATTTGGTTTTTTTTTTTTTTTTTTTTTTTTTTACCTTTCTTTATTTTTTTTTTTAATTAGAATATTTAAATTTTAAAAAATATTTAAATTATAAATTTATAATTTTATAAATTTTAATTTTTTATATTTTATAAATTTATATATATTTATATTTTATTAAAATTATAAATATATTTATATTTTATTAAATTATATATATTTATAAATTTATAATTTTATATAAATTATAAAATTTATATAAATTTTATAATTTTTTTAAAAATTTATATAAATTTAAAAATTAAAATTTTTACTTCTACTTAAAACTATTTAAATTTTAATTAGAATATTTAAATTTTACTTAATTTTTTTAATTAGAATATTTAAATTTTAAAGAATATTTAAATTATAAATTTATAAATAATTTAAAATTAATTTTTTATATTTTATAAATTTATATATATTTATATTTTATTAAAATTATAAATATATTTATATTTTATTATATTATATATATTTATAAATTTATAATTTTAAAAAATAATATTAATTTTAAAATTGTAAAATTTATATAATTTTTTTTATAATTTTTATAAAATTTATATAATTTAAAAATTAAAATTTTTCCTCCTACTTAAAATATTCTAATACATTCTTTAATTATCAAATTTATAATATACATAAAAGTAAAGGTCACATCGTCATTAAAATAAAAAGTCAACTTTATACCTCTTTTTCTAAAACCTCAATCCAAACACCTATTTTCTTACACCAGGTTTATACCAGGTTTATCCCTCATTTCCAACCAAACACAATTTAGGTTTAAACCAGGTTTATCCCTTAGCTTATCCCTATACCTGGTATAACTCATTCCGGTATATCCCACATCCAAACGATACCTTAATAAATTTATAGTTATAATGTATATTTTGAAGTGAGAGTCTTATTAACTGATTAAAATTAAATAAATTAATTATAAGGTTGGGTTGCTAAATCGAAATGATACATAATTTAGATAAATTTTGAAATTTAATTGTATTTTTAAAATTTTAATGATAAATTTAACTCGGATATAAGTTTAAATATAAAAAATTAAAATTTAATTTTGAATTCCAAATATAAATGTAAATTTAAATTGCAAGCATAAAACGTTTATTTGTATTTTCACTTCTTTATATATAATTAAATAATCAAACAATCGAAATCATAAAACTATAATTTTTTTGTTTTTACTTTATAACCAAGTCAAACAAACGAGCTCAAAAATAACTTTCGTAAAAATCACTTTTATCAAGTGACTTTTTTCACTTCAACCTTTTTTAGAGAACCAAACATGTCCGAAATAAATACATTGTAGCTGCGGATCAGTGTAGCATCAAACCGGCTCGAGCCCAAACAGGGCACGGTCCACACGGCCCTCATCTTGGCCCAACATGGCCTACACGGCTCGTATATGATATGGGTCGTGCTTGTTGGCTATTTATTTATAGGTTAAATAGGTCAAACTTCCTGCCTCGTGAAAATAGGTCCAGGAGACTAATAAGTTGAGTTGGGTGAGCCTAATAAGTTGAGTGGGGCTGCGGTCCATAATAGACCTAACGGCAAGAGGCCCAACAATAGACCCAACGTCCATGTGGGTTGAGTCCGGTCGAGATCCGTGGGCGTTGTATCTGTACATTTAAGTGAATTGGTTGCGTATTTCAAATAGCTCGAGCTTTTGGGATTAATGGTTAGCGCCAACGATCCTACAGTGCTGTGCCTTTATTTTTTTAATTTCTATAAATATAATTAAAATTTATTAAAATTTTAAAAAATTTTAAATTAAGAAAAAGGAAAAAGCTAGTTCTTTATTTAGTAAAAGTAAAATATATAGCTATAAAACTTAAAAACAAAAAAATATATATATAGAAGTACAATATTTATGTCCCATCTCATTTCCTTTTTATGTTTAATGAAGTAAACACTGAAAAAAATAATAAGTTATTTGTTTGGAAACAAAGTAATCCACACAAATAAATATTGGACTATTTGGATAACAAATGTAATGAATTATTTTTTGTTTCAATGTTCTTGCTAGTGTTTATGTGCTAGTTAGTGAATGAATATTTATCAATAATTATAATAATAATAATAATGTGATTAATGGTTAGGCTTTATAGTACAAGAAGTTTCACTAATGTGACATTCTAATTTTTTTTACGAAATTATTCATTCTAAAACTATTCTAGCTCTAAAGTGCTTAACCTTCTTAATCTCTTAAGCCTAACCACTACCAAAAAATAATATCGTCGAGTTAAAAAGTTTTGCCATATTTATATTTTATATATAAAACTAATTCAAATTATGGAAGTGTTACATTTCTTTTTCCTGTGAGTCCTAACGTTCTCAAATTATGGGAGTGTTATATTTCTTTCCCCTTCAAGTCTTGACGTTCTCGTTAGGCTAAGAAACAGTTACAAATACCAGCGATGTGAGACTCGTCGCACTAGTCTTAACCGACCTTGTGAGGAACCACGCTCCATCCACAACGATTATCAGCCGGGGAGCCGCACTCTGCCCGTTGTATAATTCAGATTCAGCAGAGACTCATTTCATACTTCTGGTTGGTGATTGTCTTTGATACCAAATGTAACAATCCGACCCACTAGCAATAATAACTCGTTTGGCCGAAAACTACCGGCCCAAGATACTTAAGCCCAGTTGAGAGGTTTAACCCTATTTATACCTTATATAAATAATAGTCAATGGACACTAATAATAATAACTGGGCTTAAGCATTTTTTATTGTGGTTTGAACCTAATGTGTTATTATTGGTAGTGAACCGAGTCGTTACATCTTTCACATCTAGACTCGAGACTTTTTGTTAGGCCCACAACGTAGGCTTGAATTGAAAAAAAAAAAAAAAACAAAAAAATCAATAAGAATTTGACATGATTAAAACTCAGAATTTTCTATTCTGATATATTAAAAAGTATAAAATAACTATTGCACACTAAAACCTTAAGCTAATAAAGAATAGTATTTAAATATTTTTGTATTTAACAAAATCTAACAAAGACTTTTACTAGATTTGTATTGATCTAACATCATTGTCTAACATTCCTTTTAAGTTAATTTTAAATTAAAAAAAGGTTATTGCTAATCCATCATATAACCATTTAGAAAAGCAAAGGTAGGTGATGGTTAGGCTATATTAACACAGCATTAACATTGTTTATTAACAAATTATAAATTTGAAAAAGAAAAATGTATCCAACTGTGACTTTTAGTCCACTATAAGACTCTAATAATTATTATATTCTAAGTTAATGCATTCCATATTATAAAATATGATTTATCATATATCCTAAAAATAAGAATAGCTAGTTGACAAGTATTAATATTAAACTCAAAGGTCCTTTTGGTTCGGAAATAAATTTAAGAGATATAAAATTTTTTATACCTGAGATAGCTTGCTATTCCGGAATAATGAAGTATAAAAATTAAATTACGTTTGGTTGAAAAGTTGGTGTTCTCTGGAATAGTTAAAATTATGTTTGGTTAAAATTATGGAATAGTAGAGGATAATAGAAAAAGAAGATAGAATTTTTACAAAAATATCAATTTGCCCTTAGCTTTTTTTATAGAAAATTTACTTTAATTATTATATTAAACTTGAAGTAATTTAATTATAAATAATAAATTATATTTTACGTTAAAAAAATAATATTTTTAATTTTATATTATATTTTAGTAAATACAAAATCTAAGTTTCAGATAGCTATAGGTTGAAAGTTAAACTACAAATTTAAAAAAATCAGAGTTCACGTAACAGCAAATTAGAACTAAAGCTAAATCATAGTTCATATAGCCCTAGTTTCATATACTGAATACTAGCTAGGGCAGTGAATCTTAACTGAATACTAGTTTTTGATTTTCAAAAAAAAAAAAAAAAATCAAATAACTCTAATTTCTTTTTAAATTTAGCCTTCAAAGAATATATTTAAATTTTTATTTACATTTTTATTATCAATGCTCAAAAGGTAAGCAAATGTGAACTGTGCATTCACAATTTACCATCTAAGGATTGAATGCTTTTTGATTTTTAACTATAGAACATTGAGTGATTCTCTCTCTCTCTCTCTCTCTCTCTCTCTCTCTCTCTCTCTCTCTCTCTCTCTCTCTCTATATATATATATATATATATATATATATATATATATAGTTTCATTAAAGAGAGAAAATAATATATAAAATGAAAAAAAAAAAAAAAAAAAACTAGCAAATGCTACAATATATATAAGTTAAGATAGATAAGTAATCACTCTACCGCTCACAGAATAACTAATGGCCAAACAGAGAGCAGCCTTTTTGTTTTTTTTAATTCCATGACAACCTACACAAGAAGATACTAGCACCTCCAATTTTTCAATTTTATTTTCATTTGAAAATAGAATAAAAAGATCATATCCTAACCTAATATAATAGAAAAAAGTATAGTTGATCAACTATGTAAATCAAACTAAAATCTTATATGGACTAGTTAAGGGTGCTAAAGCCCACCTTATACTAAGAGGAAGTTACAATTGCTTTTTGGGCCTAAAGGCTTATTTGATCTATAAGCTAATTCATGGGCCCTTTTCATATAAGATGTTAAATCCAATAAAATTTAAGGTATGAATGCATATTTGATTTTAATACGGATGCGAACAGGACGGATCTAGATGCCTTCTGCCCTACCAATAGAAGTCCTGCCCCGACTACCACCTCGATTCATGACAGACAAAACAAAAAGACTTTCATAATCTGCCCTAACTCAAAATCTGCCCCCTGCCTGCACGACGAATCCGTCTTGACTCAAAACACCAAATGTAATCGAGCTCAAAAGATCGAACATGGTGGGGTTCAGGCGGGGAGGGGCATCGAAGGAGGATCTCGACGAAGGAACGATGAATGCATGTTGAAAGAAATCATGCAATTCGAGGAATTGCGGTGGTTACGCCTAGCTGTCTGATGTTTCCCAGTAAAACTCTGGTTGAGCCAGCGGCAAAGGGTTGATGCCCGTATCTCCCGGAAATCTAAAATAAATTTTCGAAAAGATATTTTGATAAATTTGACATCAATCTGGAAAAGATCCAGATTTAAATTATTAGTGAGTCTGTGGTTTGAGTATTTGTGAGTTGTTCCCTGATCAAAATATATGATAATATATGATTCAGATTGGCACAGTCTAACTCTAGCCTTCGAGCATTCTATTGAATCGATCGTGAAAAATATATTTCGATCCCTTTTGCCCATATTATGTTTTGCTTAATAGAGTTAGATAGCCCTCGTTACCAAACATGCCATTATTAAGCTAAGGTGAGAATGAAAGGATGGCACCCATAGAAGCTACATGATTAAAATGAAAGAAGGAGAGAGAGAGACAGAGAAATCTTTAATGACAAAACAAATATTAGTAAACTCAAAAACTCTTCTTCTACAACAAGCTTTATGATAGGTGCTCCAACAATGTTATGCAATATACATTGTTTGCTAACAAAGGTTAACCCATGTTTAATAATTTCTTTAGGGCATTAAAGGGAAAAAAAATTGTACAAGGAGCACCTTATATATAGAAGATTATAGAAAGAAGAAAGTGCATCCTTCATCCAATTTGTGCTTTTAATCCAAAATTAGTAAGCCCACTTTTTTTTTTTTTTTTTTTCTGATATAGATATTTTTTTAGAAAAATAATTATTTTAATAGTCTATATTAAAAAAGTATTAAGGTATTTTTGGATACACAGTATAAAAAAATGGCTATAAAGTTTATAAAGTGTAATTTTGATCTAAATTAAATAGAAAATTCAGTAACTCTAAAAAATTTGACGGTTTCAAATTTTAAACTGTTTGGATATATATTATAAAATTTCACAAAAATTTCTATCAATTTAAAATTTCAAAAAATAAAAAGAAAAATACTAATTTTATATTTTAAAAAAATTAAATTAAAATTTTCATAATTTGAAATTAAAAGTTAAAATTTTGATTTTTGAAATTTAAAATTTAAAATTTAAGTTAAAATTTAAAATTTCAAACAAAAAATTTGAAAAATTGAAAAATAAAATCAAATTTTAAATTTTAAATTGTAAAATTAAAATTTATTATTTTAAAATAATAAATTTTAATGTTTAAAATTTAAAATTAATATTATAAAATTTTGAATTTTAAATTTTAAATTTTAAATTTTAAATTTTAAATTTTAAATTTTAAATTTAAATTTTAATTTTAAATTTTAAATTTTAAATATAAAATATAAAATTTGAAATTTGAAAATTTAAATTTGTAATTTATAATTCGAAAATTGAAAATTAAAATTTATAATTTGAAATTTGAAAAAAAAATTGAATTTTCAAATTTGAATTTGAATTTTAAAATTTTAAAATTTTAAAATTTGAAATTTACATCCTAATTTTAAAATTTAACAATTAAAAATTAAAAATTAATAATTTATATTTTTGTGTTGAAAATTTAAATTTAAAATTTACCCTATCTCGGAGGTGAGGGAGTTTAAGAATAGTGAAAAAAAAATAAAAAAATAAAAAAAAAAAATCTACTATTAGAGTGGATTTTTACTATATCCTATTTTTTATGGTATAGTATAGCTATGCTTTAAAAAAAAAAAAAAAACCTGTATTTTGAACTATTCAAACATTTCATAAAAATAATAATAATAATCATAAATATAGTATAATTTAACTATGCTATAATTTTTTTGTACATCCAAACGAATCTTAAGTTAAAATATTAAAAGATAAAACAACTGAATTTGAAATTTGAAACCAAACATTTAAATATCCATCGAGACGGGCCGTATCCACACCAACAAGATACCGACATGATACAGTCTCCGTACCATCAAAAAATCTTTTTTAAAAAATTTACTAAATAATTTTCTCAATAAAATTTAAAATATTTGATAAAAATATAATAAGTAATTATAAAATTTTGTTGCTAAAAAAAATAAATACTTTATATTATTACGAATCGACGCACATGTATTTTTTCTTTTTGTAACCACACTCATCGACACAACTTGGCATGATTCAGCACGATCGTACCACAACATTTAAATCGTTACTCGAAATCCATATTAGAAACTTAGTACTTTCATAATATGAATCACCAACCAGCCTAAATGTAATGAAGCTACCTTTAATGCATTGCAGATCAAGTCACCATTACTTTTTTAAGTCTTCTTCAATCGCCATATTAATTGCGTGCAGCGAGGACACTCGATCTCCACCTTTCAGAGAGACAAATTGCACTCTCGGGCACGGTAGGGGGCACGGTAGGGACAACGACCGCAAAAATTCGAACCGATAACGCATGGGCACCGCAAAAATTCGAACCGATAACGCATGGGCGAATGTCATCCAAAGCATATGGCACTTTAAAAGCTACGTTTTAGCGACAAAATTAGCGGTGGACAAAAAAAATACTCCCAAAATACTAAATTGTCAAATTTTTTTAATACAGAATAATAGGCAAAATTATTTTAGTTTTTAATTTTTTTTTTTTTTTGTTGGTCTGTTTAAGAAGAACCACTAAAATATACAGGATAATTTTAAAGTTATATATATATATATATATATATATATATATATATATATATATATATATATATAAATAATTGAGGAAGGATACTTGTACACCCAATCATGGATGTACATCTTACATCCCCACCCACCCAATCATGATGTGATGGGTGAAATTGTGATACCTCCAATAGTCCCACATCGGATGTGGTTGGAATTGTGATTGGATTTATATAAGGCATGAATATTAATAATAAAAATTGGGTTTAAGTATTTTGGGCTGTGGTTTGGGCCCAACAAGTTATTATTGTTAGTGTGCCGGGTCGTTATTTTTGCTATTGGAGCCAATAACCAGCCGGAAATATACGCCGAGTCTCAGCTGAGCCTGGGCTGACGACGACGTCAGGCCGGGAGCCCCACATCGGATGTGGTTGGAATGGGCTGACGACGACGTCAGGCCGGGAGCCCCACATCGGATGTGGATGGAATGGTGACGACGACGTCAGGCCGGGAGCCCCACATCGGATGTGGATGGAATTGTGACGACGACGTGAGGCCGGGAGCCCCACATCGGATGTGGATGGAATTGTGATTGGAGGGAGTCCCACATCGAATGTGGTTGGAATTGTGATTAGATTTATATGACACATGGACACTAGTAATAATAACTGGACTTAAGCATTTTGGGTTGTGGTTTGGGCCGAACAAGTTATTATTGCTAGTGGGCCGGATAGTTACTGAAATTCACCCCACCCTTAGATGGATAGGGTATAAGATATACACCCCTTTTAGCGTGTATATTTAGCTTCTTCTTTTTTTTCTATATAATTAGACCTCTTTAATTAAAAAAAATTAATTTATTCATCTGGTCGCTTCACCATCCTTCTCTCCTTCGTTCCTCCTCCTCTCTCCCTCTACTTCTCTTAATTTTAACCAGTAAAAAATTCGAACAATAAGAAAAGTGACAGTCCACAATAAAAAAGATAAAATTTATAGTATTTTAAAATTTGTGATGGAATGTATTATATTTTAAAATTTCTAATAAAGAAAAAAAATTATAATTAATATAAAATTTTTTTAATTATTTAATTTTTATTTATGTTTAAAAATATATTTTTATTTAATATAATTTACTATTAAATTGTCTTTTTTTTTTCATATTTTGATCCAAAAACGTAAAAACCTTATTTTGATTATTACAAATTTTTTAATTTATTTTATATAAGAATTAAAATAGAGTATTTTTTAAAAAAGTATCCAGAATAATTTTTATATGAAGTATATAATTTTTTAATATATCAAATATATTATAAAATAAAATTTTATTTTATTTTTTAATAATGACCAAACAAACACGACTTACAAATAAATAAATAAATAAATAATGAAAAAAGAAATCTAAAGTCCTCAAAAATAGCCACTATCTTAGAGTACAAATTATAAATTTATCTTCTAATTTGACCAGGCATTTAAATATTTTGTATAATTTCTTAGGTGTTATTATCAACATGTATATATAATAATCGACACTACGATAAAATAATAATAATTCCAGTTCTTAATTATATTTCCCTCATCAAGTCTAAGGAATAGATGATGTTAGTGATCATAGTAATAGACTCGTGCAATAGAATTATATTGATAGATTGAATGAGTCGCAATAAATAATATGTAAAGGCTTATATAAGAAAAAAAATACGAAATCTTAAAGATTTACTATTGAAGCGTGGCCTCGATTATTAAGCAATAAATAAGTCGTACTAATGAATTAATTAATTGATTTTTATATTAAAATAATATATTATTTTAATGCCTAATCAGATATGCAAATAAGACACGTAACGTATCGGTCTAAGGGGACGTATGCTAGAGATATTATCTATGAGGTGCTTTTTAAAGTTCGGGTTTTTCCGTTACTTCCTTTACGTAGAATATAATAATAAAAAGAAAAGAAAAGTGAAAAAAGAGCATGCCACGTGATCGTGTCTCGGACACGTGGCCAATTTTTACTGGAGGTGGAAAGTTGAGGGATATTCCAAGTGGCGCGTCGCAATTCGCCCTTTTTCTTGTGAACGCTGTGTACGTCCCCCGTCCGGAAACGGGGCCCCCCAGAGCACGACTCTCAAAGCGTGATGAACGGTGGATAGGATGTTCTCACGGGAGCCGTCAAAATCGGTGAGCGCGCGAAACTAACGGCCGTGATTTGCTGTGATCTTAACAATTTGACGGTTCTACCCTCGAGATTAACTTAAAAGGGAGGAAAGAAAATGAACCGTTGGATCGATCGGAGAGAGATCTGGGCCGACAAGACGGCGGGAATAAGATCTTATTCCACGTTTGTTTCTAACAAAACAAGATTTCAGTACTTGCATAATATATATCACAAACACGCCTAAATGCAACGAAGCTAAACCGTTTAGTACTGATATTAGTTTGGGGGGGGGGGGCGGGCTAATAAAATATTCCCTTTATCCCCTCCAAAAAAAAAAAAAATAAAATAAATTAGTTTGATATTTCTTTTTATAAATAAAAAAAAGTTAACTGTTGATTAATAAAAGATAAAAATATAATTTTATTTATTAACAAATATATATATATATATATATATATATATATATATATTAAATATCATAAAATATAAAATATTATATATAAATAATTCCATTAATTTAGCCATTAATTTTATAATAATTCAAAAAAATTAATTTTTTAAAAAAATAAATTACAATTTACGCATTAATTTAAAAAAAATAGAATTATAATTTAGTCATTAATTTAAAAATTTAATTTAAAATATTTTAGAATTACAATTTAGAAATTAATTTTAAAAATATAAAATTACAATTTAAGCATTAATTTAAGAAGTATTAGAAGTACAATTTAGTCATTAATTTATATCAATATTTTTTTAAAAAAATTGAACATGTGTTTATAATCAAATTCAACATATTTAATATGTGTAAAAAATTTTAGAGTTCCTCTAATTTAGAAATTAATTTTGTTTCGTTATTCTAAAAAATTTTAAAATGGATAAACTTTTAAATTCAACATACAATGAAAGTTTTCATTCATATACTTTTCACAAATTTAGACATTAATTTTACATATTTTTGAATTAAAATTTAGGCATTAATTTAAAGAGTTTTAGAATTACAATTTAGGCATCCATTTTAAAAGTTTTAGAATAACAATTTACGCATTAATTTAAAGAGTTTTAGATTTACAATTTAGGTATTAATTTAAAGAGTTTAAATTAAAAAAAATAGAATTACAATTTAGATATTAATTTAAAGAGTTTAAATTAAAAAAAATAGAATTATAATTTAGATATTAATTTAAAGAGTTTTAGAATTACAATTAAGTCATTAATTTAACGAGTTTAATTTAAAATATTTTAGAATTTCAATTTATATATTAATTTAAAGAATTTTAGAATTACAAATTAGGCATTAATTTAAAGAATTTTAGAATTACAAATTGGGCATTAGTTTAAAAAGTTTAATTTAAAGAGTTTTAAAATTATAATTTAAGCGTTAATTTAAAAAATTTTAGAATTACAATTTAGACATTAATTTAAAGAATTTAAATAAAAAATGTTAAAATTATAATTTAGGTATTAATTTAAAGAGTTTTAGAATTACAAATTATGCATTAATTTAAAAAGTTTAATTTAAATAGTTTTAAAATTATAATTTAGACATTAATTTAAAAAAATTAGAATAATAATTTAGATATTAATTTAAAGAATTTAAATAAAAAAATATTAAAATTATAATTTAGGTATTAATATAAAAAGTTTTAGAATTACTAATTAGGCATTAATTTAAAAAGTTTAATTTAACGAGTTTTAAAATTAGAATTTAGACATTAATTTAAAAAATTTAAATAAGAAAATATTAAAATTACGATTTAGGGATTAATTTAAAGAGTTTTAAAATTACAATTTAATCATTAATTTAAAAAGTTTAATTTAAAAAAATTTAGAATTGCAATTTAGTCATTAATTTAAAGAGTTTTATAATTACAATTTAAACATAGTCTAAATTTTAATTCCTAAAAATAATCTAAATTTTAATATAGTTTCCTAAAATTAAAATTATTTAAAATATATTAAATAAAAACTATTAAAATATTATCATTTAATATTATAACTAAGTTAGAATATTTAAAATTTATAATCTTTCCAAAAATAAAAACTCTCACTAAATTGAAATCTTTAAATTTATAATATTTACAAAAAAAAAAAAATTTTAAAATAAGATAAAATTACTTAATTATCCTTGAATTAAAAAACTAAAATAATCATGTTTTGGGATGACCGGTAACTCCTAAAGTGATCTGTTATTGCTGGTCACAACTAATTAAATCTAAGTCGTTGAACAGATATGAAAGGACGACAATAAAAAAAAAACTAATATTAGTATTTCTCTAGAAATAAAATAGTGGGAAGTGTTGTTTTCCTTCTTAAACGGGTTATTCCAGCACTGAAATATCCCGTTTAAGAGGGGAACAAAAGTTCTCCCCCACGGTAGGAACAAGGTTGGCTTCTTTTCACCCTATTTATTTTTTTTTAATTTAATTTAAAAAATTTAAATTTTAAAATATTTAAATTTATAAAATTTTAATTTTAATTTTTTTATATTATAAAATTTAAAATTTAAAATTTTAATTTTTAATAAATCTAAAAATAAAAAAAAAATCAAAATTTATTAATTTTAAAAAATTTTAAATTTTTACAACTTTTTTTATAAAAATTTTTAAATTTATACAAATTTTAAAATTAAGATTTTTGCTCGTACTTTTGTAATTTTTTGAGACAATTAAAATTTAACTTTTTAACATTTATAAATTTTTAAATTTAGAGAATTTTTAAATTTTATATCTTTAAATTTTTTATTTTAATTTTTAAAAATTTTTAAAATTTATTAATTTAAAATTTTAAAAATTTATAATAATTTTTAATAATTTTGAATTTTTAAAATTTTTAAAATTTTCAATATATTTTTTTATATACAAAAACTAAATTTAAATAATATAAATTGTAATTAATTTTTTAAAAATAATTTTTTTAAAAGTGTACTTTTTTTAATTAAATCAATTTTTTTTTTATTCTTCTTATTCTATTTTATCAAATCAAAAATAAATCTTTTTATACCTGGTACAACTTTAATACTTATCCAAACACAAAATTATATTAGTTTATGTTTTTTCTCTGAATTTATATTTATCTTTAGAATATACAATTTTAATTTAGGGTTAATTGCATACGGCTTCTTGTAAACATATCGAATAGCAGATATATCCCTACAAAATTCAACTTTTCAGATTTATCCCTTCAAAAGTCCAACGTTACTCATATATATCCCTACCGTCTATCTCTGTTAGAAAATTTAGTTAACCATAGGTTAAATACTTAATCTTGGTTAGTTAGTTAAGTAAATATACTTTTTTATCCATCCAGATATTTCTGCATTATTTTTTAGAAGAACATTTTTGAAAGGGCAAAACTGTCATTTCACATATAATCTGTTAAAAAATAAACAGTAAACTAACAAGAATAAACCGGAGGGATATATATGAATAACGTTGGACTTTTGAAGGGATAAATATAAAAAGTTGAACTTTATGGCCCGTTTGGTTGGGGGATAAAGGGGGAATAACCCCATTTATCTCCCAATTCCTGCCAAACAGTGTTACAAAATGACATAAGATAATTTTTTTTTTTATCTCTGGCTTAACGGGTTATCCTCGGATAACCTGTTAAGTCTTATTCCTCTCCCCCCCATGGAATAAGGTTTTATCCCTGGGGGCAGTGAATGAAATTTTGATGTTTTCTTCACTGTAACTTACCTTCCAATCTCAGGCTATATGAACCTACGGCTATGTGAACTATGATTTAGCTTTAGTTTTAATTTGCTGTTATGTGAACTCTGATTTTTTTAATTTGCAGTTTAACTTCCAACCTATAGCTATCAGATTTATCCCTTCAAAAATCCATAAAATTAAAAATATATTTTTTTACGTAGATATATCTATGATTTATAATTAAATTGTTTCAAATTTAATAATAATACATTGATTTTGGTATAAAAAAATTAAGACAAAGTTGATATTTTTATAAAAATTCTATATTTTTTTCCACTATCCTCTACTATTCCATTTTTAACCAAACACAATTTTAACTATTCCAGATACCAACTGTTAAAAAATTAACATTTATACTAATCTCGGAATAGCAACTATCCCAGGGATATAAAAAAATATACGTTTAACTTTTCCCCGAAAAAGAATAGAAATATATCTGATATTCGATATATTTACGAAGTCGAATGCAATTAATCCTTTAATTTATATCTGAACCAAATACAACCTTAATGCATAGCAAGTTAAAATTATTATTGCTTTAATTCTGTGCCGCAAGGACACTCTACCACTAAGAGAAACCACTTGCACTCAACCGAATTGGGTAGCGTAGCAACGACAGCGAAAACTCGATCAATTGCACTCAACCAAATTAGTCGCCGTAGCGACAACGACCGCATAAATTCGAACCGATAATGCATGTGTGAATGTCATCCAAAGCATATTGCACCATAAAAGCCACATTTTTAGCATCAAAGTTATTAGTGGAGAAAAAAAATACTCCCAAAAAATTAATAAATTGTCAAATTTTTTGATACAATAATTGATCAAATTATTTTATTTTTTAAAATTTTTTACTTTTTTAGTTGGTCTTCTTAAGATAACCAATAAAATATACAGAATAATTTTAGAGTTAAAAAAGAAAAAATTAATTAGACGTTTTTTAAAAAAAAATATTTTATTCGTCTTGTCACTTTGTCATCCTTTCTTTATTTCATTCTCCGTTCACATCCTCTCTTCTTCTCCTCTGCCTCTACTCCCACTGCCGCTGCCACTACTGCCAACTTCATAATCTTAGCCGATAAAAAACTCGAATGATAAGAAAGTGACAATCGATAATAAAAAGGATAAATTTTATAATATTTTAAAATTTGTGATTAGATGTATTATATTTTAAAATTTCTAATGAAAAAAAAAATTATAATTAATATAATATTTTTTTAATTATTTATTTTTATTTATGTTTTTAAAAAATATTTGATATGATTTATTAATAAATTATTATTTTTTTCATATTTTGATCCAAAAACGAAAAAGTCTTATTTTGGTTAATACAAATTTTAAATTTATTTTATATAAGAATTAAAATAGAGTATTTTTTTAAGAGTATCGAAACAGTAAAAAATAAAATAATTTTTATATAGAGTATATAACTTTTTAATATATCAAATATATTATAAGATAAAATTTTATTTTACTTTTTAATAATAACCAAACAGATCCAATGTACAAAATAAAATAAGATAAAAAATTCTAAAGTCCTCAAAAATAGCCATTATCTTGGAGTACAATTAATAAATTTATTTTGACCATTTATTTTGACCATTGATTTTGTGTGCTCTCACTTCTTAGATGTTCTAAAAGACTTTTCAATATTTTGTATAATTTCTTAGATGTGATTATCAACATGTATATATAATAATCCATACTACAATAAAATAATCATAGTTCTACTTCCTAATTATATATATTTTCCTCATCAAGTCTAAGGAATAGAATGTTAGTGATCATAGTAGAGCTATATATAAATAAAATAATAAATAATAATAATAATAATAATAATAATAATAAATAATAATAAAAACGAAATCTTGAACAAACCGTCACGTTTCACGCCTTAAATAAGTTGTACTAATTTAATTAATTAATTGATTTTTATATTAAAATAATATATTATTTTAATGCCTAAAAATTCGTGCTAAGGTTAAATTGCAATTTTTGAGAAAAGAAGGGGCAAAATTGATAGGATATGGGTAGTTTAATTATAGCTTATCAGATATGCAAATAAGACACGAAACGTATCGGTCTAAGGGGGCGTATGCTAGAGATATTATCTATGAGGTGCTTTTTATAATAATAAAAAGAAAAGAAAAGTGAAAAAAGAGCATGCCACGTGGTCGTGTCTCGGACACGTGGCCAATTTTTACTGGAGGTGGAAAGTGGGGGATATTCCAAGTGGCGCGTCGCAATTCGCCCTTTTTCTTGCGAACACTGTGTACGTCCCCCGTCCGGAAACGGGCTCCCCAGAGCACGACTCTCAAAGCGTGATGAACGGTGGATAGGAGTTCTCACGGGAGCCGTCAGAATCGGTGAGCGTGCGAAACTAACGGCCGTGATTTGCTGTGATCTTAATAATTTGACGGTTCTACCATCGAGATTAATTAAAAGGGAGGAAGGAAAACGAAGCGTTGGATCGATCGGGGAGAGGGATTTTAGTCCACTATAAAAAGAAATTATAAATTTGAAAAAGAAATATGTATCCAAACTCTAATAATAATTATTATATTCTAAGTTAATGAATTTCATATTATAAAATATGATTTATCATATATCCTAAAAATAAGAATAGCTAGTTGACAAGTATTAATATTAAACTCAAAGAAACTGCTAGGGCAGTGAATACTAGTTTTTGATTTTCAAAAAAAAAAAAAAAAAAATCAAATAACTCTAATTTCTTTTTAAATTTAGCCTTCAAAGAATATATTTAAATTTTTATTTACATTTTTATTATCAATGCTCAAAAGGTAAGTAAATGTGAACTGTGCATTCACAATTTACCATCTAAGTATTGAATGCTTTTTGATTGTTAACTATAGAACATTGAGTGATTCTCTCTCTCTCTCTATCTATATATATATAGTTCATTAAAGAGATAAATAATATATAATGTAAACTCATATACTTACACAATTACTGTTCAGAGAGTGTGTGATCAATTCAAAAAATAATTTAATAAAATGAAAAAAAAAACATATTAGGCCGAGATAAATAATTATGTACAAAATAAAACTAGCAAATGCTACAATATATATAAGTTAAGATAGATAAGTAATCACTGTACCGCTCACAGAATAACTAATCAAGGGCCAAACAGAGAGCAGCCTTTTTGTTTTTTTTGTTCCATGACAACCTACACAAGAAGATACTAGCACCTCCAATTTTTCAATTTTATTTTCATTTGAAAATAGAATAAAAAGATCATATCCTAACCTAATATAATAGAAAAAAGTATAGTTGATCAACTATCTAAATCAAACTAAAATCAAAAACTAAAAAAAGTATAGTTAAGGGTGCTAAAGCCCACCTTATACTAACAGGAAGTTACAATTGCTTTTTGGGCCTAAAGGCTTTTTGATCTATAAGCTAATTCATGGGCCCTTTTCATATAAGATGTTAAATCCAATACAATTTAAGGTATGAATGCATATTTGATTTTAATACGGATGCGAACAGGACGAATCTAGATGCCTTCTGCCCTACCAATAGAAGTCCTGCCCTGATTACTACCCCGATTCATGACAGATAAAACAAAAAGACTTTCATAATCTGCCCCCTGCCTGCACGACGAATCCGTCTTGACTCAAAACACCAAACGTAATCGAGCTCGAAAGATCGAACATGGTGGGGTTCAGGCGGGGAGGGGCATCGAAGGAGGATCTCGATGAATGCATGTTGAAAGAAATCATGTAATTCGAGGAATTGCGACAGTTACGCCTAGCTGTCTGATGTTTTCCAGTAAAACTTTGGTTGAGCCAGCGGCAAAGGGTTGATGCCTGTATCTCCCGAAAATCTAAAATGAATTTTCAAGTGAGGTATTTTAGTAAATTTGGCATTAATCTGGAAAAGATTTAGATTTAAATTATTAGTGAGTCTGTGTTATGGGTATTTGTGAGTTGTTCCCTGATCAAAACATATGATTCAGATTGGCACAGTCTGACTCTAGCCTTCGAGCATTCTGTTGGAGTCAATCGTGAAAAATATATTTCGGTCCTTTTTGCCCATATTCTGTTTTGCTTAATAAAGTTAGATTGCCCTCGTTACCAAACATGCCATTATTAAGCTAAGGTGAGAAGGAAAGGATGGCACCCATAGAAGCTACATGATTAAAATGAAAAAGCAAAAGAGAGAGAGAGAGAGAGAAATCTTTTATGACAAAACAAATATTAGTAAACTCAAAAACTCTTCTTCTACAACAAGCTTTATGATAGGTGCTCCAACAATGTTATGCAATATACATTATTTGCTAACAAAGGTTAACCCATGTTTAATAATTTCTTTAGGGCATTAAAGGGAAAAAAATTGTACAAGTAGCACCTTATATATAGAAGATTATAGAAAGAAGAAAGTGCATCCTTCCTCCAATTTGTGCTTTTAATCCAAAATTAGTAAGCCCACTTTTTTTTTTTTTCTTTTTTCTGATATAGATAATTTTTTATAAAAATAGTTACTTTAATAGTCTATATTAAAAAAGTATTAAGGTATTTTTGGATACACAGTAAAAAAAATTGCTATAAAAAGTTTATAAAGTGTAAATTTGATCTAAATTAAATAGAAAATTCTGTAACTCTAAAAAAATTTTATGGTTTCAAATTTTAAACTGTTTGGATATATATTATAAAATTTCACAAAAATTTCTATCAATTTAAAATTTCAAAAAATAAAAAGAAAAGTACAAATTTTATCTTTTAAAATTTTTAAATTAAAATTTTCATAATTTGAAATTAAAAGTTAAATTTTGAATTTTGAAATTTAAAATTTAAAATTTAATTTAAAATTTAAAATTTCAAACAAAAAATTTGAAAATTTGAAAAATAAAATCAAATTTTAAATTTTAAATTGTAGAATTAAAATTTATTATTTTAAAATAATAAATTTTAATGTTTAAAATTTAAAATTAATATTATAAAATTTTAATTTTAAATTTTAAATTTAAAATTTAAAATTTAAAATTCAAAATTTAAAATTTAAAATTTAAAATTTAAAATTAAAATTTATAATTTATAATTTGAAAATTGAAAATTGAAAATTGAAAATTAAAATTTATAATTTGAAATTTGATATTGAAAATTTGAAATTTGAAAAAAAAAATTGAATTTTCAAATTTGAATTTGAATTTTAAAATTTTAAAATTTTAAATTTTGAAATTTACATCCTAATTTTGAAATTTAACAATTAAAAATTAAAAATTAAAAATTTATATTTTTATGTTGAAAATTTAAATTTAAAATTTTAAAATTTAAAGTTTAAAATTTACCATATCTTGGAGGTGAAGGAGTTTAAGAATAGTGAAAAAAAAAAAAAAAAAAAAAAAAAAAAAAAAAACACTTCGATTAGAGTGGTTTTTTACTATATCCTATTTTTTATGGTACAGTATAGCTATGCTTTAAAAAAAAACGTGTATTTTGAACTATTCAAACATTTCATAGAAAAAAAAAAATCATAAATATAGTATAATTTAACTATGCTATAATTTTTTATATATCCAAACTAATCTTAAGTTAAAATGTTAAAAAGTAAAACAACTAAATTTGAAATTTGAAACCAAATATTTAAATATCCATCGACACGGACCGTATCCACACCAACAAGATACCGACATGATACAGTCTCCGTATCGATGGTATAGTTCAAAATCTTTTTTAAAAAAATTACTAAATAATTTTCTTAATAAAATTTAAAATATTTGAAAAAAATACAGAATAAGTAATTACAAAATTTTGTTGCTAAAAAAAATAAATACTTTATACCAGTACGAATCGACACACATTTTTTTTTTTTTTTGTAACGACACTCACCGACACGACTTGGTATAACTCAGCACGATCGTACCACAACACTTAAATCCTTACTCGAAATCCATATTAGAAACTTAGTACTTTCATAATATGAATCACCAACAAGCCTTAAATGTAATGAAGCAACCTTTTTAATGCATTGCAGATCAAAGTCACCATTACTTTTTAAGTCGTCTTCAATCGCCATATTAATTGCGTGCAGCGACCTTTCAAAGAGACAAATTGCACTCTCGGGCACAGTAGGGGGCACGGTAGGGACAACGACCGCAAAAATTCGAACCCATGGGCGAATGTCATCCAAAGCATATGGCACATTAAAAGCCACGTTTTAGCGTCAAAATTTTTTGTGGACAAAAAAAATACTCCCAAAATACTAAATTGTTAAATTTTTTTAATACAGAATAATAGGCAAAATTATTTTAGTTTTTAAAATTTTTTTTTTTTTTTTGTTGGTCTGTTTAAAAAGAACCACTAAAATATACAGGATAATTTTAAAGTTATATATATATATATATATATATATATATATATATATATATATATATATATATATATATATATAATTGAGGAAGGCTACTTGTACACCCAATCATGGGTGTACATTTTACACCCCCATCCATCCAAGAATGGAGGCTTCTCCACACATCACATTAAGTGATAGGTGAAATTGTGATACCTCCAATTAATAGTCCCACATCGGATGTGGTTGGAATTGTGATTGGGTTTATATGAGACATGGACACTAGTAATAATGACTGGGCTTAAGTATTTTGGACTGTGGTTTGGGCCCAACGAGTTATTATTGTTAGTGAGCCGAGTCGTTACTTTTGGTATGGAGCCAATAACCAGCCGGAAGTGTGCGGCGAATCTCGGCTGAGCCTGGGTCTAGATGACAGAGCTAGCGAGACAAGTCTCGGCTGAGCCTGGGTCTAGATGACAGAGCTAGCGAGACAAGTCTCGGCTGAGCCTGGGTCTAGATGACAGAGCTAGCGAGACAAGTCTCACATCGCCTGGTGATCGATCGATCTTGAGCTGCTGTGTGTGTTTAGGCTGACGTCTGGCTGACGAGGACGTCAAGCCAGGAGTCCCACATCGGATGTGGTTGGAATTATGATTAGATTTATATAAGACATGGACACTAGTAATAATAACTAGGGTTAAGCATTTTGGGCTGTGGTTTGGCTGAAATTCATCCCACCCTTGGATGGATGGGTATAAAATATACACTCCTTTTGGGATGTATATTTAACTTTTTTCTATATAATTAGACCTCTTTAATTAAAAAATAATAATTTATTCGTCTTGTCGGTTCACCATCCTTCTCTCCTTCGTTCCTCCTCCCCTCTTCCTATACTTCCACCGCTGACGTCGTAATTTTAACCAGTAAAAAATTCAAACAATAAGAAAAGTGACAGTCCACAATAAAAAAGATAAAATTTATAGTATTTCAAACAATAAGAAAAGTGACAGTCCACAATAAAAAAGATAAAATTTATAGTATTTTAAAATTTGTAATGAAATGTATTATATTTTAAAATTTCTAATAAAGAAAAAAAAATTATAATTAATATAATATTTTTTAAAATTATTTACTTTTTATTTATGTTTAAAAATATTTTTTTGTTTAATATAATTTACTAATAAATTGTCCTTTTTTTTCCATATTTTGATCCAAAAATGCAAAACTTATTTTGATTATTACAAATTTTGTAATTTATTTTATATAAGAATTAAAATAGAGTATTTTTTTAAGAGTATACAAACAGTAAAAAACAGAATAGTTTTTATATGAAGTATATAATTTTTTAATATATCAAATATATTATAAAATTTTATTTTATTTTATTTTATTTTTTCATAACGACGACACAAAAAAATAAATAAATAAATAAAATCAAATCATAAAGTCCTCAAATAACTACTATCATGGAGTACAATTAATAAATTTATCTTCTAATTTGACTATTGATTTTGCGTGCTCTCACTAATTTGACTATTGATTTTGTGTGCTCTCACTTCTTGGATGTTCTAGAAGGCATTTAAATATTTTGTCTAATTTCTTAAAATCAACTATGATCAAAGATCGAAGATCGTGATGTGATTATCAACATGTATAATAATCGATACTACGATAAAATAATCATAGTTTTAGTTTCTAATTATATTTTTCTCAAGTTTAGTCATAGATGATGTTAGTGATCATAGTAGACTCCTGCAATAGCGTGGTATTGGTCGATTGAATTAGTCAAATCGCAGTCAAATATATATAAAGACTTTATATTAAAAAATACGAAATCTTGAATTGAAATGGTATGTAAATCATCACGTACCACGCTTGGAAAATTAGAAGATTTAATATTGAAGCGTGGACTCGACTATTAATTAATTAATTAATTTTATATTAAAATAGTATATTTTTTGAATGCTTAAAAATTCGCGCTAAGGCTAAATTGCAATTTTGAAGAAAAGAAGGGGCAAAATTGATAGGATATGGAGGCATAATTATAGGTTATCAGATAAGCAAGTAAGACGCGTAACGTATCGGTCTAAGTGGGACATATGCTCGACATATTATATTAAAGTTCGGGTTTCTCCGTTACTTCATCTACGTGGAATAATAAAAAGAAAAAAAAAAGTACTGCCACGTGGTCGTGTCTCGGACACGTGGCCAATTTTTAATGGCGGCGCGCTCTTTTTCTCGCGACCACTGTGTACTGTACGCCCCTTGTCCAGAAACGGGCCCCACAGCACGACTCTCAAAGCGTGATGAACGGTTGATAGCATGTTCTCACGGGAGCCGTCAAAATCGGTGAGCGTGGGAAACTAACGGCCGTGATTTGCTGTGATCTTAACAATTTGACGGTTCTACCCTCGAGATTAACTAAAAGGGAAGAAGGAAAATGAACCGTTGGATCGATAGGAGAGAGAGAGATATCAGGGCGACAACACGGCTGGAATAAGATCTTATCCCACATCTTATTTTCAATATCACAAACACGTCTAAATGCAACGAAGCTAAATCGTTTGGTACTGATATTAGTGGGAGGGATAATAAAAAGGAATAATTATCTGTGTAACCCTGAAATCTGAAGAAATATTTGATTTACTCTTCTTATTTTTTTCTTTCCAATATATCCTTCATACGTTCTACCGTTATTAAAAATAACTCTACCGTCTCCCTTTGTTAAGTTAACTAGGGTTAAACTAGAGTTAAATAATAATCGGAGTTGAAAACTATCAGATATACCTATTTTGCCCCGGGATTTAGGGTTTAAGGTTTAGGGTTTAGGATTTTTTAGGGTTCTAGGGTTTAGGATTTAGGGTTTAGGGTTTTTTAGGGTTTTAGGGTTTAGGGGTTTAGGGTATATTTGAAAGGGCAAAATAGTAATTACACACAGATAACGTAGTTTTTTTAGGGTTAAAGGGTTCTAGGGTTTAGGGTTTAAATAAAAATAAGAGATTTTTTTATAAATAAAAAAAAATTAATCGTTGGATTTATAAATTTATTTATTAACGGGTATAAAAAAAAATTATTTTTGTAATTAGGTAATTCAAAGAGTTTAATTTTTTTAGGTTAATTAGAATTAGAATTTAGACATTTTAAAGAGTTTTAGTTTAAAATAATTTAAAATATTTTAGAAAGACAATTTAGAAATTAATTTAAAAAATATTAAAATTATAATTTAAGCATTAATTTAAGAAGTATTAAAAGTACAATTTAGTCATTAATTTATATCAATATTTTTTCTTAAAATTTTAACATGTGTTTATAATCAAATTCAACATATTTAATATGTATAAAGAATTTTAGAGTTCCTCTCATTTAGAAATTAATTTTGTTTCACTATTCTAAAAAATTAAAAAATAGATAAATTTTTAAATTCAGTAAAGAAGGATAGTTTTAATATTTAGACATTAATTCTAATTTAGCATTAAATTTATAAAACAAAGGAATTTTTAGGGGTACAATTTAGGAATTTAGTCCCTATATTTAAATTATATATATATATATATATATATATATATATATATATATATATATATATATATATATAAATTACGATTTAGATATTAATTTAAAGAGTTTTAGAAATACAATTTAGTCATTAATTTAAAGAGTTTAATTTAAAAAATTTTAAAATTTCAATATATGCATTAATTTAAAGAGTTTTAGAATTACAAATTAGCCATTAATTTAAAAAGTTTTAGAATTACAAATTAGGCATTACTTTAAAAAGTTTAATTTAAAGAGTTTTAAAATTACAATTTATGCATTAATTTAAAAAAGTATAGAATTACAATTTAGACATTAATTTAAAAAATTTAAATGAAAAAAATATTAAAATTACAATTTAGACATTAATTTAAAGACTTTTAGAATTACAAATTAACCATTAATTTAAAAAGTTAATTTAAAGATTTTTAAGATTATAATTTAGGCATTAATTTAAAAAAAAAATACAATTTAGACATTAATTTAACGAATTTAAATAAAAAAATGTTAAAATTATAATTTAGGCATTAATTTAAAGAGTTTTAGAATTACAAATTAGGCATTAATTTAAAAAGTTTAATTTGAAGAGTTTTAAAATTACAATTTAGGCATTAATTTTTTAAAAAATAGAATTATAATTTAGACATTAATTTAAAAAATTTAATTAAAAAAATAATAAAATTATAATTTAGATATTAATTTAAAGAGTTTTAGAATTACAATTTAGTCATTAATTTAAAAAAATTTAAAATTATAATTTAGTCATTAATTTAAAGAGTTTTATAATTAAAATTTAAACATAGTCTAAATTTTAATTCCTAAAAATAATCTAAATTTTAAATAGTTTCCTAAAATTAAAATTATTTTAAATATATTAAATAAAGATTATTAAAATATTACTATTTAATATTATAACTAAATTAGAATATTTAAAATTTATAATCTTTCCAAAAATAAAAACTCTTACTAAATTGAAATCTTTAAAATTTATAATATTTACAAAAAATAAAAAATTATTTTAAAATGGAGATAAAATTACTTAATTATTTTTGAATTAAAAAATCAAAATAACTCTGTTTTGGGATGATGGTACCTCCTCAAAGTGATCTGTTATTGCTGGTCACAATGTAAAAATAATTAAATCTAAGCCGTTAAACAGATATGAGTGGACGACAATAAAAAAAAAAAAAAGTATAGAAATATTTCTCTAGAAATCAAATAAAGGGAACGGTTGTTTCCATTCTTAAACGAGTTATTCCAGCACTGGAATAACTCGTTTAAGAGGGGAACAACACTTCTCCCCCACGGTGGGAATAAGGTTGGCTTGTTCTCACCCTATTTATGTTTTTTTAATTTAAATTAAAAAATTTTAAATTTTAAAATATTTAAATGTATAAAATTTTAATTTTAATTTTTTTTTATTATAAATTTTAAAATTTTTAATTTTAATTTTTAATAAATCTATTTTTTTAAAAAAATTTTTTTATTAATTTTAAAATTTTAAAATTTATACAACTTTTTTATAAAAAATTTTAAATTTATACAAATTTTAAAATTAAGATTTTTACTCCTACTTTTGTAATTTTTTAAGACAATTAAAATTTAACTTTTTAACATTTATAAATTTTTTAATTTAGAGAATTTTTAAATTTTATAGTTTTAAATTTTTAACTTTAATTTTTAATAAATTTGAAAATTAATAAATTTTTAAAATTTAAAAATTTATAATAATTTTTAAATACAAAATTTTGAATTTTTAAAATTTTTAAATTTCTCAATATATTTTTTTATATACAAAAGCTAAATTTAAATAATATAAATTATAATTAATTTTTTAAAAATAAATATTTTGAAGAGTAATTTTTTTTTTAATTTTTTTTTCTTTATTCATCTTATTTTATTTTATCAAATCAAACACAAATCTTCTTATATCTGGTATAACTTTAATACTTATCCAAACACAAAATTATATTAGTTTCTGTTTTTTTTCTGAATTTATATTTATCTTTAGAATATACTATTTTAATTTAGGGTTAATTGCATACGGCTACTTTTAAACATATCGAATAGCAGATATATCCGTACAAAGTTCAACTTTTCAGATTTATCACTTCAAAAGTCCAACGTTATTCATATATATCCCTATCGTCTATCTCTGTTAGAAAAATCTAGTTAACCATAGGTTAAATACTTAATCTTGGTTAGTTAGTTAAGTAAATATACTTTTTTTACCCATCCAGATATTTCTGCATTATTTTTTAGAGAAACATTTTTGAAAGGGCAAAACTGTCATTTCACATATAATCTGTTAAAAAATAAACAGTAAACTAACGGGAATAAACCGGAGGGATGTATATGAATAACGTTGGACTTTTGAAGGGATAAATATAAAAAGTTAAACTATCTGGTATTCGGTACGTTTACCGGGAGTCGAATGCAATTAACCCTTTAATTTCGGGTTAATTGCATATGGCTCCCTGTAAACATATCGAATAACAGATATATCCCTATAAAGTTCAACTTTTTCATATTTATTCCTTCAAAAATCCAACGTTATTTATATATATCCCTGCCGTCTATTTCAGGTTAAATATTTAATCTTGGTTAGTTAGTGAGATAAATTTACCTTTTTATCTTTTCATATATTATTTTTGAAAGGGCAAAACTGTCATTTTATATATAATCTGTTAAAAATAAACCGAAGGAATATATATGAATAAATATTGAACTTTTGAAGGAATAAATATAAAAAGTTAAACTTTATAGAGATATCTGCTATTAGATATGTTTACCGGAAGTCGTATGCAATTAACCCTTTAATTTATATCTGAACCAAACGCAACCTTAATGCATAGCGAGTTAAAGTTACTATTGCTTTTAAATCTTCCTCAATTGCCATATTAATTCTGTCCCGCAAGGACACTCTACCATTGAGAGAGACGCCGTAGCGACAACGACCGCATAAATTCGAACCGATAATGCATGTGTGAATGTCATCCAAGGCATATTGCACCATAAAAGCCGTGAATGGCATCCAAGCATATGGGTGAATGTTATCCAAGGCACATGGCACAATAAAAGCCACATTTTAGCGTCTAAGTTATCAGTGGAGAAAAAAAATACTCCCAAAAAATAAATAAATTGCCAAATTTTTTGATACAGGATAATGGACCAAATTATTTTATTTTTTAAAATTTTTTTTTTTTCCCTCTGCCTCTACTGTCGACATCATAATCTTAACCGATAAAAACTTGAACTTTAAAAAGTGATAGTCGACAATAAAAAAGATAAAATTTATAATATTTTAAAATTTGTGATTAAATATATCACATTTTAAAATTTCTAATGAAAAAAAACTTATAATTAATATAATATTTTTTTAATTATTAAATTTTTATTTATGTTTTTTTTAAAAAAAATATTTGATATAATTTATTAATAAATTATTTTTTTTCATATTTTGATCCAAAAACGAAAAAAAAATTTATTTTGATTAATACAAAATTTTAATTTATTTTATATAAGAATTAAAATAGAGTATTTTTTTAAAAGTATCGAAACAGTAAAAGATAAAATAATTTTTATATAGAGTATATAATTTTTTAATATATCAAATATATTATAAGATAAAATTTTATTTTACTTTTTAATAATAACCAAACAGATCCAATGTACAAAATAAAATAAGATAAAAAATTCTAAAGTCCTCAAAAATAGCCATTATCTTGGAGTACAATTAATAAATTTATTTTGACCATTTATTTTGACCATTGATTTTGTGTGCTCTCACTTCTTAGATGTTCTAAAAGACTTTTGAATATTTTGTATAATTTCTTAGATTGATTATCAACATGTATATATAATAATCCATACTACGATAAAATAATCATTGTTCTACTTCCTAATTATATATATATATTTCCCTTATCAAGTCTAAGGAATAGATGATGTTAGTGATCATAATAGAGCTATATATAAATAAAATAATAATAATAATAATAATGATAATAAATAATAAAAACGAAATCTTGAACAAGCCATCACGTTTCACGCCTTAAATAAGTCGTACTAATTAATTAATTAATTAATTGGGTTTTATATTAAAATAATATATTATTTTAATGCTTAAAAATTCGTGCTAAGGTTAAATTGCAATTTTTGAGAAAAGAAGGGGCCAAATTGATAGGATATGGGTAGTTTAATTATAGCTTATCAGATATGCAAATAAGACACGAAACGTATCGGTCTAAGGGGGCGTATGCTAGAGTTATTATCTATCAGGTGCTTTTTAAAGTTCGGGTTTCTCCGTTACTTCCTCTACGTGGAATATATAATAATAAAAAGAAAAGAAAAAAAAGAAAAAGAGCATGCCATGTGGTCTCGGGCACGTGGCCAATTTTTACTGGAGGTGTAAAGTGGAGGGATATTCCAAGTGGCGCGTCGCAATTCGCCCTTTTTCTTGCGAACACTGTGTACGTCCCCCGTCCGGAAACGGGGCCCCCAGAGCACGACTCTCAAAGCGTGATGAACGGTGGATAGGATGTTCTCACGGGAGCCGTCAGAATCGGTGAGCGTTCGAAACTAACGGCCGTGATTTGCTGTGATCTTAATAATTTGACGATTCTACCATCGAGATTAATTAAAAGGGAAGAAGGAAAACGAACCGTTGGATCGATCGGGGAGAGGGAGATCTGGGCCGTACAATCGGAAGGGAATATTCCTTTGATGGAACCGCCCTGGCGAGTCCGCCGCTATAAATGTAAAAGAGGGGAGGAGCAACAGAATAATTAATTAGAGAATTAGAAGAGACGGATTGAAACGGGGTGGGAAAATAAGGAAAAAAAAGGGGAGGAAAAGAAAAAGTGGGGAAGATGAGTGAGGAGCTGAGGAGGGAGTATGAGATCGGGGAGGAGATAGGGAGGGGGAGGTTCGGGGTGGTGAGGAGGTGCAGGAGAGGGCGACGGGGAGGCGTACGCGGTGAAGTCGGTGGAGAAGGGGAGCCTGGCGGACGCTGTGGATCTTGAGGGGGCGTTGGTGGAGGCGAAGGTGGCGCAGGTGGCGGGGGCCGGGAACCCAGGGGTGGTGGGGGTGAGGGCGGCGTACGAGGACGAGGGGTGGATCCACGTCGTGATGGAGCTCTGCGACGGGCCAGATCTCTTCGACTGGATCAGGGAGCGGAGGGGGGCGCCGGCGAAGGAGGAGGAGGCGGCGGCGGTGGTGGCGCAGATCGCGGCGGCGCTGGCAGCCTGCCACCGCCGAGGGGTGGCGCACCGCGACGTGAAGCCGGACAACGTCCTCCTCGATGCCGCCGGCAGACGCGCGCGCCTGGCCGACTTCGGGTCCGCCGCCTGCTTCGTCGGCGGCGGCTGCGACGGAGTTGGGACGATGAGGGGGCTGGTGGGGACGCCGTACTACGTGGCGCCGGAGGTGGTGGCTGGGTGGGAGTACGGGGAGAAGGTGGACGTGTGGAGCCTGGGGGTGGTGATGTACGTGGCGCTCACCGGAGGAGCGGCGGCGCCGTTCGGAGGGGACACGGCGGAGGAGATCTTCTCGGCGGTGCGGCGGGGGAACCTTAGGTTTCCGGCGAGGCACTTCGCCGGAGTATCCGCCGCAGCCAAGGACCTCATGCGCCGCATGATCTGCAAGGACCCTTCTAGAAGGTTCTCGGCCGAGCAAGTCCTAAGTAAGCAAACGAATCCCATCCTCCCCCTCCATCCTCCCTCTCTCTCTCTCTCCCCTAGGGTTTCCGATCCCCCGTGCTAAGCATACCCAATAACTACCCAAATTGTGCATCGGGGGCGAGGGAACGCTATGGATCGACTTGTTTCGTTCGTCATTTTGGGTACTCACCGTGTAAGTGTGTGAGTTCCCACAATTTCCCCTATTTTCGGTTTCTAATTTTTTTTTTTTTTTTTTTTTTAAATTTATTTTTAGTGCATCCATGGATAACGACGAAGACGTGTGGAGGTGTGGAGGTGGAGTGAGACCCATCGAGAACGCGATCTAAGGAGGGAAAGAAGAGGAAGAAGACGACGTATGAGATACCGTACATAAACTGTATATACGCCGTATAACTCTTTTTTTTTTTGGGGGGGTGTTTAGTACTACGCTACTACTGTTGTTGTCGAGGGTAGTATTGTACTATTTTGGCAGCGTTGTGAATACGTACGGTGAGAGAGAGACAGAGAGAGAGAGAGAGAGATGAGTTTTATTTTGCTGTTTCTCCTTGTGATGTAAATACTAAGAAAATACGAATAAAATACGGGGGCTTAGTATTTGCTGCCTCACTTTTGTTTTTTTTTTTTTTTTCCGAAGGAATCAAAAAAAAAAAAGAAAAGGAGGGTTTGGATATCATCGTTTTAGGTGCAAATTAAAGAGTTGCATATCTGTGTAATTTTTTATTATTAATATCATTAATAATTGCAAGTAATTTATTCTTTATCCATTCAAGTGTTACATATCCATCCTATTCTCCAAGTTTTAATCATTAATTTTAAAAAATTAAATTTTTTACTTCTTATCTTCACTTAAAATGTACAGACACAACGTTCCTCTTATCGTTATGTGAATCGAAGTTCCACCCAACTTAAAAAGTGTATCGACACAACGTCCCTCTCAATGTTCATGTGAATCGAAGTTCCACTCAAAAAGTGTATAGAGGCCTCTTATCGTTATGTGAATCAAAGTTTTATTTAATTTAGTGGACTTATCAACTCAACTTATTAATTTTCTAAATTTATTTTTATGAATAAATAAATAATCATCTTTAATACTAATCTTGCGTTCCACCCTTATTATTAGAATATTCATCCTACCCTTATAAATTGTAATCTTGCTTATTATCTATAATGGCTATATAGTATATATCTTATTATAGAAATATTGATCTGTATCTTACTATGAAAATACTGAGTTACATCTTACTATTATAATATTGATCTTGGGTTCCACCCTTATATATATATATATATATATATAGTCCGGCTAGGATATTATCGATAGCACCAAACAATTAGTGCTATCAAGTTTTCAGCCGTTGGATGAAAATATATACGGTTGGGATTATAGTGGTCCCCTAAGAAATTTACTATTCAACCAACCACCTAGTAAACCCTAGGGGACCACTATAATTCCAACCGCATATTTTTTCATCCAACGACTAAAAACTTGATAGCACCAATAACTTGGTGCTATCGATAGTATTCTAGCCTAATTATATATATATATATATATATATATATATATATATATATATAAGTACACTCCCTTAGGGGTGTACATCTTACACCCGACCGATCCTAGGGTGGGGTGAATTTTACTGGTCACATCGAAGTGACCGGTCGAGAAAGTCCCACCCTTGGATGGATGGGGTGTGCATCATATATTCCATTTTGAAATGTATGAATAGCATTACTCATATATATATATATATATATATATATATATATATATATATATATATATATATCTATCTTATTATCAGTGTGTATCATGCATCTAAATTGAAGCATACATTGAAGCCTACACAACTAAAAATGAAAATTGAATTTATGATATGTCACATTGAAATGTTCTTATCACTGAGATACCAATAATTTGGTGAAAAATAGTAACGTAGCGTATACGCTGAGTTGAAGCCATAGTGCGCCTACTAACCTTTCCAGGGGTCTTTCAATTTGGTTCGCAATTGGGCATATTCTGGGGTTTATTCTTTATTCCCTTTCTTTTTTCTTTTTTTTGTTTTTTTTTTTTTTTTTTTTTTTTTCTACTGCATATATATTTTCTTGCTTAGATTCAGAAATAAGATCTGAAATAAAATTTTATTCAAACATATTTAATTATGAATAAAAATAATAATTTTTATTTTTGTGAACTAAGTTAGTGTAAGACTGGCCTACTACTCTAGAACAAATTTATTTTTACTTAAAAATAAATTTAATTAAAATAAATATAATTTTAATTATTATATTTACCTAACTATTATATAACTAACTAATTAATTTATTAATTTATTAAATTATTTATTAATAATACTTTTGTTAATTATTTTATCAATTAATATTTAGATTATCCAACAATAATTAATTAAATAAATTAAATTATTATTTAAATAATACTTTTTATATTAATTAATTAGATTAGATAAAATATTATTATTTTAAAATTATAATTATTTTTTTATTACTATTTTTTAAAATTAATTTTATTCTTTCTGAAATTATATCTAAAAAAATAATTTTAAATTATATCTCAACTAAAAGATAAAATAGAGAATAGAAAAAGAGGAAATTAAATTTTATAATAGAAAAAAATGGGGAATCCCTTTTGACCGTACGATTAAGTGGTTACATCTGATAGGTACATGTACTCGCTTTCACTGTTTGATAACAGTGACTATGAAAACGAATATGAAAAGTGTAGGGAGGCGTTTTGTTTTATTTTTAAAGCAGAAAAAATTTCTGTTAGAGGCTTTGGCGTTTTTTCGTGGAGTGTGTTACTTGTTATTTTTATCTTTATTAATTATAATTATTTTTTTTAAAAAAAATAATAGTATTAAAAAATATTTATCGAACGAATTGTTGAATGAACATAAAAATATCACGTCTCAGTAGATTGAAAACTCTTTAATAAATTTTCGTTGGAGAGATTTTTTTATTAAAATTTTATTCTTTCAGACAGCGTTTGGTTCGGATATAAGTAAAAATTGATTATTTTCGGAATAGGTATAAGTTCAGCTACAAGTAAGAATTATAGTAATTTTATGTTTGGTTGAGTATAAAGATTGTACCGGGATAAGAAAAATTATGTTTGGTAAGTTAAAAAGGAATAAGAATAATAGAGGGATTAAAATTTATAAAATAAAATAAAAAAATTTAAAATTTTATAAATTTAAATATCTTATAATTTAAAAAATTTTAATTAAAATAATAATAATAATAATCAACATGTGGAACACACCTGTGGGGTGGAACAGCTGTTCTACTCTTATACCGAAATAATCTGGTATGGAAAAAACAGATGTTCCCCCATACTTAAATACTGTTTGGGTATAAAGGGAGGGATAACCCTCTTATCCCCTCTTATACCGGTTGCCAAACGCGCCCTTAGAGGATATGTTTGGTAATGAATATAAGAGGATAAGGGGGTTATTTTTTTCCTTATATCCAAACGTAATCCGGTTGCCAAACGCGCCCTCAGAGGGTATGTTTGGTAATGAATATAAGGGGATAAGGGGGTTATTCTTTTCCTTATATCCAAACGTAATTTTGGATGGGAGAACTGCTGTTTGTTATTGGTAATGAATATAAGGGGATAAAGCCTAACAATTATTATTGAAAATTAATTCAATAAAAAGTATTTTTTTTTTTGCTGTTTATTTCTATAGTTATAGAAGTGAAGTTTTTTTAGTTTTATTATTTGTTTGACAGAAAGTGAATGATGTAAAAATTATAATTTATATATAAATAATAAATAACTTAATATATAATAAATTATATAATATTAAATAAAAAATAATATAATTATATTTATAATTTAAAACAACTAAAGTAAATTTTTTTATATATAAATTATAATAACATAACAATAAAAATCATAGAGTAAAATAAATACTAATGCTCAACTAATTAATTTTCATCATATTTAACCCTATTACAAATATACAAACTATATAAAAAAATACTAAAAAATAAATAATCAATTTTTATTATATTTAAATATATAAACTAAATAAAAAAATATTTAGTATCATAATTAAATATATTTAAATATATTTATATTATCATGTGTTTTATTTTGTTATTTTTTCTACATTTTTTTTCGTAGTAATTGACGTCATACGTAACTGTTTTGAATAATTTGAGTTTCGACTAGAAAAAATTGGCCGAAAACGACTTTACTCCTCTCCACTTCCTTTTACTTTTTTTTCCAAGCAAACATAACCTAAAGAGTAGGAATGGAATCTCTGATATGCCACACTGCATTCAATGTTGAACAATGCTCTTGAAATGAATACATAGCATTTTCCTTCAATGTTTTACCACTTAATAAGAGACCAATAATTTGGCCCCTACTAGACCTTTCTTAGGGCCTTTCATTTTGGATGACAATTGGGCATATTCCTGGTTTATTCCTTTCTCCTATCCTGTATATATATATATATATATATAAAAATATATATATATATATATATATATATATATATATATATATTCCCAACCGCGCACCCTTTCATTCAATAGCTAAAAAATTTAATAACACCAATTATTTAGTGCTATCGAGTATTCCAGCCGGATTCTATATATAGAATTAGGCAGGAATACTATCGATAGCACCAAGTCATTGGTGCTTTCAGATAGCACCAAGTCATTGGTGCTTTCAAATTTTTAGTCTTTGGATTAAGATATATGCGGTTATATATAGTGGTCCTCTATGGTTCAGTGGGTGTTTTAATAAAAATTTTAGAAAACTACTATAATTAAACATACTTTCATAAATAAAATTTAAATTTTATATTTATTTTTTAAAAAATTGTAAGTTGTTCATATGTGTTCCTATCGTCAATATTTTTTTAAAAAATATAGTTAATTATAAATTAAATACTTAACATTGGTTAGCGAGTAAGATAAATTTATTTTTTTATCTTTCTAGATATCATACTTATATTTTGTTAAAAAATAAGCAGTGAACTAAGAATATATATATGAATAATTAAAAAATAAGCAGTGAACTAAGAATATATATATGAATAATTTAAAATTTTTTTAAAATATAAATTTTATAGAGATATATCTATTATTCGATATGTTTACGTGAAGCTATATAAAATTAATTATTTTTTTTTTTTTTGAATAATTTTCTTGCTTGGCTCCTAAGGAAGCAAGATAAAGAATCTGAAAACAGGGAACTATTTACTGTTAATAGGAGAGAAAAAGATGTGGGGACTCCCCTTTTTTTTTTTTTTTTTTTTTTGGTACAATATAAGTGGTTACATTTGATAGGTCCCTGTTCTTATTTTCTCTATTTGAGTACAGTGACTTTGATGACCTTCAAAATACGGAATAGAAAAAGTGTAGGGAAGTGTTGTTTTCCATGGACTTTCTTAAGCAGCCTCAATTATTTAAAAATTATAATTATTTTTTTAAAAATTAAATTTTTTTAATATTTTAGTATTAAAAAATATAATTATTAATTTTATATAGTTTTTTATTAACATATTGAATAGCAAGATATATTTCTATAAAATTTAAATTTTTATATTTATATGTCTAAAAATTATAATTTGTTCATATATATATAATATCGTATATATTTATATATAAAATATAAATAAATATATTTTATATATATATATATATATATATATATATATATATATATATATATATATATATATGTATATCTTTCTAATTTGTTATCGTCGGCGTACGGTTTATTTTTTAATAAAATATAAATAAAATAATAATTTTGCTCTTTTAAATATGTTTTTTCGTAAGTTCGCTGAAAGGATAAAAAATAAATTTATTTTATTAAGTAACTAAGATTAAGTATTTATCTATGATTAATTATATTTTTCTAACGAAATATATGTGAGTAGATTTTTGAAGAAACAAATATAAAATAATAAATTTTATAAAAATATAACTGTTATTCGATATATTTATATATAAAAGCTTTCAAACTTACAAACAAAAATATGCTTGTGAATTTTTTACTATTAGATTTGTATTGAGATTTGTGCTTTTGTAAAGTCAACTAAGGAGAGAGAAAGAAAAAATAAATAACACAAATCTCAATACAAATCTAATGATAAAAATTTACAAGCATATTTTTACTTGTACTTTTGAAAGCATATAAGCTCTACTATATATATATATATATATATATATATATATATATATATATATATATATAGTCCGGCTAGAATACTATCGATAGAACCAAGTAATTGGTGCTATCAAGTTTTCAGCCGTTGGATGAAAAGATATGCGATTGGGATTACAGTGGTTCCCTAAGATTTTTACTATTCAACCAACCACCTAGTAAATCTTAGGGGACCACTATTATCTTAACCACACATCTTTTAAAGAAACGATTAAAAACTTGATAACACCAATGACTTAGTACTATCGATAGTATTCCAGCCGAATTATATATATATATATATATATATATATATATATATATATATATATATATATATATATATATATATATATATAATGTATGAGTGATAGTGTGACTTTTCTCTCCACTAGGATGGAAATAATAGAAAATGCCATTATATCTACCTAACTGATAAAAAATTGGATCATCACCTGTTACATTAAATATTCCTTAATTTAGGGTATAGGACAATATTTTTACTTCTTTTTTGTTTTTTCCTTCATCCAAAACCAAATTATGTACTTTATATATTTTTTAAGTGTTTTAAAAAATAGGAATCAAAATTAATAGGACTTAATTGAAACAAAAGATAAAATAAAAGTTGAGCTTCTAGGATCAGGAGCTTATAAATTAGGCAAATTATTGACCTACTTTTGGTGAGTTCTATTCAAAGGGTCAAAGTGACACATAACTTATTGGTTGGCTTTTTTTTTTTTTTTTTTTTTTTTTTTTTTGCTTTCTCAATGTCCTATTAAAAATACTTCAAAATAGAATAAAGAAAATAGTAGAAAGAAAGGGAACACATTGCAAGTGGCATGTAGTCCAACTCATCCTCTTTGTTCCATGTGTTGTGTTCTTCAAAGAGAATATAGAAAGGATATGACCATGGCTTTTTTTCTTTTTTTGGTTTTTTTTTTTACTTTATGTCCCCTAATCAGGTGACAAGCCATTATTAAATCAAAATATTATTAGTGTCAAATTATTGATATTATTAGGTTTACGGACAAAAAGATATGTGGTTTACATAATAGCAGTCTTCTAAAATTTAATAAATGATCAATAAAATAATATAATTTAAAAAATAAAAAAGCTCAAAATAATAAATTTAATATCTAAAAATTTGATAGTGCTAAGTGTTTGGTATTATTAATAGGATAGTAACTTTTTTTGAGAAAAATATAATATGCTATTCCCTTTATTTATTTTAAAATAAATTTAGCTGAAAATGTGAAACAACTAGATTTCGAACTATTAATAGTATACTAACTTGTTTTTAGAGAAAGGTAGCACGCTACCCATTTCGTTTATTTTGAAATAAACTTTAGCTGGAAATATAAAGCGTATCAACCATCAAACTTTTTGCAATTTGCGCTAGAGACGGTTAATTAGGTTACCATACTATTGATAGTATTAAATTATTAATAATATTAAATTTTTGATTCTTGGATAAAGAGATATACAGTTAAGATGATAGTTATCTGATTGGTAAAATAATTTAATCTAAAAAATAAAAATAATTAAAATAATAAATCTAATGATAAAAAAAAAATTTGATAGCATCAAATAGTTTGAAATTTCTTTCATACCTATTTGGGAGTTTTGTCTCCATTGGTCATTACACCTGGCTGTTAGTGGGAGTGATTAAGTGGCCTCCAAGATTTGCACATGCTTGTAGGGCCAACCAACTTAACAATATACTTCTTTTTTGTTAGAGGTGTGTGATTTGTGTCCTATGGATCTTTTAAAGTTAAAAGAGAAGGCAACATTGATTGTTGAATTTGGCTTCTGTGTGTATTTCTTAATCTGTTTAAAACTTTTTACAAAAATTTATAATTAAGATGTGAGTATTATAATACCATCTGAAACAGATAATGCATATCTTTATATATTTATATTTCAACTTTATTAATTGTACCTAACTAGCGCAATTAAATAAAATATATTGATTAATAGTACTCGAGATTCTAAGTTCGATAATTTGTCTCTAAATTATATAAAACCCTCACAATCTCTATGTTATTTGATTGGTACTAATGGATTGAGATATTTGGACTATTCCACTCTTATGTCCTTTTAATCCATTGTCAAATAAGAAAAGCACAAATGTGATAAGGGACCAGCATTTCCTTTCCCCTTATCTTTTCATTAAAAACCCAACTACTCTATATATGAACTAACTATAGTTAATTAATCTCATGTAACAACAAAGGTAATGGCTTAATGACACCTCAAATAAAATTTATTCAAATGAGCCATCGATTGTGGACGTAAGTGGAATGTTGTGAGTACAGCATTTGACATGCGTACGTTCATCTACAAGCGTTATGATTCTCCTAGAAGCGTAGAAAAGGGGTAAAGTGATTTGAAACTATTATATTCTATGTCATAACATCACATCTTTACCTATTTTACCTACCTAAGACATAGTCTCTTTTATCTTATAATCTCACACCTAAAAGCTCACATGATAATGTCTCCTCTCCTCCACAAATATATATATATATATATATATATATATATATATATATATATATATATATATGAGCAATGCTATATGTACACCTCAAAGGGGGTGTATATTCTGCACCAACCCATCTAAGAGTGGAAGGGTCACTTTACAATTTGTGAAGTGACTGCTCACCACACTCCACCCATTAGATGGATGGGGTGTGTGATATACACCCCAAATAGGGTGTACAAATAGTATTTTCATATATATATATATATATATATAATTAGGCTGGAATACTATCGATAACACCAAGCAATTGGTGCTATCAAGTTTTTAACCGTTGGATTAAAGGATGTGTGGTTAAGATGATAGTGGTCCCCTAGGGTTTACTAGGTGGTTGGTTGAATAGTAAAAATCTTAGGGGACCACTATAATCCCAACCGTATATCTTTTCATCCAACGGCTGAAAATTTGATAGCACCAATTGCTTGGTGCTATCGATAGTATTCTAGCCGGACTATATATATATATATTTATAGTCCGACTAGAATACTATCGATAGCACCAAGCAATTGTATATATATATATATATATATATATATATATATATATATATATATATATATATATATATATATATATATATATATATATAACTAAGCTGGAATACTATCGATAGCACAAAGTCATTGGTGCTATCAATTTTTTAGCCCTTAGATTAAGAAATATGCGGTTAAGATTTAGTAGGTGATTAGTTGAATAGTAAAAATTTTAGAAAACTACTATAATTTCAACCGTACATTCTTTCATCCAAAAGCTGAAAATTTAACAGCACAAATTGTTTGATGCTATGAATAGTATTCCAGTCAGACTATATAAATAGATAGATAGATAAATAAATGCGTTGGGTAGTCCCAAAAAAAAATAATATTCATATTGTTAGGAGGATATTGTTTTCTTACTTATCCTACCAAATTATTATATTAGGTGACGTTTGATTTCTCGAAAAGCAAGAAAAAAAAAAATTTATAAAAATTATGAAATTTTCTTTTTAAGTTTGCTGCCTGTTTGGTTCTTTAAAAAAAAAAAAAATAGCTTTTTTGAAAAGTTTTTTTTTCAAATTTTATGAAAAACTAGCATTTTCTTTTTTTTAAAAAAAAAAGTTGAAAAATGAAAATATTAATTTGTCATGAAATTTAGAAAATAAATATTTTAAAAAATTAATTTTTCTTGATATTATACTGACCGAAAACTATATATATATATATATATATAAAAAAAAAAAAAAGATTTTCATTAAAAAAAAAAAAAAATTCTCAAGCAATTTTTTTTCCATCCTTTTCAGATGAACCAACCTTAGAGAGAGTTTTTGGTGGGGGTTACACCAGTTTGGAACATCTTAAGAGGCTCTTGTGAGAAAACTTAGTTTGGTAAAAGAACAATTTGGATCAACTCATGAATCTATATTTATATAGAATTAAATAAGTGATTAACTTAATTACATGATTATTGGAGAAAATTACTCTCACTAAGTACGCTCTTCGGATGCTTTTATTTTACCAAAAAAAATGATTTATTCGAAAGAGCAAGCATAGTCATTAACATTTATTCACTCATCGAAATGAAAAGGATAATCCATTCTCTTTAATTTTTAAATTTGAGCAAAGGGAGAAATTATATAATTTTCTTCTCAATTTGAATTTTGAGGTGAGGTTTCTTATAATATGAGGATGATTGAGCATCATGTACATGAAAATTACTTTTCTTTCGACGCTCCTGAATTTAAAATTGTCATATATAACCGACATAATATGCTAAATCTCTTAACCTGATTATGATATTTTAAATAGTAGTTAAATTTAAAAAATTAAGAGAGTTAAACGTATTAGAACTATCTTAAGTGTACTAGGACTAGAATAATCCTAAAATAAGTTATCCAGAAGTTGAAGCGTCACAGTTAGTATCAGACCCAATCATCAGCCGAAAATGTAAGATAAGTCTTAACTGAGCCAAGATTATATAATGGGTAAAGTGCAGCTCTCGAAAAAATCGGCTAAAATTAGCGAGACGAGTTTCACATTGTTTAATAATTTGTTAGAATAATATTCAAAATTTCTAAAATCCTCAATAATCACTTTTATTATTTTATTGTTAATTTTAATTTTATTGATTCTCATTTATTATCATTTTCTAATTAATTTTGAACGTTTTTTTTTACACTCAATGTGGGCTTTAATTGCTCTCATCATGGTGATGTGAATGTTGGACAACATTCACCTTACACCTATATATATAGTGTTATATACATGTTTACAAAGATATACACACACTCATACACATACACAAGTAATTGATTTTTATTTCGATTTTATTTTCTTGTATTGTTTTACTATCGGGTGTTGAAAGAAACTTCGTCAACCTCTTCCGCGGTCGTGCTCGTAGGAAGGGGAGTTCCGGTCGTACCTTAGGGTGGTATCTCCGATTAATCCGCACGAAGGACGGAAATACGCCTTAGGGCAGTGCCTCGCACGCTTCCGGATCAATTTTATTTCGATTTATTTTTACCTACAATTTCTGAAATTTTCATAGCGATTAAAGGTAAGTTCTGTTATTCAAATTTAAACATAAACTAGTTAGATAATTTAATCACAAATAGATTTAGTGCGATTATTTTTCTAACATAATTGTGAATGTGCATCAGCCAGGACTTAAAAAGGATAGGAATGTAATACCCTCGAAATTTAAAATAATTTTATATAAAAAAAATGATAGAACTAAATCTCTCAATCCGGCTAAAATATTTTGAGCTTAAGAGAATTAGACGTGCTAAAACTATAATAACCTTAGAATAAGTGAGACTTTCTGAAAAATTGGGATGTCACATCTCTTCTGCTAATTCACTTGTGATTAATCTTATCCTGAGGGATCATACATTTGGCACAAGCTAATCCCTATTTTGTCAACCTTTTAATATTATACCTTGGTGATTTTTTTGTTATAAATATTAATTAATCAATACTCTCTACTCAAATAGTAACCCCAAAAAAAAAAAAAAAAAGTTCTACAGGGCTTGTATGTGACCTTCAAATTAAGTTCAAACTGGTTTAATTGAACTTTTAGACTTTAAATTTGACAAATTGTTACTCAGTGGGATGACTCACTACTCACAATGAAAAAGATGAGCATTAATATACAGTGGCCTCTTAAAAAGCATTTAGC
This sequence comes from Tillandsia fasciculata, assembly GCA_029168755.2. NCBI lineage: Eukaryota > Viridiplantae > Streptophyta > Magnoliopsida > Poales > Bromeliaceae > Tillandsia > Tillandsia fasciculata. Next base: position 29,509,798 of record CM054931.1, read on the forward strand.
TACTTTTGCTGCTTTAGTTGGTAAGATGCCATTTTTATCAAAAAAAGTGGTGTACTAGTCAAGTACTCCACTATTCCAAATACATGAGAAAGCAAATTTTAATTTATTGTAATTTATAATAGTCCAGTTTCTACTTTTATTTTCAGCAATTGAAGATCCTAGTAGAACATCTGGCAGAAAACACATATATAAAGTTTCTGTTGCATTCAAAAAGGTGAAAAAAAATATATATATATGAGATTCTAAGTTTCAAAAGTGAATGCTCCCACTTTTTGCTTTTGATTTTGTTGCTTTTGATTCTGCTGTAGACATAAGTTGTTTAAAATATTTTAATATAGCTATTCTTCTAATAACACTTATTCATATGTCATTTAATCAAAGTAGAACCTTACTAAATGAAAACCCTCTTTTCCATAGCTACACATGCATAACATATGCATTTACCTTATTCTTCTAAACAAGAAGAGATGATCAAACAAACCTAATATTAAAAAAAAAAAAAAAAAACTGGCGACAATTGCCACCACTTGGTGGGTTTGTTGGTTAGAACAGAATAATAAATTTTTTTGACAATTTTAAATGCACGATAGATTTTTTGTCGTCCGATTTCCACTCACTACCAGACAGTTGGATATAATACCGTCCATAGGAGTTACCTCGGAAACGTTTTTTTTTTTTCAAAAGCCTAGTTACCTTAGTTTGTATTCCAGTTCATCTCCTAAATGAATAAAGTGGTAACATACTATCTTATTCTAATATATATATATATATATATATATATCATAAACTTTTAGAATTGTGGCTGATCACATCTTTCTCATGAAATATTGCAAATACAAGAAGCTCTGTTTTTTTTAGCTTGAAAAATCAACACAATAGTTAAGCCCCAACACAATACTTTTGTCCATGTGCATTTGTGTCAAATCCCATCATCTAAACAAAGACAAAAATGCCATGGACTTTGCAATGTAACTTCCAAGCTAATCGTACAACTTCAGTTTTCATACCTATGTGTCACCATGATAACATGTACGAAAAAGATAGAAAAGTTAAAAGAAAAGGATGTTGGGTATGCCACATAAACCTTAAAGTGATTCACCACTAAGAGATCACAAATTTCTCTTTTATTAAGTGTTTGAAGCTTTAGTAGTGAGCTTTGATTATGCATCCAATATTTTCTTGAAAAAAATGGGCGATTCCACGTCGATTCTTAGTAATATTAATGTCATTACACACCTTATATTGGGTTTTTCTTTATTTAAAAGTTGAAGCAAATGAGGATTGCATCAATCAGTTAATTGGTAATGTCTTATAAGAGACACAAATAGGACCATTTATTTGTTTATTGCTTAAAACTTTTAACATTTGCAATTATACTCGAATTAATATGTGACGTCCCCAATAGTCCCACATCGGATGTGATTGGGTATATAAGTGACAAAGATACTAGTAATAATGACTGGGCTTAAGTATTTTAGACTGTTGTGTGGGTCCAACGAGTTAATATTACTAGTGGACCGGGTCGTTGTATTTGGTATCCGAGCCAATAACCAATCAGAAATGTGTGATGAGTCTTTGGCTGAGCCTGAGTCTAGATGACAAGGCTAATGAGACAAGTCTCGCATGGTGATTTTGGACTGTGTGTGTGTTAATGAGACAAGTCTCGCATGGTGATTTTGGACTGTGTGTGTGTTTAGACTGACGAGGACGTCATGCCTAAATGGGAAGAGTCTGTGACGTCCCCAATAGTTTCACATCGGATGTGATTGGATATATAAGTGACACGGATACTGGTAATAATAACTGAGTTTAAGCATTTTGGACTATGATGTGGATCCAACGAGTTATTATTACTAGTGGACCAGGTCGTTACATAATCTCTATTTTATTTGCAGTAATAAAGCTTATAATTTCTGTGTTTTTTATCTTCATGTATTGGTTCTTTAAGGCTGCGTTTGGTTCGGGGATAAGAAAAATTTAGCTATACCGGGGATACGTATAAGTTATGGTATTAGCAGGAATTAGTGTAAATTTCTTTTTGGTTGGGTTTAAGAGTTATACCGGGTTTAAAGAAAATTGTGTTTGGTAAATTATATAGGAATAAGAAGAATAAGAGGAATAAGAAAAATTTATATTTGGTTGGGTATAGAAGAATAAGAAGAATTGAGAGAATAAATATTTTTATTTACTATTTTGCCATTTATGATATAATTTAAAATTAAATAAATTTATGATATTAATCAACCTTATATTTAATTTAGATAAATATTAAAAAATTCAAATAATATTTACAATTAAATATTAAATTGTAATATTAATATTTAATATTAAATAGTAATATTTAATATTTATCTAAATATTAAATATTAATATTTAGATAAATATTAATATTAAATATTAATATTAAATATATTTAATATTAATATTAAATATTAAATATTTATCTGTTATTCTACTATTCCGCTATTCCGTCTGGGGGTGGGAATAGCTAAACCCACCCCTTAGCGGGTTATCCTGGGATAACCCGCTAAGGGGTGGGTTTAGCAATTCCCACCCCTTAAATCATATTTGGGTATAACAACCATTACCAAACGTTACCTTACTGAACTTGATCCATGAAATTTACAATGAACTTAATGATGTGACCCACTATAATTAGTTTCATATAGGATATCATTTTCTCTTGTAAAGAGTAACTTGTCCCTTTGCTACAACATATTCAAGAGGAACAAATGAACCAACCACAAGGCTCCAATGACAACATAAATGGGAAATTTCACCAGAAAAAAAATATATATATATCATGACTTGGATGTTCTGTGATGTGTCACACAGCCTTTAGGGCCCTTGGACATTGTAGTGTCCATATCAAGCACTTCATTATTGGACCCTCCTCCCATAATTTAGAGGAGTTTGAATTATTAGGCCCTTCCACCTATGAACACCCCAGTCCCCAGATCACTATCTTATCCTATTAATTGTGCCCCTTTTTTTCAGCAGGAAGAGATGGAGACAAGCCAACCCTATGTTTCTGTATCAGCTGATGCAGAGGTCTTTAACGTAAAAGTTAATCCACACGCGCTAGCGACAATTCGAGAGACCTTTATTAAGGGTCCCTGTAAGTAATAGTACCAGCATCATTGCTCCTTCAGAACAGTTTGGTTCCTACTATTCTTTAAGCCTTTCTTTGGTAACAAAAACCAAGAGGGATAAGGGCTTATCCCCTAGTTATACCCAAACTAAAATTATAGAGGTGGGAATAGGCTATTCCCACCCCTAATGAGTTTATCCCTAGGATAACTCGTTAGGGGTGGGAATAGCCTATTCCCACCCCTAGGTGGAACAACTCCTTGTTCCACCTGCCAGTTTTTTTTTTTTTTTTTTTTTTTTTTTTTTTTTTTTTTTTTTTTTTTTTTTTTTTTTTAATGATAAGATGTTTAATAAATTTATTTATAAAATTTAAAATTTATTTTTTTATTTTATAAATTTTAAAATTTTTAACTTATTTTTTAATAAATCTAAAATTATAATTTTTTCTAAATTTTTTTAAAATTTATTAATTTTAAAATTTTTAAATTTATGCAAAATTTTTAATAATTTTTTTAAAAAATTTATACTAATTTTAAAAATAAAATTTTTGCTTCTACTTTTGTAATTTTTTAAGACAATTAAAATTAAAATTTTTAACATTTATAAATTTTTAAATTTTAAATTTTAAATTTTAAATTTTATAGCTTTTAAAATTTTTAATTTTAATTTTTAATAAATTTATCATATAATTTTAATAAATTATATGATAAATTTTTTTAATAATTTTTTTATATATAAGTAAAATATAAATTTTAATAATTTTTTTAATAAATATTTTAAATTAAATATTTAAAATCATATCAGTAAAATTTTAATCATAAATTAAAATTTTAGTCATCTTTATTCTTCTTATTACTCTTTAACTTACCAAACACAATTTTCTTTATACCCGGTATAACTCTTAAACCCAACCAAACAGAAATTTACACTAGTTCCTGCTAATACCATAACTTTAGTTAAATACATATGATGATAGCCTCAAATAATATATATATATGATGATATTTGGTTAAATACACTAAGTAATCTACTCGATAATTTTAGATTTACTTAGGAATAAAATTCATCCCAAAGTACTAATCTTATTTCCTTGGAATAGGATTTGAGGTAATCTTAAGTTTTCTAGACCTAAGGTACACACATCAATCTATCTTACTAATAACCTCAAATAATATGACTGTACGAAACAAACACCAGAAGGCCACATCCCCAGTAATAGGATGAGTAGGAATCAAATTCTTAGACATTCTTTTATTCCCTGTAATCTATTATAACACGAATCAAATATTCAATATTATTAATAAGTCAGTATTTATATATGTCAATAGATTAGTAACTTACCAGAAACCAAAGCATAACTATTCAAGGAAATTAAGTGGGCCGATTCGAAACATATGAACCCATGTAGCCCCTATAATAAGCCCAATTAGCATAGGCTTTTTCTACAACATGGTGTACAGAAACTTTCTGCACATCTACTTATCAGTTTACTTATAATTAAGTTTTCCTCCAACAAATCTTCACCATTTAGAACCCACAAAAGATTAATGCATACTTGTTATAGAAAAACCAAAGAGTAATGCAGTACCTGCTTACATCTTCTACACCATTTTGTGAGGGTAGTGATTTAATTCATAGGTAGAAGAAAACTTATAAGAAAGTGTCACATCAGCATAACCTAAAAAACTGTGAGAATTTGTATGTAGACATAGCAATTTTTCTAAAAGAAAGAGTAATGCTACATCCACTAACACCTTCACCATTTTACTATCATGGTGGCAAGGAGAATTTTAATTTCCTAGTTGTTACAATTCAACAATTCACATGGACACTGATTTAATTCATTAAACTGATCGCTTCGAGCGAGACACTAATTATCTATGGTTCTATGTACTTCAACTTGTTTCTTCACTACCACAGGATTAGTTTTTAACAGCCCAAAGGATTATATATTACCTCGGTATATTCACTAATAATTTGACCAGAAACAATCTAAGTCATCAACCAACTATATAAACTCGCCGAATAAATAATCAACTAATCATTCAATTATAGATTAATCACATAAACAGTCAAGTCATCAACCATCTATTTAAAAAGTCACAGCTCAAGATGTCAAAGTATACTGCTCATTCAGAATCTGACATTTACAAAGAGCACAAGAGGTTCAAATGATGGAAAAGTTCAATGTATGTACTCTAGTTACTATATATAGTCTATATCTTTGTAGCTACCATTAAAGAGACTCTGAATATTAATAAACCATACTTTGTATTTTTCGATGACTGAGACAGGAACACTAACAACTACAAATTTCATAAAAATTAGGTTTGGTTTCAACTAAATCAGCAGACAAATCAAAATTGAATACAAAATGTGGACTGACGAAGACAAGTGCGTTTGAAGCATCAGAAGAAGTAATGCTCACCTCCCTCCGAAATTGAATGCAGCACCCAATCCAATGAATGAGCCCCCAATCCTCTTCTATTCCTTTCCGGAAACCTTATCCTTGGGCCCTACCAAAGATGTGGTATCGGCAACTTTGCGAACTTCGAGGAGCAGTTATATGCTCAGTTTAGCTTCGAGAGCCAATCCATTTGGGAAGAGATTGCTCCTATCCATCATGCACGCTGTACCATTCCATACAGATTCGTACAGCTTTACCCGCTATTAAAAAAGAAAATAAAATGAAAATTAGTATATACCCCATTGGACCTCCTATCCAACCAATCATCCAAGAATAAACATTTAATGATTTGAGGGAAATCCCTTGATATGCACCTTACATGCCATTTGGCCTTTAACATGGATCAAGAGGATTTACAGCTCGCTTCTAGCTATGTTTAACAGAGAAAGTATCATCTGGACCTGTTGCACAACACCAGCCATCCACCACCATTCCTCCTCATGTTTCGATCCAATTTTCCAACTCACTTCTAAAGAGAATAATTTCTAAATCAAGAAAATGCTGCAACTCCTTGTGGTGAGGACTGAAATATGAGATGGGAAGCACGACATCTCATTGGGCGGTGCGCAACTGATGTGGTGCTCCCGGTGCACAGTCCATCGATCATCTTATCTAATTCATGCAACCGCTCCAGGACCATGGCTCCCCTACAGTATATAAGCAATCTTGTTCCTCATGTTTCCACACTATTTTCAACTCACCACTAGAACCAATGAAGATACTAAAGGGGAGATTCCTCAAGGCTTTCCTGAAGAAGTGGAAGAAGATGAGCCACAAGTTCTCAACCTCCACAAGTCGGTATAATAAGTTAGAGAGGTATCTTCTGAACCACAAAGAGGAAGAGCAAACTACTATTCCAAAAGACGTCCCCAAGGGTCACATGGTAGTGTATGTGGGAGAGGAGTGCAGGAGGTACGTGATTAGGGTGTCCTACCTTGAGCACCCCTTGTTCCAGGAATTGCTCAATCGAGCTCGCGATGAGTACGCGTTCAAGCCCGATTCCAAACTCTGCATACCCTGTGACGAGGATGTCTTCCGTAATGTTCTTCAGTGTGTTGATCCTTCGCAGCAAGAACGCAAGTTCTGCGAGTGCTCCTAGCAGTGGAAACTTTATCTTTCTAAATCTTCCTCACCTCCAAAGATGCGGCTAATAAGTACCAAAGATGAGTTTTAAATCAGTAAATTTCAAGAAAAAACGAAAAGTAAACACCATGTCATAAACAGGATAAGTGTATAATATACCATTCCAGTGTTTCTTTTGTGCACCACGATAATCTTGATGGAGCTGCCAAGATGAGACTGTCAAATGTCGAGAGTAGTAAACCGTAAGTATAATCAATTTTTCCTGCTACCTTCTTCATCTGCTTGACAAAGGATTATACAAAAATATTAAATAGAGAGTAAGGTCGTTTCATGAAGGTAATAATAGCAGAACATGGCACTTTCGAAAAAAAATAAATGCACGACATAGACGTAATTGCAGATCAAAGAAGAGTATAAATTCTGAAAACTGAACTTGGGCAGTACATTTGCATAATGCATAAATTGCAATTTTGCACAACACACTACAACATGACAATAATATAATTCACACACTAGTTAGAAGAAGATTCTGGTTCTCATGATTCTCGAATTATAGTAGTTGCATCATGAAGGCTCAACGTATCACAAGCTGAAAGTAGCTGAGCGAAAGAATACAGGACAGCGAGTGTGCAACGTGCACCCAATGTCAACATTTGTTATTGACTCACTTATTTGGCATTTCTTAACCAGACAAATTTTCCTGATATAACACAAAAATCATAGAGCCATTATATGCATTGATATATCGGCTAACTTTCTTTGGTTTATCTTCTGCTCCATTTCCTACTTCTGCCCAATACACCAACTTAGGAGATAAATAAACCTCATAGTAACCAAGACCAAAATAAACTAATATATTAAATGTTAGTATATCACAGATATTCCCTTACTTGTTCCTAGATTTTCCTCATTTCGTATATGTTTCACCGTATCCTGTTGCAATTTGTGTGTATTACAATTGTGATATCAATGGTTGAATGACTTACTGAATTAATTACATAATCATGTACATTATACAGTTGTTTGCACATTTCAGGTTCTGAAACATCATTCAGAAGGCAAACAAGAGTTCACATATAACACTTGCAGTCCAAACAACAAAAGATAACGAAACTCAAAAATGAGGGCTGGAATAGACCGAACAAAGAGTAACAGGAGCCCAAGTTGTTATATTCATTTCATCTTGTAGTTGGTGCACAATTCTTGAGTATCATTTAACAAATAGCACGATTAATAATTGCTCCATTAATGTAGTCATGAAATTTTGATACAAAGATCCATAAGTGCAAGCCAAAGATTCTCTCCATAATCATTCATTTCATGGTCAGCTGCAACTAGAGAATACATGGTTCGTCGTTGAGATAGCGACATTCAACCACCACTCGTGAATGAAGCTTTGGCGACGTATGAAGTTTTTTTCTCTATTTTTCGGTTCAGTTCGGAGGTTCTTTACCTCACTCCTATAGTTTAATCCATTTCTTTAATAAATGAAGCATGCAACGTGCTACATTTTTCTCAAAATATATATATATATATATATATATATATATATATATATATATATATATATATAGAGAGTCAGGCTAGAATACTATCGATAGCACTAATCAAGTTTTCAGCCGTTGGATGAAAAGATATGCGGTTGGGATTATAGTGGTCCCCTAAGATTTTTACTATTCAACCAACCACCTAGTAAACCCTAGGGGAGCACTATCATCTTAACCACACATCCTTTAATCCAACGGCTAAAAACTTGATAGCACCAATGGCTTGGTGCTATCGATAGAATTCCAGCCTAATTATATATATATATTTGTGACACTTCACTCCAATGTTCAAAAGAATCGAAACTCCATACCTAGGGTGACCACCTTGTAGTATAAGGTAAATTACAAAAACAAATCAACATTATTTGGCCCAATTTTGTTTAAATAAGTTTAAACAGCACACAATCGGTGCTATCTAAGTTAAGATAGGGCACTGCACCAAAACGCCGTACTATTTAAGTTAAGATGGTTTGGTTATTTCATTAATTTGTAACATCATAATCTCCCTGAAGTTAAGATGGTTTGGATATTTCATTAGTTTATAACATCATAATCTCCCTGAAGAGCATCATTCCTTACAATGAATACAATTTGAAAAAAAAAAATAATAATAATTACATGCAAATTGATCCACCTTGATTGGCTACAATAAAATACACACAAAATTATAAAGAGTACACAAATCACAGTAGCTTAGAACCCTAGTTTCAACGAGAACACATTACCGTATCAATGGTACCTCCACATATGATCCCATAAGATGGATCGTTCCACTCAATCCACGAACAACGCCATTCACAGAGTCCTTCGAACCTCGGCGATTGGGATTGGTGCCACATCCGAGGATCTATGGCATCGATGAAGAAGAAGAAGGAGAAGGGGGAAACCCTAATTCCGGGGGATTTGGGGGCGAAATGAGAAACCCTAAAAGGAGGAGGGAGAGGAGCGGCGGCGAAGCACGTGACCGTGGCCAATGGACCGGAGCTTGAACCGGGCCGGGAACCAGGTTTGAGGCCCAACCGGGTCGGGTTAGGCCGGTCCGGTCCGGTACGTTGTTGTTTGGTCTTCTGAAAAAAAATAAAATAAAATAAAATAGATGCCATGGAAAAATTCTGTTTTAATCCCAAAAACAAAAAATAAATTTCATAAAAAATAATTTTTTTTAAAAAAATAATTTTCACTTTTGAAAAATATGTTAGAAAATAATTTTTTGGCTAGAAAATATTCTTGAAAATTTATGCTTTTCATAAAATATTTTTAAAAAATAAAATAATTATTAAAGTTTTTCAACAAAGCAAACACCTCCATTTTTAAAAAGAATGAAAATAAAAAGAATATTATGGTATGATAATTTTTTTATTATGTAGCAATAAAAATTTTATATATATATATATATATATATATATATATATATATATATATATATATATATATATATATATATATATATATATAATTTGGTTGAGATCATTTTATTCACCATTTACATAATTTTAAAATATACAAATAATTCGCTTTAAGTATAAAGATACAATATTTACGATTTTCGATTGTGACCTGACTAAACCAACCTCATGCCACTTTAAATATGATTTGGTCCAATTCAGCTTCACGTCATTTCGACGTGACTTAATTGTGACTCGGCCTAATTAGCCTAGCTCACGCCACTTCGAAAATGATTTGGTCCAACCTAACTTCAAGCCATTTTGAACATAATTTAGTCCAACCCAACCTCACGTGATTTCAAATATGACTCAGTCTAGCCTAACATTTCGCTGTAAACATTCCGCAACAGCAAAATACCGATCCCTTTAAGTCAACATGAAATTTCTAGTAAAATAATATAAGGAAACGGTTAATGGTATACCGTATTTTTTTTTCGTACCATTTTTTTATTTTTCATATATAATTTTAATAATTATATAAAAAATTCAATTAATAATGATAATCCTAACAACCAAAATATCTTAACCATTAAATAAAATTTTTAATAATTTTCATACAATTTTAACACATGAAAATTTCAACAAATTGCATATAATACTAACAAATTAAATATATTAATAATCTATCTATATAAAATTTAATAATTTTCATATAATTTTAACGGTCTCAAAAAAAAATCCACATAATAGAAAAACGATAATAAAATGGGAAATCGTTGACCGTTTTCCAAAGACCTCATTCTTAGGGTTAGATAATCAAATTATATTTTGAAAAAATTATTTGACAAATTATGAATTTTTATAAAATTATTGAGAAAATAAGTCTATGACAAAATTAATTAGTAAAAAGTGATAAATTTTAAAAGGGGCAATTTCCTACGTACCCCTAAAAATTTTCCTGTTTTCAGATTTACCCCTCTTAGAAGGCTAATATTAAAACTACCCTTCTTACGTTCCAACTTCTTTCCAAAATACCCCTGAAGTTAAACTCTGTTAGTGTACCGTTTGAAACTGCCGTTATCTGGTGTATTACTATTTTGGCCCCTTTCAAATATACTCTAAACCCTAAACCCTAAAACCCTAAACCCCTAAACCCTAAACCTTAAACCCTAAACCCTAAACCCTAAAACCCTAAAAATTCTAACCCTAAACCCCTAAAACCCTAAACCCTAAACCCTAGAACCCTAAAAAACCCTAAACCCTAAACCCTAAAACCCTAAACCCTAAACCCTAAAACCCTAAAAAATTCTAAACCCTAAACCCTAAACCGGGGCAAAATAGGTATATCTAATAGTTTTCAACTCCGATTATTATTTAACTCTCTAGTTAACCCTAGTTAACTTAACAAGGGAAACGGTAGGGGTATTTTTAATAACGGTGGAACGTAATGAGGGGTATATTGGAAAGAAAAAAATAAGAGGGGTAAATCAGATATTTCTTCATATTTCAGGGATACACAGGCAATTATCCCATTTTAAAATATTGGTATACTCTTATGTGTGTGTAGGTTTTCATATTCATAAGTTGATTTTAATTATAAAGATTTCAAATCAACCGTCCATACAACTAAATATAATTTAAAATTTTTAAAAATTAAATTTTATAATTTTTAAAAATATTAAAAGAAATTCATCAAATGGGTACAATATGAACGATCAAATAGAGAATCGAATTCTTCAATTCAAAATTAAAATTATATTTATCCAAATACTGAATAAAATTTCTTGTCAAAATAATATCAAAAAATTATAAAATTTGATTTCTCAATTATTTATTTACTTTAAATTATATTTAACGATATAATTCGTTAATTTAAAATTCCTATCCTCTAAAATAATTTTTAAATATAAAATTTATCATACTCATAAAAATATAATAATCCAACTCTAAATTTCTCTTTTATTAAATACTTTTTATATTTTTTCTTCTTTATAAAAATTTAAACAATTCAAATCTATATAATTATTAAAAATAAAAATAAAAAGGAAAGGAGAAAATAAAACAGTCAAAATTTTACTAGAAGGAAAATATAGAAAGACCTACCATTCGATATTACATCGGATCTGGATCCGTATCTAAATTTGAAAATTATGAATACACCCGAACTTTGATAGGTAAATTTTTTACCCCTATAGTATTTATTTTTTATCGGATCCGTTTGGGTCCAAATATGGTCCAAATAGGATCTGGTTCGGATATAAAATATTAAATATTTGGAACAGTTTTATGGGCTCACAATGAAATGGGCTTAGCCGAAAAATGAGCCCAGCTCGGTCCTATTACTACCGCCCGCTCACATTTTTTCAAAAAGAAAAACCGACAGATCCCCCGAAAAGCGCCGGCGGCCATCCCGTCAGTCGCGGCGCCCGCCTGTCACGTCCTGTCGATCCGCCATCATTTTCGTCCGCCCCCCCTCGCCCCCCCCCCCCTTCCGTCCCATCTATTCCCAAATCCCACCCAAATCCGCTGTGCTTCGCTCTGTAATCGTCATCGTTGCTTCGCACCTCTGTAATCGTGGCGTTGTTTTCTACCTCCTTTCCGCACACAGATCCCGCAAAAATTTGAAAAAAAAAAAAAAAAAAAAAAAAATTAAATTACATATATGTCCTCCAAAATATCGAATTACAAAATAATTTCTGTAAAATTCAACTTTTCATATTTATCCCTTCAAAAATCCAACATTCTTCAAATATGCACCCTGGTTAATCCCCGTTTGGAATCTGTTTATTTTTTAACAGATTCGATATGAAATGACTTTTTTGCCCCCTTACAAATATATCCCTCCAAAAGCAATACCATTATACTTGTTACAAAAATGCCCCTCTCCAAAAATCATAAAATTTTATCATCAAAATATCCTTTTTTTTTTTTTTTTTTTTTAAGGTATAATATGAAAAAGGTAAATATTTAAATTCAATTTTTAATCTAACCAAGGTTAACTTAAATCAATTTTTTTAATAGAGATGGACAGTAGGGGCATATTTGAATAACGGTAGATTTTTGAAGGGATAAATATAAAAAGTTGAATTTTGCAGGAATATATTTGCAATTCGACATATTTGGAGGAACATGTATACAATTAACCCAAAAAAAAAAAAAAACGAAGAAGAGCTTGGTTCTTCTCTCACCCAATTCCGGTGCTGATTCCGGCGCCGCAACCACATCAGAAGCAATTTTTTTTTTTTTGGGATATGTATAAGTATATACACTATAATAAAATTAGATTATAGGGGTATATTCTTGTGGCACTTTTGTATGAATATCCTATCTATATTCTATCTATATCCAAAATTAGATTATAGGGACATATTTTTAAGACATATTATAAAAATGTGTCGCTATACATACTAGCGACGGCACATATAGCAACACTAATAATAAGTGTCGGTATTTTTGTTAGCGACACTTTTTTCAGATTTTAAAAATACTTAAAAATATCGCCATAACATAATTTTATTATAGTGACATCCCTTTAGGGTGTATATCCTACACCCCACCCCATTCTGGAATGAGATAAATTCCACTCGGTGTATATCCTACACCCCATCCCATTCTGGGGTGAGGAAAATTCCACTCGTCACATCAAGTGACGAGTAGAATAATACCCACCTCAGAATGGGATGGGATGTAGAATGTGCAACCCTAAAAAGGTGTACACCTAGTATTGCCCTTTTTTTTTTATAGGATATATGTACATGAGCTAAGCGTTATGAACACTAACACGAAATACAAACACGGCACGACTAGATAATTTCTAAAAATTTAAGACACAAACACAATATGAATATAAATATAATATTATTAATATAATAATATATATTTATTATATATAAAATATAAAATTTTATAAAAATATTATTCTATTTTTCATACAAATAAAAATTTTTACTGATAGCTTATATATTTTTTTTAAAAAAAAATTTCATCTTACATAATTTATTTATATTATTCAAAAAATAAATATATTAATTAAAAAATTAAAATATTTATCATTTTATATTATATATATATATATATATATATATATATATAATATATATATATATATATATATATATATATATATATATATTAATTAGATGCAGTGTCCGACACGGACACACGAGTCTTATAGAAATGTCCGTAATACATAATATATGAACAATACTATTTATACATTCCATCCATTCAATAATAAAAAAAAATTTATTAGTCATAATAATATGATTAATTAAAATTTTATTTTATTTTAAAATAAATAAAATATAAAATATATATTACATTTGAAATGCACAAATAATATTTTTCGTGTGTGTATATATGTATATAATTATGTATTCCATTCCTTTCGTATCATTTGTGCACTGAGGAGTTTTGATTGTATGTAAAACAGTATAAATTAATTTTCTATGAAAAAAATTTTGGTACTCAATTTATTTCTACGTAAAATTGTGAGAAATAATTTTCTGTAATTTTTTTTTTTAATACCCAATTAAAAATTAATTTTCATTTTTTTTTTTTGCACTAAGAAGGTGTTTGGTTGTACTTATAACTATAAAATATAAGGTTTTTATGCAAAAAAATGTTTGGTATCTAATTCCTTTCGCACTAAGAGAATTTTTTATTATACGTAAAATTGAGAAAAATAATTTTGTATATAAAAATAATTTTGGTATCTAATTCCTTTCGCACTAAGAATTTTGGTATCAGAATTTTCTATAATTTTTTTGGGGGAAAACTTTTTCATAGTGATTCCTTAAGCATTAAGGCAGTGTTTGGTTATACATAAAACAACAAAAACTAATTATTTGTGAAAAAAAAAAATTGGTGTGTAATTTCTTTCACACTAAGAGAGTGTTTGATTGTATGTTAGACCAAGAAAAATATAAGTTTTTGTGAAAAAAAAATTTTGATACCCAATTTCTAAGGTGGTATTTGATTGTACGCAAAATCATAAAAATTAGGCTAAATTACAAAAAATCTTCCTGTCATATCCCGCATTTTCACTTTACCCCCTGTCATTAAAAAGTCGACAATCTGCCCCCCTCGTAATTAGCGAATTGTGCAATAACCCCCCGCCGTCAGTTGACCGTCAGTTTTTTTTTGAAAATATCATTTCTTATAACCCAAAATACCCTTGAAAAATTTTCTAAAAAAAAAAAAAAAGGACTTCGGAATCAAAAAAAAAAACTTCGGAAAAGAAAAGAAAAAAAAGGAGGGCATTTTCGTCAATTTACCATTCTCGTTAACGTCGTTGCCCCCTAAAGACAATTCGGTAATTATGAGGGGGCAGATTGTCGACTTTTTAATGACAGGGGGTAAAGTGGAAAAGCGGGATATGACAGGAGGGTTTCTGTAATTTAGCCTAAAACTTATTGTCACGCCCCGGGTGTAAACCAGAACCCGGGCCCGTCCACAGATCCGCCGTGCATGCGGTATTTCCCACATACACGAAGCGTCGGTAACCTGCTCAGATAAGAAATAATAATAAAAGAGCATAATAATCAGAGCTAACTAAAACTACTGTATCTCAGACAGATGCTGGAAGTAAAAGGTACAACAGTAAAATATAATACAGATGTCTCTCCCAGCTCACAACTATAATACAAACAGCTGGCAGAAGCCAGTCCCCAAAAAGAAATACAAGAAAACTGTCTGAGAAGTCCTGGTACCCAAAATCTCCAGCTACGACCCTCGGTGGCTCTCTATCTAGTCCGCAATTCGCTTACCTCGATCAGTTGCTGACGGCCCAGCAACTCCCACAGAGGACTCTGCAAAACAAGGGAAAGAAAGAAACAAGAAAAACAATGGGGGTCAGTACTACTATAAACAGTAGCCTCCCCTAGTGGGTAAAGCCTCAGCTCAGATATGCCCACCAGGTGCTCAGAGGCAAAAAGGGAAAGAAGAAAAGAAAGGGATGCAGATAAATAAAGCAACTGATAAAGTGCTATCCCTAATATGCCTCTACATGACCAACCATAAGGATGGGAAAAGTGATGCATCAGAATCAAGAAGCCTGTCAAATGACCCAATCTGACAGCCAGTGAACACTGGCACTGCCTGCTCTGCTGTCGAACTCAAGAAACCAGCATGGTGCCCGGCGCTCACTGGACCGTGGAAAGCCTACTCCGGAGTGGCACTCGAGGGGAGCGACCTACACGAGTGGAAAACTCAGGGTAGCACCCACACTGTAAAAGTATCACTGTATCAAGTATCACTGTAACCACTGTCTCATAATAGCAGGACTGGATCGAGACTCAAAGAAGTGGGAAAAACCCTCCACTAAAGATAGCCCGATCCCCAAAACACCCAATCTGATGCAATAGTACAATCCGGTCAACCACCCAAGATCCGTGGTCGCCGCAACACCCTGTCATACACCCAACCTGTCCCAAATCCCCAATACCTGACTACACTGTCCAACATACGCTCGAACCTGAGCGACTAAGCCGCTAATGCCAACAATGAAAGAAGAAAAGAGAAAAAGCATGGTTTCTCCTAAGTCAAGTCCCAAAATAGTGTAGCAGTAAAAGATGACAATAATTATGTGACCAATTTAATCATGCATGTTCCAATATTTTGTCCAATTTCCAAGTATAACAGTTTGAAGTGACATAAGCTAGGGTGACCGTCTCACATGAACAAACATCAGTTTTGCAGTCCTCTATTTCTATTTGTCTCCAAGTATACAATTCCAGAATCAATAAGCGATTAAATCAGTGATTAATCTAACAATAATTTATTAGAGATCTGATAACCAATAATCAATTCCTAGAGCATGCAAGTCTACCAATCAACACATTTAGCATTGTCAAACAAGGGTACTCTGATATTCCTAGTGGGCATACAAAGAGAGGAGTACAACAACCACCCACCTGAAGCGCAACTGTCCAAACTCGTACAGTCAGAAAATACCAAAACTCCAAATCCTTGCTCCCACAATTTCAGCACACCCGAAACATTCCTGGTACATCAAGAAATCCACTAATTACACTAGACTCCCAAATTCAGCACTAATACCACATACAATCACGAGTACCAAACTGTCAAATTATCACCTGCAGAAATGTCCAGAAAATTCCAATAAAAATATCACGGCGATCCTTGCGTCGATAGCTTCGAAACGGTACCTTGCACGCCCAAATCCGAGTTCTGTAATCAAGATAAAAATTCGGCAAGGGGGCACTCTCATACAAAAATCTGTATTAAGGACTGATTACTGTTCACAGAGAAATCATTAATTTTCACCTCGAAATAAAATTCACAAAAATCCAATAAAAATACGAGCGCGTTCCTTGCGATCCGTAGATGAAAAAGTTGTATAAGCTCGTTTCCGTCAGACGCTCGTGCGCAAAGATATGGCCGAAACACTCCGCTGCTGTCAAGGAATTCCATACAGAAAAGAGGGGTCACTTGTTGCCTCGAAATCCGTGCCAAAACCTCGAAACGGGAAAGCGCGACCAAAACGAAAGATGAAGTCCTACCTCTTAGGAGTCCACTGGTCCAAGAATCACAGGAAAATGATGTCGGGGTAGCCCAGGGGAGCAAAAATACGATCGCTGCGCCGAAGAAGAACACTAGGAAGCAACGTCGCGCCGCACCGTAAAATGGGGAACCTCGGGATTCGTGCCTCCAAAACTCTTGAAACTTGGCAGGGAGATCAAGGACTTAGAGATGAAAACTTTCTTAAGGGTGCTCGGGAGAAGATGAACGGTTGGGAGAAAAAGGGAAAGAAGGAGGCTCGGATTGCACTATTTATATAGGCTGAAAAACAATTCAGAAAATTCCAACCATGTCCCCACTTTCGGGCGCCCGAAAATTTCGGGCGCCACAGTGCGGCCGGCCCAGGATTTCCGGGCGCGCACAGTGCGGCCCGGCCCACCACACAGCCCAGTCCACTACTCCCCCGGCCCCGCTGCACGTGCACACTGAGCCAGCGAATGGCGACGTGCCACGTGGCCCGGCAACCCGTGCACCCCGCACGTCGCGCCGTGCACCGCGCACGTCGCGGCTGACCCGGGCCGTACGGCCACCTGCCCGCGTACGGCACCTGCCCCGGTCACCTGCCCCACCAGCGCGTGGACCGGGAGCACAGCACCGCACCAACCACCCTCGCCCACGTGTCCCCCCGGTCTACCGTGCACCCGGCCCAAACTCCGTGGACCGCGTCTGCTGCGCCGGCCCCAACCGGAAGGCGCCACGTGGCCCGCCCCGGTGCACGACCCCGCGGTGGACCGCGCGCCTGCCTCGCCCGCGGCCTCACCGCGCCGCCCGCGCCGCCGCCGCCGCCTGCCGCCTGCCCGAGGCCGCGCCGACGCCGCCGCCGGCTGCCCGCCGCCGCCGGCGATCGCCGGCGACACTGTTCCGGCGTGAACAGTACCCGCAAGCTCAAATGAAAGTAAATAGCCCATCTTGACCGTTTTCGCGCGCTGATTCCAAAAACGAGGTCCGTTTTGCCAAATTCCGCCTCCAAAATTTGCCGGAGGCTCCCGCAAGCGCCAAAACTGCCAAAACTTCCGGGAGTCCGCTTTTGGACATCCGGACTCAGAATTGGGCAAACAAAAAGCCAATCTCAAGTCGTTTTTCCGCGCTGAATCCAAATCCATCCTCCGTTTGGCCTAAATCCTTTTCTAAAATTCGGCAAAAGCAGCCGAAGGCCAAAACAGCTAACCAAAGCTCACAGGGTCCATCTGTGGCATCCCTTTGATGCACTATGGGCCAGATACACCATCAACAGGTGTTTAATAGTGGATTCACGGGAAAAAGCTGCATGGGGGTTCGGGTACTACATCCTCCCCCACTAAAAAAAAGTTTCGTCCCCGAAACAAAGATAAACAAAGCAGACGTACCTCAAACTGCGGCCTCGAACAAGAAGGGGTAGGCATCTCTCATCTCTGTCTCCAGCTCCCATGTAGCCTCTCGCTCCTCATGATTGCTCCACAGGATCTTCACATATGGAATGGCCCGATTGCGCAATTCCCTCACCTCACGAGCAAGAATCCGCAACGGGCGCTCCTCGTAGACCAAGTCCTCGCCGATCTCCAACGAAGTGAAGTCAATCACGTGCGACGGGTCAAAAACATATCTCCTCAGAGCTGAGACGTGGAAGACATCATGAACTCCGGCCAGGCGCGGGGGTAAGGCAACTCTGTATGCCACAGGACCAACTCTGTCAAGTACCTCAAAGGTCCAATAAAGCGGGGACTGAGCTTCCCCCCACTCCAAATCTCCGGACCCCTTTCGAGGGCGAGACCTTCAAGAAGACATGATCACCAACCTGAAACTCCAGGTCTCGCCGTCGAGTATCTGCGTAGCTCTTCTGACGACTCTGGGCTGTCTCAAGATGCCGGCGAATAATCCTGACTTTTTCCTCTGCCTCCAAAAGTAACTCCGGTCCCAAAGTCCTCCTCTCACCCACGTCACTCCAGTATAAGGGGACCGACACTTGCGTCCATACAACGCTTCAAACGGAGCCATCTGGATGCTCGCCTGATAGCTGTTGTTGTACGCGAACTCAACCAAGGATAAGTGCCGGTACCACCCTCCTCCAAAATCCATAACGCACGCTCTAAGCATATCCTCGAGGGTCTGTATGGTGCGCTCTGACTGCCCATCGGTCTGTGGGTGGAAAGCGGTGCTAAACCTGAGCTGAGTCCCCAATGCAGAATGCAAACTCCCCCAAAAGCGTGACACGAATCTCGGGTCTCGATCTGACACAATCGAAGCAGGTATGCCGTGAAGCCTCACTATCTCATCCATATATAACTGTGCCAAATGCTCCAATGACCAAGTCATCTGAACTGGTAAGAAGTGCGCCGACTTGGTGAGTCTGTCAACAATAACCCAGATCGCATCTGCCCCGCTCTGCGCCCTCGGCAATCCAGTGACGAAATCCATAGTGACGTGGTCCCATTTCCACTCGGGAATTGGAAGACTCTGCAACTTGCCAGCAGGGACGCGATGCTCTGCTTTCACTTGCTGACAAGTTAAACAGTGAGCTACGAATCTCCCAATGTCCCGCTTCATTCCGGGCCACCAAAACTGTGCCTTGAGGTCCTTATACATCTTAGTACCTCCAGGGTGGACGGTATAAGGTGTATGGTGGCCCTCCCTCAAAATCTGATCTCTAATCTCCTGATCCATAGGCACACACACTCGGTCCCTGTACCGCAGTACTCCCGAGCTATCCACAGAAAAATCCCCTGTCTGATCCGCCTGAAGCTGCGTCCTGATCCTCGTCAAGTGGGGGTCCTCACTCTGAGTGTCCCTGATCCTCTCCAACAGAGTGGGCTGCAAGACCATAGACATAGTCTAGCAGAGACCCCAGGGGATACTACCTCCAGCTGTAATCGCCTCATCTGCTCGACCAACGGCGCCTGCTGCGAGATCAATAAGCTCAGACTCGTCCTCCTGCTCAAAGCATCCGCCACAACATTGGCCTTGCCGGGGTGATAAAGGATACTCAGATCATAATCCTTTAGTAGCTCCAACCACCGACGTTGCCTCAAATTCAGCTCCTTTTGGGTGAACAGATACTTCAAGCTCTTGTGATCAGTATAAATCTCGCAATGCTCACCATACAAGTAATGCCGCCACAGCTTCAGAGCAAACACCACCGCTGCCAACTCCAGATCATGAGTAGGGTAATTTTTCTCATAGTCCTTCAATTGCCGCGAAGCATAGGCAATCACCCTACCCTGCTGCATCAACACACACCCCAGACCACTATGTGAGGCATCACTGTAAATCACAAATCCTTCCCCCATAACAGGGAGGGCAAGGATTGGAGCGGTCATCAATCTCTGCTTCAGCTCCTCAAAACAGCTCTGGCAAGTCTCGCTCCAAACAAACTTAACCCCTTTCCTGGTCAGACGAGTGAGGGGAAGGAAAGCTTCGCAAAGCCTTCCACAAAACGCCGATAGTAGCCCGCCAAACCAAGAAAGCTCCGCACCTCGGTGATAGTCGTCGGCCTCGGCCAATCTCGAATAGCATCCACCTTGGCCGGATCCACCGCCACTCCAGCAGCTGAAACAACATGACCCAGAAAAGCAACCTCCCGGAGCCAAAACTCACACTTTTTGAACTTAGCATACAGCTTCTTCTCTCGCAGAAGCTGTAGCACGGTCCTCAAGTGCTCCTCGTGCTCCAAATCACTCCGGGAGTAGATCAAATATCATCTATAAACACCACCACAAACCGGTCCAAAAACGGCTGAAAAATCCTGTTCATCAAGTCCATGAATGCGGCAGGGGCATTTGTCAACCCAAAAGGCATCACAGTAAACTCATAATGCCCGTACCGCGATCTGAAAGCCGTCTTGGAGATGTCCTCGGCCCTCACCCTCAGCTGGTGGTAACCGGACTGCAGATCATCTTCGAGAACACCGATGCTCCCTGTAACTGATCAAACAAATCATCAATCCGGGGGAGGGGATACTTGTTCCGGATGGTCACTTTTTGTTCAATTCCCTATAATCCACACACAACCGCAGTGACCCATCCTTCTTCTTCACAAACAACACAGGCGCTCCCCACGGAGAAACACTGGGTCGGATGAAGCCCCTATCCAAAAGATCCTGAAGCTGGGCCTTCAACTCCCTCAACTCAGCTGGCGCCATCCTATAGGGTGCCTTTGAGATTGGTGCAGTCCAGGAACTACATCAATCACAACTCAATCTCCCTCTCCGGCGGCATCGTCGTCAACTCAGGGGGAAATACATCTGGGAACTCGCGGACAATAGGGATATCCTCGAGTCCCAGTGCCGCCGTAGGCACCTCCACCACAGTGGCCAAAAAGGCAGTGCAACCCTCTACTCATCATCCTCCTAGCTCTGGCCGAGGAAATGGTCGCTGCGAACAGCGTGCTCTGGCAGCCTCTGAAGATGAACTCCTCCTGTCCTGGCTCGCGAAGAGTCACCGTCCTCTCTCTGCAGTCGATAGTGGCGGAATACCGCGACAGCCAATCCATCCCTAGCACCAAATCAAAATCCTGGAGCTGCTGCAAACAAGCAAGTCTGCAGGCAAAATCCAAGGCCCCAACTGCACTGGGCAAGCCACACAACGCTCCTCAACATGCAAAATGATCAGGAATCCGCACCTCTAATGCACAAGACAAGGACTCTACCTCTAGACCATGAAGGGATGCAAATGCTCGACTAATGAAAGAATGAGATGCTCCAGTGTCGAATAAAGTACGAGCCCGAATACCAAAAAGTAGAATAATACCTGCCACCACCTGGTCTGCCGCTGAAGAATCCGCCAACTGGGCGGCATACACCCGCCCGCTCGGTGCTGGAGGTCGAGAATCTGAAGGGTAAGAAGGTGGACGGCCTGCTCGCTGGAGCATAAGGCCGCTGAGCTGGTGGCCGCTGCTGCTGAGGGGGATATGGAGCCGACGCCGAAGAAGGTGCCGAGGAAGTAGCAAGGGGGCAAGTAGCTCGCACATGCCCTGGCTGTCCACAACGAAAGCATCGACCCCATCTCTGGTCACAAGTAATGGCGGCATGCTGACCTCCACAGAAAATACATCGGTCAGAAGATCGGGGCTGTCTCGGCTGCTGCGCTGCTGCTGTCTCGAGGGACTGCTGCTGAGATCTCTGCTGCCTCTGCTGTGATCTCTGCTGCTGGTGCTGCTGCTGATGCTGCTGGCGGTCTCTGGGGTCCACCAGCCCTCTCCTCTCCGATCGGCCACGGCCATAAGACTGGGACTGCGGCGGCCGTGGCGGTCTCCATGAGCTGGCCTGTCCCCCGTCCTCTGGGGCTGGTCGCTTCCTGTCGGAACTCTGCGCGACCGCGGCCCTCCGTCTGGCCACCTCCTGATCGCCTCTCTCCACCCACTGTGCATGCTCTGCGGCTGCCTCCAGGGTCTGAAATCTCTGAGCATGCACAAGTGTGTAAATCTCTGGACGAAGGCCTCCCTCGAACAACTCAACCTGGTGCGGACCGTCACGAGCGACGTAGGGCACACAGTTCAGCAACTCCCTGAACTCCTGAAAATAGGCATGGGCCGGTCGATCCCCTGCTGCAGATTCTTCAATCGTCCTCCAATTCTTCTTCACACTGGTAGAAAAATAGGTGTCCAACACCATCCGTCTGAACTCCTCCCAAGGTAACTGCCTGGTGTGATCCGGAACTCCAGTGGCTCACCTCGCTGCCACCAAAAATCAGCATCTCCGTCCAAACAGTGCACCGCCATGTGCACTCGATACTTCGGGTCGATGAAGAAGTCCCAAAAAGCTTCTCCATCGCAGAAAGCCAAATCCCAACCCCGGGCTGAGCATCCCGCCCCGAGAATCTAGGTGGTCCCCGCTTAACAAACCAGCGAGTCTTGTCAGCAAAATCCCGCTCCTCCTCCTCCGCAGTCAAAGGCTGAAATGCCGCAGGAGCCCCGCTACTCGAAGATGCGCTGACGGCACAAAAGGTGCAACAAGAGGCACAGGGACCTCCGGAACAGCTGGGGGTGGTGCCTCCCTCTGAGCAAGCAGCTGCTCAATCCTCTGCTCCTGGCGGCGCTGACCCTCCGCCAACTGGGCCACCAAGGCCCTCAACTCAGTAAGCTCGGGTGGTGTAGGCTGCTCTGGCTCAACAGGGGGCGAAGGAACACCCCGAGTGGGAATCCGACGTCGAGGAGGCATCCTGCCACAAGAAACCAAACATCAGCAACAAAACCCCACACGACCCAATCTGGCGAAAGTCAAAGACATCCCCCTATTTCTGTAACCTTATGTTGTCTGCAGCCAACATAATGGTTCAACAGAAATAGACTATGTCGATCACTCTTCACTCACAGGAAGAGTTAACTATAAAAATCACCGACTTTCGCAACAATGTCACGCCACTCACGCCCTATCATCCTAGGGTCTGTCCAAAAGCCTAGGGTTTCCTAAGTCCCAACTGACCTATCCCTAAGCTCTGATACCAACTTAATCTGTCACGCCCCGGGTGTAAACCAGAACCCGGGCCCGTCCACAGATCCGCCGTGCATGCGGTATTTCCCTCCCACATACACGAAGCGTCGGTAACCTGCTCAGATAAGAAAATGATAATAAAAGAGCATAATAATCAGAGCTAAACTAAAACTACTGTATCTCAGACAGATGCTGGAAGTAAATCGTACAACAGTAAAATATAAATACAGATGTCTCTCCCAGCTCACAACTAAAATACAAACAGCTGGCGGAAGCCAGTCCCCAAAAAGAAATACAGAAACACTGTCTGAGAAGTCCGGTACCAAAAATCTCCAGCTACGACCCTCGGTGGCTCTCTATCTAGTCCGCAATCCTCGCCTTACCTCGATCAGTTGCTGACGGCCCAGCAACTCCCACAGAGGACTCTGCAAAACAAGGGGAGAATAGAAAAAGAAAACAATGGGGGTAAGTACTACTATAAACAGTAGCCTCCCCTAGTGGGTAAAGCCTCAGCTCAGATATGCCCACCAGGTGATCAGAGGCAAAAGGGGAAAGAAGAAAAAATGGGAGGCAGATACAAGATGAAGCAACTTATAAATGCTATCCCTAATATGCCTCTACATGATAACTCAACAAAGATGGGAAAAAAGGATGCATCAGTAAAATAAAAGCCTGTCCAAAGACCCAATCTGACCGCCAGTGAACACTGGCACTGCCTGCTCTGCCATCAACTCAAGAACCCAGCCTGGTGCCCGGCGCTCTGCACCGTGGAAAGCCTACTCCGGAGTGGCACTCGAGGGGAGCGACCCACGACGAGTAAAATATCCTGTATCAAGTCATCACTGTAT
>CM054931.1:29534262-29784848 GCA_029168755.2 Tillandsia fasciculata
CCGTCCTCCAATTCTTCTTCACACTGGTAGAAAAATAGGTGTCCAACACCATCCGTCTGAACTCCTCCCAAGGTAACTGCCTGGTGATCCGGAACTCCAGTGGCTCAACTCGCTGCCACCAAAAATCAGCATCTCCGTCCAAACAGTGCACCGCCATGTGCACTCGATACTTCGGGTCGATGAAGAAGTCCCGAAAAAGCTTCTCCATCGCAGAAAGCCAAATCCCAACAGCCCGGGGCTGAGCATCCCGCCCCGAGAATCTAGGTGGTCCCCGCTTAACAAACGCAGCGAGTCTGTCAGCAAAATCCCGCTCCTCCTCCGCAGTCAAAGGCTGAAAGCCGCAGGAGCCCCGCTACTCGAAGATGGCGCTGACGGCACAAAAGGTGCAACAAGAGGCACAGGGACCTCGGAACAGCTGGGGGTGGTGCCTCCCTCTGAGCAAGCAGCTGCTCAATCCTCTGCTCCTGGCGGCGCTGACCCTCCGCCAACTGGGCC
The DNA here is from genome assembly GCA_029168755.2 of Tillandsia fasciculata. Classification (NCBI taxonomy): domain Eukaryota; kingdom Viridiplantae; phylum Streptophyta; class Magnoliopsida; order Poales; family Bromeliaceae; genus Tillandsia; species Tillandsia fasciculata. The sequence continues at coordinate 29,534,758 of CM054931.1, forward strand.
ACCAAGGCCCTCAACTCAGTAAGCTCGGGGGGTGTAGGCTGCTCTGGCTCAACAGGGGGCGAAGGGACACCCCGAGTGGGAATCCGACGTCGAGGAGGCATCCTGCCACAAGAAACCAAGTCAGCAACAAAACCCCACACGACCCAATCTGGCGAAAGTCAAAGACATCCCCCTATTTCTGTAACCTTATGTTGTCTGCAGCCAACATAATGGTTCAACAGAAATAGACTATGTCGATCACTCTTCACTCACAGGAAGAGTTAACAATAAAAATCACCGACTTTCGCAACAAGTCACGCCACTCACGCCCTATATCCTAGGGTCTGTCCAAAAGCCTAGGGTTTCCTAAGTCCCAACTGACCTATCCCTAAGCTCTGATACCAACTTAATCTGTCACGCCCCGGGTGTAAACCAGAACCCGGGCCCGTCCACAGATCCGCCGTGCATGCGGTATTTCCCACATACACGAAGCGTCGGTAACCTGCTCAGATAAGAAATAATAATAAAAGAGCATAATAATCAGAGCTAAACTAAAACTACTGTATCTCAGACAGATGCTGGAAGTAAAAGGTACAACAGTAAAATAAAATACAGATGTCTCTCCCAGCTCACAACTAAAATACAAACAGCTGGCAGAAGCCAGTCCCCAAAAAGAAATACAAAAAAACTGTCTGAGAAGTTCTGGTACCCAAAAATCTCCAGCTACGACCCTCGGTGGCTCTCTATCTAGTCCGCAATGCGCTTGCCTCGATCAGTTGCTGACGGCCCAGCAACTCCCACTGAGGACTCTGCAAAACAAGGGAAAAGAAAGAAACAAGAAAAACAATGGGGGTCAGTACTACTATAAACAGTAGCCTCCCCTAGTGGGTAAAGCCTCAGCTCAGATATGCCCACCAGGTGCTCAGAGGCAAAAGGGGAAAGAAAAGAAGGGGATGCAGATAAATGAAGCAACTGATAAAATGCTATCCCTAATATGCCTCTACATGACCAACCAATAAGGATGGGAAAAGTGATGCATCAGAATCAAGAAGCCTGTCCAAAGGACCCAATCTGACCGCCAGTGAACACTGGCACTGCCTGCTCTGCTGTCGAACTCAAGAAACCAGCCTGGTGCCCGGCGCTCTGCACCGTGGAAAGCCTACTCCGGAGTGGCACTCGAGGGGAGCGACCCACACGAGTAAAATATCACTGTAACATGCATCACTGTACCAAGTACCACTGTATCAAGTACCACTGTAACCACTGTCTCATAATAGCAGGACTGGATCGAGACTCAAAGAAGTGGGAAAAACCCTCCACTAAAGAAAGCCCGATCCCCAAAACACCCAATCTGATGCAATAGTACAAGCCGGTCAACCACCCAAGATCCGTGGTCGCCGCAACACCCTGTCATACCCCAACCTGTCCCCAAATCCCCAATACCTGACTACTACTGTCCAACACACGCTCGAACCTGAGCGACTAAGCCGCTAATGCCAACAATGAAAGAAGAAAAGAGAAAAGCATGGTTTCTCCTAAGTCAAGTCCCAAAATAGTGTAGCAGTAAAAGATGACATAATTATGTGACCAATTTAATCATGCATGTTCCAATATTTTGTCCAATTTCCAAGTATAACAGTTTGAAGTGACATAAGCTAGGGTGACCGTCTCACATGAACAAACATCAGTTTTGCAGTCCTCTATTTCTATTTGTCTCCAAGTATACATTCCAGAATCAATAAGCGATTAAATCAGTGATTAATCTAACAATAATTTATTAGAGATCTGATAACCAATAATCAATTTCCTAGAGCATGCAAGTCTACCAATCAACACATTTAGCATTGTCATAACAAGGGTACTCTGATATTCCTAGTGGGCATACAAAGAGAGGAGTACAACAACCACCCACCTGAAGCGCAACTGTCCAAACTCGTACAGTCAGAAAATACCAAAACTCCAAATCCTTGCTTCCACAATTTCAGCACACCCGAAACATTCCTGGTACATCAAGAAATCCACTAATTACACTAGACTCCCAAATTCAGCACTAATTACCACATACAATCACGAGTACCAAACTGTCAAATTATCACCTGCAGCAAATGTCCAGAAAATTCCAATAAAAATATCACGGCGATCCTTGCGTCGATAGCTTCGAAACGGTACCTTGCACGCCCAAATCCGAGTTCTGTACACAAGATAAAAATTCGGCAAGGGGGCACTCTCATACAAAAATCTGTATTAAGGACTGATTACTGTTCACAGAGAAATCATTAATTTTCACCTCGAAATAAAATTCACAAAAATCCAATAAAAATACGAGCGCGTTCCTTGCGATCCGTAGATGAAAAAGTTGTATAAGCTCGTTTCCGTCAGACGCTCGTGCGCAAAGATATGGCCGAAACACTCCGCTGCTGTCAAGGAATCCATACAGAAAGAGGGGTCACTTGTTGCCTCGAAATCCGTGCCAAAACCTCGAAACGGGAAAGCGCGACCAAAACGAAAGATGAAGTCCTACCTCTTAGGAGTCCACTGGTCCAAGAATCGCAGGAAAATGATGTCGGGGTAGCCCAGGGGAGCAAAAATACGATCGCTGCGCCGAAGAAGAACACTAGGAAGCAACGTCGCGCCGCACCGTAAAATGGGGAACCTCGGGATTCGTGCCTCCAAAACTCTTGAAACTTGGCAGGGAGATCAAGGACTTAGAGATGAGAACTTTGCTTAAGGGTGCTCGGGAGATGATGAACAGGTTGGGAGAACAAAGGGAAAGAAGGAGGCTCGGATTGCACTATTTATATAGGCTGAAAAACAATTCAGAAAAATTCCAACAAGTCCCTACTTTCGGGCGCCCGAAATTTTCGGGCGCCTACAGTAACGGGCCGGCCCAGGATTTCCGGGCGCGCACAGTGCGGCCCGGCCCACGACACAGCCCAGTCCACTAACTCCCCGGCCCCGCTGCACCCGGTGCACCTGAGCCAGCGAATGGCGACGCGCCACGTGGCCCGGCAACCCGTGCACCGCGCACGACGCGCCGTGGACCGCGCACGTCGCGGCTGACCCGGGCGTACGGCCACCTGCCCCGCGTACGGCACCTGCCCCGGTCACCTGCCCCACCAGCCGCGTGGACCGGGAGCACAGACCGCACCAACCACCTCGCCACGTGTCCACCCGGTCTACCGTGCACCGGGCCCAAACTCCGTGGACCGCGTCTGCTGCGCCGGCCAACCGGAAGGCGCCACGTGGCACCGCCCTGGTGCACGACCTCCGCGGTGGACCGCGCGCCTGCCCGCGCGCCTGGCGCCTGCCCGCGCCCTGCCCGCGCCGCGCGCCGCCGCCTGCCGCCTGCCCGAGGCCGCGCCGCCGCCTGCCGCGCTGCCCGCCGCCGCCGGCGCTGCCGGCGACACTGTTCCGGCGTGAACAGTACCCGCAAGCTCAAATTGACAAGTAAATAGCCCATCTTGACCGTTTTCGCGCGCTGATTCCAAAAACGAGGTCCGTTTTGCCAAATTCCGCCTCCAAAATTTGCCGGAGGCTCCCGTAAGCGCCAAAAACTGTCAAAACTTCCGGGAGTCCGCTTTTGGACATCCGGACTCAGAATTGGGCAAACAAAAAGCCAATCTCAAGTGTTTTTCCGCGCTGAATCCAAATCCATCCTCCGTTTGGCCTAAATCCTTTTCTAAAATTCGGCATAAGCAGCCGAAGGCCAAAACAGCTAACCAAAGCTCACAGGGTCCATCTGTGGCATCCCTTTGATGCACTATGGGCCGGATACACCATCAACAGGTGTCTATACAGTGGATTCACGGGAAAAGCTGCCTGGGGGTTCGGGATACTACAATATAATTTTTTAGAAAAAAACTTTTTTGGTATCCAATTTCTTTCGCACTAAGAGGATGTTTTGTTGAATGTAAAATCGTAAAAATTAATTTTCTGTAAGAAAATTTGTTGGTGGAAAAGAAGTTTTATATTTTATAATGCTTGGTTTGTAGGAAAGAAGTATATAATTTTTCATCCAAATTTGTTTAGTTGAAAGAAAAAAAAAAATCACATTTGTTTGATTCGATGGGAAAAAAAAAAAGTAGTTTTTATATAGCTTGAGTTTTTGCTTTCCGTCAAAAATTAGCGAAAAATGAAAACACTTTATTTTCTTTAAATCTGTAAAAATAATTTTTAAAATAAAATTTTATCGCTAAATAAATACGCGAAAAATAAATTTTCATGCAAAGAAGGAATTTTGAGTACATTTTATAGCCAAACAAAAACACACATTAAAGATATGTTTGCTTTATTATTGGAATACAAATGAAAAATGGAATTGGTTTATATAGGAATGAAAAATAGAAGGCCAATTTGCATAAAAGCATGCATTGGTTTTGCGTTTTAGCAAAAGTAGGCCACTATTTTTGTTTTTTTGTATATTTGGTCATAATTTTTAAAAAATTGGTCAAAATAAAATATGTTTATTCTTTTTTCTCTCTACTATCTTTTTTTTCCTCTCATTCTTTTTTCTCTACTCCAAGCTCATTTTCTCCTATTTTTCTTTTCGACCTCGCCACCTCGCTTCCACGGCCCCCACTCTCCACCCACAGGACGTCCAAGTAGCCACCACCCTCGTCGCCGCTATGGACCCTGCCGGAGCACCGTCTCTCGACATCGCAGTCCCTTCCGCAACCGCCTTCGCCCCCGCCCTAGCCCCAGCCCCAGCCCCTACGCCTACGCTTATCTAATAAGCACAATATCGCGGACGCGAGCACAACAGGAACGGGCGCGGCTTCGAGGCGGCGCTCCGGCAGGGTCCTTGACGGCGACAAAGGTGGTGGGCGTGGTAGAAGGCGAGGGAGCGGCCGTTGCGATAACAAAAAAAAATATGCAGAGAGTAAAAAAAAAATAAAAAGAATAAAAAATACAAATAAAAAAATAAAAAAATATTTTATTTTTGCAGAAAGGTCAAAGATCAAAGAAGGAAGAAGATGATAAAATTGCACTGTTTCAGAAAATTTTTGTACTATTTTAAATGAAAATTATACTATTTGAGATGAGAATTATACTTTTCAGATAAAAATTATACTTTTAGGATAAAAATTATACTATTTCTCATCCTTATTTTCTTCTGCTTTCTCGTACTTTTTCTGCATCTATTCGGGGCCGATGATGCGCAGTGGAAGTGGAGGTAGAGGTGGAGGTGGAGTAGAGTACGACAATGCCACAAAAGAGGGCGGTGGAGGTGCCCTGCCTTCACTCCGCCCCGCAGGAGGTGCGTGGGCGTGGGTGAGAATCTCTCGCTTCGTCTCCACCGCGCCCGCACGCATCAGTGGGAGCAGAGGCTAGGTGGGAGGTACACGAGCTACCTTCTTTTCCGACTTCGCCGCGCTTTATTCTTGCTTTCGCCGGGCGTCACCAGCCTGGATGGGGCAGAAAAGCACGAAAACACAGAGAATACGAAGGAGAATAAGGAGAAGAAATAGTATAACTTTTGTATAAAGAGTGTAACTCATTTTAAATAGTGCAATTTTTGTTTCAAAGAGTGTAACTTTCATTTAAAACAATACAAAATCTTTTAGAAACAGTGCAATTTTATCTTAACAGTGTAATTGCGTCTTCTTCTTCCATTCTTCTTCTTGTCTTGACTTTTTGTATATATATATATATATATATATATATATATATAGAGAGAGAGAGAGAGAGAGAGAGCGCTAGGCTGGAATACTTTTAATAGTATCAAATCGTTGGTGCCATTAAGTTTTTAACCGTTGAATTAAAAGATGTGTGGTTGAGATGATAGTGGGCCCCTTGGGTTTAATGGGTGGTTGGAGAAATAGTAAAATATAACGGGTGAAAATAATTAAAGGGATTGATCTAAGGGTAGAAAATTTGATAGTACAAAATACTTGGTACTATTGATAGTAAATTAGCCAAAACTCTCTCTCTATCTCTCTCTCTCTCTCTCTCTCTCTCTCTTCTCTCTCTCTATATATATATTATATATATATATATATATATATATATATATATATAATTGGAATTAGACTAGAATACTATCGATAGCACCAAGCCATTGGTGCTATCAAGTTTTTAGCCGTTGGATGAAAAAATATGCGGTTGGGATTATAGTGGTCCCCTAGGGTTTACTAGGTGGTTGGTTGAATAGTAAAAATCTTAGGGGACCTATAATCCCAACCGCATATCTTTTCATCCAACGGTTGAAAATTTGATAGCACAAATTATTTGGTGCTATCGATAGTATTCTAGCCGGACTCTATATAATTGAGCTCCTATATTTTTAAAAATACAAAATTATTGATGTTTGCAGATTTCTAGTCCTTAGATGAAAAGATGTATGGTTAGGATGATACTAGGCTCTTTGGTGTTGTTTGGAAAGGGGATAAAGGGGGGATATCCCCCCTTTATCCCCAAACAGATTTGGGATATTCCCGTTTGGGAATATCCCCCCAAACGGGGATATCCCTGGGTTTGGGGTGGGGATATCCAACCCCAAACCCTACCCCCTCGGGTTTTGTAAAACCCCTTCCCAAGGCTCAGAGCCTTGGAAGGGATTTTTGTTTTTTTTTGTTTTGTTTTTTGTTTTTGTTTTTTGTTTTTTTTTTTTTTTACCTTTCTTTATTTTTCTTCTGAATTTTTTTTAATTAGAATATTTAAATTTTAAAAAAATATTTAAATTATAAATTTATAATTTTATAAATTTTAATTTTTTTATTTTATAAATTATATATATTTTATTTTATTAAAATTACTAAATATATTTATATTTTATTAAATTATATATATTTAAAATTTATAATTTTAAAAAAATAATATTAATTTTAAAATTATAAAATTTATATAAATTTTTATAATTTTTTAAAATTTATAAAATTTAAAAATTAAAATTTTTACTCCTACTAAAATATTTAAATTTTAATTAGAATATTTAAATTTTACTTAATTTTTTAATTAGAATATTTAATTTTAAAAAATATTTAAATTATAAATTTATAAATAATTTAAAATTAATTTTTATATTTTATAAATTAATATATATTATATTTTATTAAAATTATAAATATTATATATATTTATTATATATAGTATTTATTTATAAATTTATAATTTTAAAAAATAATATTAATTTTAAAATTGTAAAATTTATATAATTTTTTATAATTTTGAAAATTTTATATAAATTTAAAAATTAAAATTTTTACTCCTACTTAAAATATTCTAATACATTCTTTAATTATCAAATTTATAATATACATAAAAATAAAGGTCACATCGTCATTATTATAAAAGTCAACTTTATACCTCTTATTTCTCATCCCAATCCAAACATTACTTTTCTTATACCAGTTTAAACCAGGTTTATCCCACATTCCCAACCAAACACAATTTAGGTTTAAACCAGGTTTATCCCTTACTTTATACCTATACCTGGTATAACTCATTCTGGCTTATTCCCAATCCAAACGGTACCTTTGGGTTTAGTTGGTGGGATAGCATGATCTAAGAAGTAAAATTAGTCAAAGGGGTAGTTCTATATGGTAAAAAATTTATAGGCACCGATTGCTTGGTACTATCGATAATATTCCAGCCGAACTATATATATATAATATATATTATATATATACTATATATATATATATATATATATATATATATTATTTTATTTTATTTTTACTCTATATATTTTTTTTTACTATCGCGGTTCTCTTCTTCGCCTTCTATCATAGTCATCGTCCTCGCCGCTGTTATAAACCCCGTCGGAGCGCCGCCTCTCGAAGCTGCGCCCGCTCTCACTGTGACCGCGTCCGCGCCATTGTGCCCATTAGATACGCGTGGGCTCGGGTGTGGGTGTGGGCGTGGGCATAGGTGTGGGCGTGGGCATAGGTATGGGCGTGGGCGTGGGGTGGGCGTGGACGTGGGTATGGGCATGGGTGGGCGTGGGTGTGGGCGGGGTGCAAGCGCGGGGAGAGCGAGCGAGGCATCGACGGGCGGTGCTCTGGCGGGGTTCATGGCGACAGCGGCGGCGGCAGCATCGACGGGCGGTGCACTGGCGGGGTTCATGGCGACAGCGGCGGCGGCAGCTTGGATTTAGAATATTTTAGTTAATTTCTTAAAATTTCAAATTGAATCTAAAAAAAGAAAAAAAAATGATCTAGTTTTGCCAAAACAAAAAATCGATAAATTTTTTATACAAATTGACCAAAAATAAAATAATGAATTATTTATAAATATTTAATTTATTATTAAAATGAAAATTACAATGGACATTTAGAAAGTTAAGAAAGAGTTGCAGCTAAGAGAAAGGAGCACGATAGAGAAAGAGGACAGCGAACTCGGTGTTTATAAGAAAGGATTTTGAGTGATTTACTTTAAAATAAGCCAATTAGAAATTCAAATTCGAATTGGGCCATAAATAAATTAGATCATTCCCACTTCATAGTATATATATATATATATATATATATATATATATATATATATATATATATATATATATATATTATTGTCTCAAATAAGTGAACTAAATTTGAGTATCTGATTTGAGGCTTAAAACGAAATCTAGAATAATCTATTTTTATTGTTATTGTTCGATTAGAAAATTTAACATTTCAAATTTCATTTCTAAAAAATTAAATTATTTTAAAAATAATTTTTATTGTAAAAATGAGAATCAATTTGGATTCAGAAGTAAATAATAAAAGTGAGAAAGCATTTTCCAAATATATATATATAATAATAATAATTGTTATGATAAGCTTATGCCACGTGGCACTTGGTGGGCTGTGGCACTCCATGTGTTCATTCCCTCTTCTCCACTCTGACACGCCAATGGACACCCTGAGTTTGCATGGGATTTAATAATTTTACCCTGGACCTGGTCCACAGTGTCTAAGCCAAATCTAAAACTATATATAGAGAGAGAGTGTGTGTATGTGTATGGTGCTCGAATACTATCCATAGTAGAATTTAATAGTAGAATTCAATTGTTATTATCGATTTTTTTTCGATGATGAAACTTTCGAATCGATAATCGGTATAGTTGAATGTGATCTAGACTACTGTAACTATCTAGAAATCAAATTTAAATTTTTTCGATATTCTTTTTTTATCCATTAAGTTAAGACAAAATGAATGGCTGAAAATGAATATTCTTTAAAAATTAAATATAAAAGTTTTGTAATCAAGATCGAAAGTATATATCTTGTTTTAAATAATTTAATTTTTTTTATCAAAATTCAATCAATGTAGATTTTTTTACATCGTTAAACAAGCAAACATCTCATATCTACTATTAAAATTACAAATTTTATAACCCTTTGATCATAATGTCAATGATGTCGAAAAATTTGAAATTTGATTTCTAGATAGTTCCAGTGGTCTAAATCATATTCAACGGTTCCGATCATCGACTCGGAGGCTCTATCATCGAAAACAAATTGATAATAATAGAATTTTACTACTGATAGTATTCAATACCACTCATGTATATATATATATATATATATATATATATATATAAAAATTGTTTAAAGAATTAATTTCCTTCCTATAAATCTATCAAATAGCAGATACAACATTATAAAGTTTAATTTTTTATATTATCCGTTAAAAAATCCTAAGTTATTCATATAAATCTCTCTTTCACGGTTTATTTTTTAACAGAATATATATGAAATATCAGTTTTATCTTTTCTAAATATGTCACTTCAAAAGTTTTAACTTAAAAGAATAAAAAAATAAATTTACCTCACTAATTATTAAGTATTTAATTTATTGTTAATTATATTTTTTTAACGGATATTAACGATAAAAATATATAAAAATAATTTAAATTTTTGAATGAATAAATATACAAAGTTTAACTTTATATGAATATATCTGTCGTTTGATATATTTAAAGAGAATTGTATGAATTTTATAATCTCTTAAAATGTTGAGTTTAAAAACCTACACCCTTCTTTAGTAAATATTTTTGGTAAAACTTATAACATTTATCTGGATTGTTGATCATTTTAAATCAAGTAGTTGACTATTCAAAATCTTAATTTTACTACTCAACGTTTCAAATTATCTAATATGAGTTAGTCAACAACGCTTTGACTTAAAAATTAAAGTAAAATAACACTTTAACCTTAAAATTTAAGCTAATTATTTATTTTATCGAATTTAGAAGTGCGAGATTTGTATTAAGTATACTAACTAAACTTGTAAAGCTAAACGATACATTTAAATTTTGAAGTCAAAATAAATTGAAAGATTATATATTAAAATCTAAATTTTAAAAGATTAGATAGCTGATTTAAAATGACTCATAATTCATATAAGTTATGTACATTTTCTCAACTATTTTTTATGAGAAAATTTGATTAAAAAAAATAAAGCACTATTTCCAAAAATTTAAATTGAGTACCAGAGATAAAAAAAATTATGAATCTCTTAAATTATGAAATATGTAAATAGATTTTATATTTAAATTGTTATGATTTTTATAGTTAATTTAGTTTAAAATGATATATAATATTAGTATATATAAAAAATAATATTATGATAATTTTATTAATATAATTGGAGAATTTCTGTGTTGAACTAAATATAAACATAATATATATCTAGATATTTAATATATATATTTATACTAAATAAAAATACTTTTGTGAAACATAATTTTTATTATAAGAATACATTTTTCAAAAAATAAATTTTAATAAAATTAAATTATGTAAATCAAACCGGTGCTAAATTTTCATTTTAAGATCTTAAGTTTTGTGTTTTATGAAACTTAAATATTGTGGACCGGGGTCCACGCAACAATTTTTCCGCGTGGGGTACACGTCCAAAAGGGAAAAGGGAGGGGCAATTCCGTAATTTCACTCTCTGCTGTACCGTGTGGCCCCTTATCAACTTCCCCGTATAACGGCGTCAACCTCACGAGGGACACAAGAGAGGGGCAATATCGTCACTTCACCGAAGGCCCTTTAATATCCCCGTTCATATCTAAATTCCTAGACCAAGTCCACCACGTCATTCAAGGACCTCATAGAAGAGTTCCTTGACACGCCAGCTTTCGACAGAATTCGTTGTGGACCGGGTCCACCGGTCCAGGAATGTAAAGTGAGAGGGGGGCAATTTGGTCATTTTACTCGCTCCTTTCACACGCCACCTTATGTGCTTCGGAGTTCGGGGTAACCGTAGCTTCTTCTTCTGCGTCTTTTGCTTTTTTGTTTTTGTTTTTGTTTTTGTTTTTTATTATTATTTTGAGTCTCGTCCCCATTGCTCACACTCCCCTCGCAAACCCCATGTAACGCACAAACCCTAGCGCGATCCCCCCCTCTCCGACCCCTCCTCGCTGTAAGATCCCCTCATCCCTCCTCTCCCAGATCCAAAATCGCTTTTTCACCAAGTTGTTCGAGGTTTCCCACCTCGATTTTGCGCCTTTTTTTTGTTTTTTTTTTTTTGTAATCTTCAAAATGAGCTCTTTTCCGGTGGCCAAAACCCTAGCTCTCGCTTTGTTTGAGCTTTTTTTGGGATTGTAATACTCCATTTATTCTGCCAATGCCGTGGTTTCCGCCAGTCGATTTGTGTTTTGTGGGTTTTCTTAGGGTTTCATTTTTTGCTGGTGCTGTTGTTTGCTGAGTCGAAATGTTGTGGTGATGCTGTTATAAGCTAGAATTTTGGTCTTTTTTGTACTATAAATGCTCTATGATTGTTCACTATTTGTGTTCATTAGTGTTTCTACCTTCCAATTGCTACTTGTGTAGTGTACTCCTTATGGTACTATTAAAGCTTGGATTTTTCGCCAACTTTACCTTTTACTGGGTTATGTGTTGGGTTAATATGCTTTTTTGTGGGTACATTTGGAGGAAACTATGTGTTACATGAAGATACTACATGTATAATTGTTTGGGAAAAAAATGCTTTATGGACTACAGCATGTTGAGTTGCCTAATGTGTGGAAACAAAGCGGAGCTTACGTGTAGCTTGTTGCTCGCATTTGGCTCAATAAAACTCTTAAATTAAAGAATAGGCAAAACCAATTTGATGATATAGTGATGTGGTTGTGGATGCTAAAGTGATGTTAGCAACATACATTTGATCAAAGTTTGTGGAAATAAAAGCCTTATTAATTACTTTCCTAGGGCATGATCTTAAGCAAGATGCGCAGCTTGAATCTGACTTTGAAATGGATGGTGTAGACGAATTAAACAGCTGGTTTCACTGTTTTGTCGGCTTTAGATTTTGAGTCGATTGTCGGTACCCCGAAGAGGGGGCAAAATTTTCCTGGAATATTAAGCCACGCAGCATGCAATAGAGGGAGCGAATTGTGGTTTTGTTAGTCTCTACAGTCTCTCTCACTCGACTGCTTGCGGAGGGGCAAATTTATCCTAAAAATTAGGTCATATAGCATGCAACAGAGGGAGCACACAGTGATTCTGTTAGAGTCTCTCACTCTCTCTCACTCGATTGGTCTGTGGAGAGGTAAATTTGTCCTGAGCATTGGGCCATGTAGCATACAACAGAGGGAGCAAATAGTGGTTCCGTTAGAGTCTCTTGCTTGATTTCCTTTAGAAGGGCAAATTTGTACGAAAAATTAGGCCATGTAGCATGCAATAAAGGCTGCAAATAGTGATTCCATTGGGGTCTCTCACTCAACCCCCTGCAGAGGGGGCGGGTGCGTAGCATGCAATAGAGGGAACAAATGTTGTTTGCGGTAGGGTCTCTCACACGGTTGCCTCCATTGTGTGCATTATCTGGTCTCCATAGCTATCTATTTCATCACATGCTTGTCATCCAATCATCCTATTGTCAAACAAAGAAAAGGCTGCTACTATTAAGTAATTGGGAGTAAATTGTAAGATGGGATGGAGGGTAGTTGATGGAAGGCAGCGGGCGGTAAGGATGCACTGAATGCACGACACAAATCTCCAATAACTTGGGTAGATATGGAAAGAAACTTGGCACATTTCTTTACTACTGTTGATCACATTCTTTCTATGGTTAAGGATGGTACTTTCATATTTACTAATCTAATCCATTGCTGCTTTGTTCCCTATTTGTCGAAAATTGACATTATTTGGATTCATTAAATTTCCTTTTTTCCTTCTGTATTTTTCTCAATTTCCTTCTCAAAATGAAGGTGCAAAAACAAATTGCAAGAAAAAAAGTTGTTACGTGATCTAATTTTCACTGAGATTGTCTTTCAGTTTTTTGGTTTGGAACTTTTCCTGCTTTATCTTACACTGCTGAATCTAATTGTGCTGAAATTTAAGATATATCAGTAATGAATCTGCGGGTAGTTTTAGGTGATTCTTAGGGTTGCTCACTATTTGGCTAAACTTGAAACTCAAACTAATACAAACCAACAAAGAGAAAAAAATGGTTCAGTTTTCTTGGTTTTCTGTCAGGTTTGGTTACCGAAATATGAAGATTGCTATTTTCAGTTTCGGTTTTTTCCTTTTAAAAGTTTTTTATTTGCTGTTGTTTTTGGTCCCAGTGAGTTGAGTAAATTGACAAATTATTTCCAATTGAAAAAACATAAGCCAAAACAGAATTTTCCTTATATTGATTTTTCCATAATGAAAAAGTAGTTTGCCAATGATTGGAAGATTTTTGTTGTTGTTATTGTCTTTAATATGACTGGAAACTGAAACTATAGAGTTTATAATTTTAGTACATTTTAGCATGTGAATTGATAATCGTTTTAAATATTTAAGGCTGAGAATGTAGAGTGAGTCTTACATGGAATGAAATACATGGACTCTTGGCGGAAGCAGCAACTGAATGGAGAAGTTGGTCTAATCAGCTTGTTTGAAATTACAGATACTGAAGACAAGATTTCTCACTCAAATGTGTTCCGCAATGGAATCTATTCTGCTTAAACCTCCAACTAGCTGGTCAGTTTTGCCAAGAAGAGAAGTCCCAGACAAAACTCACATGCATGAAAGCAGGTCAGATGCATCATTTTCTTATAATGAACTTGAAAAAGGTGAATTTAGAGTTAATCAGTCATTTATGCCTGGTGAAGATATTGCTAGCTTCATGCATTCAGAGAGAACATCGCATGACTTGAAAGAAATGGAAGATTGCGTAAATATAGTGGTTAGAACATCTGTACCGGGGCTCAATGCTGGTAAAAACCTAGTGCATGAAAGCTCTTCAGAGATTAGAATGTCTGATTATTCAGTAGTAGGAAAAAAGAGGACTAGAGTGTGTTTGTCTCCCATAGCCGAAGAGGTTGGTCCTAAAGAAGCTAGCAAGAACTTAGCGTCCATTTCTAGCGATGAACTTGAAGAAGGAGAAATCAGAGAGAATCTTAGTGATACTGGATGCTCTGAACATCTAGACACTCCTAACATGATTCACCATGAGGTCAAGCCATGCGAGAATGAGCTCTTGAGGAAAAGAATTGAGGAGGTCTATTCAGGAAGGTTAGAAGAGCTCCTTTCGCAACAAAAAGTAGAACTAAAAGAGTATAAAATTATGAGACGGAAACAAAAGAGGGAGTTAATTAGAAAGTATTATTTGGATGTGGATCAAATTCATGCTAAGTGTGTTGCTCAGACAGTCAGGAATCGCAAGAAGAAATTACTGAAGCGAAAATTTAAGAATCTGCGGAAGGTTTTTCATCGGCATATGAAGGTGCAGTTTAGAAAATTTGTAGTAATGCAGATAGAAGCCAGAAACAGGGAAAGGAAGATTATGGAATGCTGGATGGAGAAAGCTAATTCTGGCACTCTTGAACAATCTTTTGATGAACTTCCTTTGTCAGAAACTGGATTCAAGCTGAAGAAATTCAAGTTTCATGAACCATGCGAAAGTGGTTGCTCTGAAGAACTTAGCGGATCAGCAGAATCATTTGAAGAAGACATGCTTATCGACAAGGAAGAGTCAGATTCTCAATCAGGCTACAAAAGTTTGGTGGAATTCTATGGACCGGTTGAACCAGATTATGGTACTTTGGCGACATTTCAGCCTGTAGGGGAAGAAAAATCCATTTCTTTAGTAGTTGGGGCTGAAGAGGTCATGGGAACTCCAGCTTCGCAGCCAAATGACATACAGATGTTGGAGTCGCCTGAAGCAAGTGAAAAAACTCCAGCTTCTCGGCCAAATGACACACAGATGCTGGACTCGCCTGAGGCAAGTGAAAAAACTCCAGCTTCTCAGCCAAATGATACACCGATGTTGGAGTCGCCTGAAGCAAGTGAAGAAACTCCAGCTTCTCAGGCAAATGACACAGAAATATTGTCTTCCGAAATAAGCGAACCAGATTCTAGGTTATTTACGACAACCCAACGAAGTGGGGAAGAAGACATGCATCAAGCATCTAAAACTACCGTTTCTTGGTCTAATGAAAAAAATGCTGAATTAAATGAGTATAAGAATGTGAATTGTAATTCACCAGGAGTGGTTGAAGTGGGAAAGTTGAGCGGAGGTTCAGGTTCTAATTGTGCTTCCGTCCCAGATGCTTGTTCCCACAGACGCAAAGAGATTCTTCTTTTTGGTCATGTTTTAAGTAGTGCTGGATGTGATCAACCTGCATCATCATCTGATCAGGTATAGCTGCTTGATGCTTTACTATCTTATTTGAATAAAGTTACCTTCCTAGTTTTGTTTTAAATATTAGATGGAAATCAATGGTATGGCCATTCAAATATTAACTTTCTTCAAGCAAATTAAAAAAGAAGAGCTAGTTAATCTTGAGTTAATACATGGAATAAGTAAAAAGTATTTAGGTGGAAGAAATATTGTGTAGTTGAGAAATAAAGCAACCTATACAAAACTTTTATAGATAACAAATGTTTGAATTGCTGGGTGAAAACCAAGGGGCAGACTATAAATGCTTACAATTGGTTAAGCAAGAGTTTGAGACTTAGCTTTTCGCAGATGATTTTACTATTTAAAATTTTTTGAGATGGTCTATGTATATTAGGTGCAAGTTGGAGACTTTATGATTTCTTGCAGGATCAATAAAAATTAGAAGAGCTGAAGGAAACACAAATTAGAGGGGCTATTTCTTTTATATAAAAAGTGAACCTAAAATGAGAGTTATTCAAAGAGAAGGATCCTAACTATATAGCCTCCAATAAAGATAATATAAGAAGAAATAATTCAGAAATTTAAATCATTGTTTTACTTAGGTGTGCATTTTCGAGGTAATATTTACTGTTACTGAATTTCTGGGTTTATAGCATTTATCAGTGAAATAACATGCTTAATTCCAGTTATTCTAGGAATATAGCTTGTGCAATTCTTTCATTTCATGTCGTCTGACATCGATAAATTTCATTTTGCTGTAGCTTCCTCCATCTAATAACTTAACCTCAGCCACAAATGCTCACCTAATCACACCTGAAGCTGGAAGTACTGATAAAACACCAGAGGATCAAATAGAAAACTCCTTGCAATTTGCGGAGTTGTTGCAACAAATCCCTATGGTAGCCACAGCTACTCATCTGGAGCAGCAATATCAGTGCCCTCTGCAAACAATTACTAATCCACTACAACCAACTGCTGTTATACCACCAGCAAGAGCAGAGTCGGAATATGTCGGGCTCTCTGATGTTCTACTTCGACCTCAAGAAGGATCTTCTACTAATGTGCTGCAAACTGAGATGATAATGTTAACGAACTTAAATAACTTGATTGCCCAGAGGCATGAACATAAGGTAATAACTTACAAAGTCTTTTCTAAATTCTATCGTTTTCATAATTCCATTCTTTTTTTAGCCAATATTTTGACAGTTTTTCGGTTTTTGTTGGATAGACGCTACAACTTAAATCAGCATGCGAGGCGGAGATAGCTAAGGTAAGACAAGAGTATGATGGACTGATGCACGATGCTGAGACGGAATTTACAAAGTGCAAAAAGAATCTTGAGTTGATTTGTGACAAAATTTGCCAGCATCAGATGTTAACCAAGGAAATCCAGGAGATACTTCGTAAAAACATAGTAAACATCTCAGATGCTACTACAGGTATTGGACTCACATATCCTTCTAGTTCAATTTTACCAAATAGAAATATATTAGGGAGTATATGCTATGTTTCCAGGTGCAAGTTGCTTTCACAGGACAGACAGCTGGATCAGAGCCCATGCTTTGCTTTTATTGTAGGCAACTAGATAGATACATTTGCTTTTGTTTTGTATTGTTAGGAAAATCTAGCTTGATACTATCCTGTTGTTTCAATTTTTTGGCCAAATGGATACCTACCATAATGATGTCTGATTTTAGCTAGTGCGGGTGCTTTACATATTTGTAGGGACTCCAAATCAGTGGCAAGTTACGCCTAGTTTACTAAGGTACAGAGCATGTTGTGTTCATAACATATCCTCCTAGTGCCTTTTTTTCTAGCTGATGTCCGAGTCTACTCCTTTTCAAACACAAAACAGCGATAAAACAAAGAAATTTTACTTTTTTTTTTTCATGAAGGTGCTTCTTATGTGTCAAATTCTCCTCATTCTTGGTCGACAGGGTTTTCCTAATCATTTTTTCTATAGAACAAATTACAGCGTACTTCCTAAACTATTAAATGAGCTTTACTTTGGTTCTTAAAAATTCAAATATTGTATTAGAGGGCTTGAACTAGTAATTTGTTCTAATCTGAGTCTAGCAGCTAACTTCCGTCGTGCAGAGAATACAACTTTATTGTGACATGTCAAGTCATTGTTCCTAATCTCGTCATTGTGTGTGCCAAATCTTCGTGATTTGTACAATGTACCCCCTCGAAAGTCTTAATATATATTGATGAGTATGATAATTTCGTTTTATTGTTGTTAGAAATAGCTAGCCGTTGACAGGCTTAGAAACAGAGAACTGGCATGCCATGTTAGATTTTCCAATTCTTATGGAAGCAGACAATGTCACTAAGATTGAAACCCCGTAATTCAACAAAGAGTTTCCCGACCACAGTAAAACTCGAGCAATAGTTTAGGGGCTGATGGTATAATTCACCCTTTTTTTCTATGCAACTATAATCAGTTGAGTCTATTTTATATTCATGTTTCAGTGTGATGCATGTTCTTGTATCAGGTTCAGATTTGAGCTCTCTGCAGCAATCTACTACTGAATCACAGCCGCAAGTCACACAATGTCCGGCATCTATACCAATCATGCCTTCTACAACGACTTTGCCGATACCCAACATGGGCCTCTCTACGAGCCCACCTCCACTTCAATTACAACAGCACTTGGGCCTATCATCGACCTTGCCTTCTCCGGTGGCTTCGGCACTACCCAACATGTGCCCATCTTCGAGCCCAACTCCACTTCAATCACAACTGCTCTCAGGCCCATCATCGACCTTGCCTTCTACAATGGCTTTGTCAGTATCCAATGGCAGCCCATCTTCGAGCCAAGCTCCACTTCAATTACAACAGGTCTTGGGCCCATTGTCAACCTTGCCTTCTTCGACGGCGTCGGCGCTACCCAACATGGTCCCATCGTCGAGCCCAACGCGGCTTCGATTATTTCAGCACTCAGGCCGATCGTCGACCTTGCCTTCTATGACAGCTTCATCGCTACCCAACACGGGCCAATCATCCAGCCCAACTCCACTTCTATTACAACAGCTCTCAGGCGAGCCTCCTACAATGGCTATGTCGCCACTCAACATGGGCCCATCTTCTAGCCCGACTCCACTTCAATTACAACAGAGCTCATGCCCATTGTCGGCCTTGCCTTCGACAACAGCTTTGTGGCTACCCAACCTGGGCCCATCTTCGAGCTCAACTCCCCTTCAATCACAACAGCTCTCAGGCCCATCGTCGACTTTGCCTTCTACAGTGGCTCCGTTGCTGCCCAACACGGGCCCATCTTCGAGCCCTTCTCCACTTCAATTACAACAGCTCTTGGGCCCATCGTCGACCTTGCCTTCAACAAAGGCTTCGTCGCAACCGGACATGGGCCCATCGTCGAGCCCAACTCCATCTCGATTACGACGGCGCTCAGGCCCATCTTCAACTTTGCCTTCAACAATGGCTTCGCCACTATCCAACATAGACCCGAGCCGAACTCCACTCCGATTACGACAGCACTCAGGCCCATCTTCGACCTTTCCTTCTACAACGGATTTGCCGCCACCGAATATTGGCCCATTTTCAAGCCCAACTTTACTTCAAGTACAACGGTTCTCAGGCCCATCATCGGCCTTGCCTGCTATAATGGCTTCGCTACCCAATATGGGCCCATCTTCGAGCTCAACTCCACCTCAATTACAACAGCTCTCAGGCCTATCATCGACCTTGCATTCTACAACAGCATCGTCGCTACCCACCATGGGCTCATTTTCGATCCCGACTGGCCTATCGTTGGCAGCATCTCCTTCGATCCAACAGATATCGGAGGCTCAGCTCTTCGCTGCGGTCTTCAACAGCCAAATGAGAGCCCACTCTAATGTGATGCTTTCTGCAGGTGGACAGATTATTCGTGCTCCGGCTCCTCATCTTCACCCCTCAAAGCCTTTGGCACCGCAGAATTTTCGGCATTTGCGGCATTCTCCAAATTGAACATGGTAGATCCTGAATGTGACATATATGCTGCTTTCATCTGAATTAGTGCTTAATGTTGGTCTGACTATACTATAGTAGGTTTCTTCTTTTTATTGCTTTGCCCAGGTTGTAGAAATTGAAGTAGAGAAGAAAAGGGCATAAAAATTACACCTTTTGTCCGAGTGTAAATACAATGTATATATGAGACAAAAAGAAGCAAATGCTGTTTCTTCAATTATGAGAGAAAATGTTAGTGCTTATTTTCCTTTTTGAATATCCATGATGTGAGGTATTATGCCTTTGTTAATGATGCTAACATTGCTCACATACTCCCTTAGTTTATGTACTTTTATAGTATTCAAATGAACTAACTATTCTGAGCATAGAATCTCAATTGGACCAGGCCGCCCGAAATTGCTGAGACAAGATCAAGCTGGGGTAAGTTTTTGTTCAAACTGCTGGGATTCAGGTAAAGTTACCTTAAATTAAGTATTGAAAATTCTTTTCCCTTTCTTGTATTCTCTGCTAGGCCATTTTCACCTTGTTGAGCTGTTGTTCACCTACTCCATTTAAAAAGACCTTTTTCGAAGGTCCATTTATGTAAAATATTGCCAATTACCTTTGCTTACAGGTGTTGTATGCTACCTAATCCTGAACATTGCTCGCTAGTCTAAACATTTCCTAATTATTTGGGTTACAACTTCTGCAAGAATTTTACAATATTTCTTCTTTGCTTTAATGTTCTGTTACATTTCTGCTTTGGAAGTATTTTTTCCTTTTTTTTTTTTTTTTTGAGATTATCTAATTTTGGTTTTCAGAGGTTGTTGTGCTAGATCTTCATGTACTATTTCTTGATTTATGCTTATTGTTATATTTTACTTTGAATAAAAGCAATGGGATCATATGTCACTATATGCTGACAATATGACACATTTTTATTTTTCTTTCATTGCTCTGCTAATTCTTGTTGTACATCTTACTGAAAAGTACTACACTGAGAATGATTGATATCTGAATGTTTACCTACCACTTGAATATAACAGAGCTTTAGATTATTTATATAATCAGGTTCTTGTCCTAGTTGATGCCAGATATTTCATTGAATTTGTCAGATTTTGTTTCAATTGACATTTAGCTATTCTTCTAAACTTTCTGGTGTTTTTGTTTTCCATACTAATTGTTACAGTGGTAAATCTTGGACATAGAGAGAATGATGTGATTATAACATAGTTTCTGCAATCACATTGAATAATAAAAAACCATATCTTTATGCCAATAGGGTATTGGCCATATATATATATATATATATATATATATATATATATTGTACTAGAATGTACATTTCACCTAATAAGGAAAGAACTTAAAAGGGTCTTTGCAAAAGAGTGAAAGCAATGTCTCTCCTCACCTTTTGTTCAACTACTGCGATATTAATTGTTTGTGGTTGATCTCTATATATCTGGGGGAGTTCAACTACTCTTATTCTTTAAAAATTGTTTGAG
Organism: Tillandsia fasciculata; assembly: GCA_029168755.2. Classification (NCBI taxonomy): domain Eukaryota; kingdom Viridiplantae; phylum Streptophyta; class Magnoliopsida; order Poales; family Bromeliaceae; genus Tillandsia; species Tillandsia fasciculata. The sequence goes on from CM054931.1 coordinate 29,555,728, forward strand.
TTGGTCTTATAAAATAATACTAATAATAATAATAATAATAAAACTGCATCTATTAGTAATAATTAAAACCCTTGTAGCTGAGAAGTTTTTTGGTTTTTTGTTTTCCGTCAAATGAAACGTAAATTTCCGAATTCGAGTCTGAGATCCTGCGGTTTAAATCGGGTTGGAAGAACTTATAATTTTTTCATAAGCAAATTGAACCAATTATGTTTTACATATGCTTAAATACATTTATCCTTCATTACAACCATATAAATATCAAAATAGAGCCAAAAAAAACATAAGAAAGAAAGAAAGAAAATAAAGAAATAAAGAACACTGTCTAAGAAGTGATACAACACTGATTCATATCTGCCTTCTTGGGCACTTATAAGATTACAACATCACAAATCTTAAAATTTTTTGAAAGCTCAAACAAATTCTCAAAACCCCTCAGCATATGGGGAGAGGCTCACCATTCCACTCCTTCAAGCACTCCAGGAGAGGATCAATCAACTTCCCTTCATTGATTGCCACAAACACCTTGTCGCACTCCTCGCCCGGCGACCGCACCTTCTCGCCGGTGAGGTACTCCGCCCCGAGCTCCTCCCGGACGAACCGATACAACGGGTACGACCGGCACTCCTTGATGCGGTTGGCAATTGTGGAGTTTCCGCTCTCTACTGCCGCCCGCGCCGCCTCCACCTCCTTCGGCAGCTGGGCCTTCAGCTCCTCCTCGAATGTGGCAATCTTCTGGAAGATGGATGTCTCTGTGGCCTTCTCCTTCTCGCCGTTGCCGAGTGCGTGCTCGACGAGGACTTGTCGGAGCTTCTGCATTAGCGGGTACGTCGCGCTGCACGGGTCGTCAGCGTAGCTGAACAAGTACTCGCGGTCGATCACCGTGATCAGGTCCTTCTCGCAGAACCTCGACGGGTGGAGCTCACCGTTGGGGCCCATTGTGAGCACCCTCTTCGCGACCTGGCTCACCGCGTTCTTGACGGCGTTCTTTAGGTTCTCCTCCAAATGGCGCAGGTCGATCGCCTGGCAAAGCGCGATGAGGAACGTCGACGACATGAGCTTCAGTATCTCCACCGCCTCCGCAGTCTTCCGGGACGAGATGAGCCCCAGCGAGTTCACGTCCTGGTTGTGCTGCTCCGCGCTTTGGACGTGGTTCGTGACCGGGTTGGCAAGGAATTGGAGCTCGGAGCAATACGCCGCCATGGCGATCTCCGCGCCCTTGAAACCGTAATCCAAGCTAGGGTTCCGCCCGCCGGAGAGGTTCGAGGGGAGCCCATTGTTGTAGAAATCGTTCACGAGCTCGGAGAATTGCGCGAACATGAGCTTCCCGATCGCGGCGATCGCCAGCCGGGTGTTGTCCATCGACACGCCGATCGGCGTCCCCTGGAAGTTACCGCCGTGGAGCGCCTTGTTTCTCGATACGTCGATCAGCGGGTTGTCGTTCACCGAATTGATCTCCCGCTCGATCGACTTGGTCGCCGCGCGGATGACCTCAATCTGCGGACCGAGCCACTGGGGCGACGTGCGGAGCGCGTACCGGTCCTGCTTCGGCTTCTGGAGCGGGTCGAGCTCGTGGAGCTTCTGCGCCATCTTCATGTAGGAGCTCCCCTCGAGGACGTGCTCCATGATCGCCGCCGCCTCGATCTGCCCCGGGTGGTGCTTCAGCTTATGCGTCAGGTGGTCGGTGAACTCCGGCTTCCCCTGCATTACCTCGCAGAACACCGCAGATATAACCTCCGATAACACCGCGAGGATGTTGGCATCGAAGAGGACGATGGATGCCAATCCGGAGCCGACGGCGGTGCCATTCACCAACGCGAGCCCTTCCTTCGGCTGCAGATCGAAAAAGCTGTGGGGGATCCCCGCAAGGCGGAAGGCCTCAGCGGCATCGACGGAACGGCCGTCGGGCGTGATGGCAACGGAATTGGGACGGCCAGTGAGGATGCCGGCAATGTAGGACAGCGGCACGAGGTCACCGGACGCGGTGATCGTGCCGCGGAGGGGCAGGCACGGGGTGATGTGCGAGTTGAGGAGCGCGGTGATCGTCTCGAGGATCTCGAAACGGATGCCCGAGTAGCCCTGCATCAGTGTGTTGATCCGCACCAGCATCGCCGCCCGCGTCGCCGCCGCCGGCAGTGTCTGCCCCGATTCGCGGCCCGAGCCGAAGATTCCGGCATTAAGGAATCTGGACACAAAAATCAATACATTCATCACAAATTCACTCGTACAAGAAACATCATCAGATGTCAGTTATTTAACTGTTACCTCCTATCTGAAAGAATTACTGACAAATTCAGTAAAAATTTTAGTACCATTAAAGTTAAAGTCACCACATAATTTATAAATATTAAATCAAATAAACACACTTCAAATTATCTCCAAAAAAAAAAAAAAAAAAAAAAAAAAAAAACAAACAAAGTGCCTGAGTTGTTGGGTGACAGGTCGGAATCATAATGTATGCAGGTCAAACTTCACAATAATATATCCAAATTTTTTTTATCAAAATAGTATATTTATTTTTTTAACTAATAAATTCAAATAATATGTGATTAACAGCTCATACGCACGCGTATTCAACATGCTAATAAGTAAATTAAGTTGACTTATATATGTAAAATTTTTTCCCACTATTTTATTTATATATATATATATTTATTTATCAAAAATATAATATTCCTTTCAAAATGGGCACCCATGACTCTTTGTTTATTATCCTCACATGTCACACCGTAGCATCCAGCAACTACCTCCTATTTATTGCTCTGTGAATTTACAATATATATATAAATATATAAATATATAAATATAAGATTTAAATTAGGCTATAAATATGTAGAGTAAGTATCCACCTACCTAACAACTCATGTGACTATTTATTTATTAAACGGGTCGGATCTTGAGCGGATAAGATACTCGAATTTGATCTGAACTATATCACCCCAAAGAAAGATCGAAACAAACGAACCCGTTAATTAAACGGGTCGGATTTGTTAAATAGGAAAAGTGGTTGGTTTAATTGGTAATTGGTTATTACTATAAACCATTGTTATTATTATTAATTATGTACTTAAAATAAAAAGAAAAATTATAGGTCACCTATCAGCTATCTAATTTTTTGATTACTTTGAAAATGATAGCAATATTGGAGTTACATGATGAATTAGGTAAACAACGTACAAAACTTATGAAAATTATTACAAATGCACGTACTTTTTATTTGATCTTTAAAGATTTTGATTTGACTTATTCGATCTAATCAAAATTTTATAAATTTTAAATGCTTGTTTCAAATCAGCCTAAAATAAAATCAATTTTAATATTTTTTAAAAAATAAAAACAAAAATATCAGATGCACTTTTCTCATAGCAATCTTTTATTTAAATTTTTTTAAATTAAATAAATTAAAATATTAAATAATTAATTTAAAATATTTTATAATTCATACAATTCTCATACTAAAGAATATGTAGTAGTAAAAAAGTTTAAGCTATTAGAGAACGGTGATAGAGCAGATCAGATCTGGAGAGGGAGCGATCGGGGGATCTACCTGATGAGCTCCCTCTGGAGGGCGGCGCCCTCCTTAGTTCTCCGGTGGGAGGTGGCGCCGAAGCCGGTGGTGACGCCGTAGCTGTCGGTGCCTTTAACCATGCTCTGCATCACCCATTCGCTGCTCGCTTTCACTCGGCCACGCGCCGCCTCCTCCAGCTCCACCTTCACACTCCCTCCTCCCTCTCCGGCGGCGGCGGCGGCGGCGACGGCGGCGACCTGAGATATTGTTAGCTTGGCGCCCTCGAGACGCACCACCGGGGAGCGGAACTCGGCCACCATCGCCTTCACCTCGTCCAAGTGACTCCCCGAAGCCGCCGCCGCCGCGGCGCCCCAATTCAGCGGGTCCTTGGTCGCCGTCGCCGTGCAAAGCCCCCCGTTGCCGTTCGTGTAGTGCTCCATTGATTGATCGGAGAAGGTGCTCGAGAGGACTGAGTTGTGATCGGGAAAATTTTTGAGGGGTTTGAGTGCAAAAATTTCCCTGAGAAGGGAAGGGGAAGAGAAGGTGGGGTTTAAATAGGGAGAGGTCGGGGTTGGTTGCGGGGAGGGAAAGAGAAAGAGAGCGGGGGGTTAGTTGGAAAACGCCTCGGGCCGTAGGATGGGATTGGATCCGACGGTCCTGGTTCTGCCACGTGGCGTCAAAGTTTGGGATTGGCGTGGGGTTGGTGGGAAAAAAAAAAAAGAAAAAAAGTATAAGCGTGTCGTCATTTTATTATTATTAATATTATTATTATTAGTTCGACTAGAATACTATCGATAGCACCAAATAATTATTGCTATCAAGTTTTTAGCCGTTGGATGAAAAAATATGCGGTTGTGATTATTATGGTTCCCTAAGATTTTTACTATTCAACCAACCATCTAGTAAATCTTAGGAGACCATTATAATTCCAACCGCATATTTTTTCATCCAACGACTAAAAACTTGATAGCACCAATTACTTAATACTATCGATAGTATTCTAGTCTAATTATTATTATTATTATTATTATTTGAGGTTTACTGTTTATTTTATAGAAAATAAAATTTAGCATAAAATTAATTTTTGAATAAATTAAAGTTCAGATAAATTATTTTTCGTTTGTATCAGAATTGTTGAATGTTAGATCAATTAGAATAAATATTTAAATTTATTGTAGGTAAAATAATTAAAATTTAAATATTAATTAGAGTAGAGATTTAATTGGATTATAATTTAGATAGTCTTTTATATAAGTTATAAATATAGCATAAGTTGATATTGTTATTTTTTATTTAAATATTAATTAGAGAAGAAATTTAATTAAATTAGGATTTATGTAGCATTTGATTTGATGTAAGTTATAAATATAGTATAGCCGGTATTATTATTATTATTTTTTGGTGATGGTGATGGTATGATTTAACCATATTCATATAGTATATGACTAAAATGTTTATAATTTTGAATGTATATAATATACAAATACGTCCAATTTTTTTTTTTTTTGAATTTATAGAAGTCGAGAGAAAAATAAGAAAAATTTAGGAGGAGAGTTTGAGTTGAAACTGTTCTCTGTAGAAGATGAGTCAAATGCAATTCTTCTCTTGATCAATGAATCTTGTTTTATCCGTATTTTCTTCTTTGATTTTTTTTTTTTTTTTATGGTGCGAGTTTTTTATTGAAAAAACGAATTTATGATAAAAAAAAAATTTAATTTAACGTTTTCGTTGTGAAATTGCAACAACTAATAACGGAGTAAGTACCGAATCAACATCAGTCGATATCAGAATGGATTACAGATTTACAAAATCGAGTACCAAGGTAATTACCAAATTTCCAACCGTTTATATATATATATATATATATATATATATATAATCGTTGAACTGAAATTTTTTTATTTGTATTATTTATTTAGTAAATTAAGTGACAGATGAATTAAAATTTAATTTAAATTTTTTTATTTCTTTCTCAGTTGAGTTCTGTCTGAAATGATGTGGAGTTAATTACATCATTTTATTTTTTTTTGAATTTCAACTCACTACAATAAAATTAGGCTATAGCGACACTTTTAAGTGTTTCTAAAACTTAAAAAAAGTGTCGCTGACAAAAATACCGACATTTATTGTAAGTGTTGCTATATGTACCGTCGCTAGGGTGTATAGCGATACATTTTTATAATGTGTCTAAAAAATATCTCCCTATAACTAAAAATGTATCCCTATAACCTAATTTTGGATATAGATGGAATATAAATATGACACTTATACAAAAGTGTCACAAACATGTGTCTCTATAACCTAATTTTGAATTTTGTTGTAGTGACTGACGATGGAGTTACAGTTATAATAAAAAATCACTTCAATTTTATTCGTTTACTACGAAACAAACTCACCATTTCAAGTGATAATTTTTCCAATAATGCCTAAATCAATTATCAAAAAAAAATACTGTAATATTTTTTTTTATACTAATGTGAAAATATTTCTAAGAAATTAAATTTTTAATTAATTTAATTAAAAATTATTTTTAATTTGAAAATCGATCACTTATAATAGGCTAAGCAAATTAGGCTAATTAGATCCATCTCGACCAAATTTTGTCCCACTTGAACGATCGATTTTTTTTTTTTAATTTGAAAAATATTTTAGGAGCAATGTACCTAGAAATAAATTTATTGTTTTAGTACGTAGAACCACCAAAATATTTTCAATCAACATTACATTCAAAATAAAAGTACACGTATATTTATTTATTTCTAATAAAATTGAGTGATTAGCTACATTTGTTATTTAGTCAATTTCCAACCATTAATTAGAATGGTCCACAATGTATATACATTACATATGATTATAACACAATTGAATAATAACAAATTAATAAATAAAATTAATTGCTGTATACAAAAATATGGTTGGTTTAAAGGGACCAGCATTATGTTATGTGGTGGGAGATTAGATTGGGTTAAGTCATGTTTGAAATTGCGTACGTGAGACTAATTTTGATCGAGTCATGTTCAAAATGGCATTAGGTTAGTTGAGCCGCGCGAGCCACAATCGAGATCCGTAAACGCTGTATACGCTTAAATAAATTGATTGTATATTTTTAATGGCTCAAATTTTTAGAATTAATAACTAGCGTCATCGATCCGACAAATAGTATTAAAGTATTGGGGCCGAAAAGTAGCGGTCAGGGATCGACACCGGGTGTCGGTTGACCCTCTTGATGTAAATGCACTGCGTACCAAAATATCAAGCGATCGAGCCGAGGAGGGATCTTCTCGGTCGGATTCTTTTCTGATAACTCTCGTAACTATTCGGCTTAGAGTAGCCGAAGACGGGATTTTGAGGTAGAGAGAGGTTGGGCTCGATTTAGAGTAGTCGAACCGGGTAAAAGAGATAATAAATGAACACGACTAATGAGCCCATTATGAATTGTATTGCATAGAAAAAAGAATATAAGGAGGAGAAAAGAGATAGAAATTACAAATAATCTACTCCTAAGAAAAACGATAAAAGTTAAGTTAGCCTACTCCTAAGAAAAGCAGTAAAGGTATGAAAAGCGAGGGGTGGTCTCGGACTTACGAGATTGCCAGACCCCTTTTCCTTCGTTGGCTCGTTTATTTATACAGTTTCTAACCAAGATGTATAACCGCCGATTTTAGAAATCGGCACAATCTAAGGGGTATCATCGTAAATCTCTTAACTACTTTCTTTTGAGTCGACTCCCCTCAATAGGATATTAGTTGTCTTTTTGTCCAGATTCATTCCTCAATTAGCGCGTCGGAGCGTGATTTTCGGCGCTTTTCAATGCTGGACGTCGCTTGCCGTTCCGGAATTAGTTACGAGATTCGCGTCCCAATCTCGCACTCCTTCCTCTTAGAGTCATTCCCTTTTCGGTTTGGGTAACCGAAGGTTGACTCTGATTCCGTCTTCTTCGTCGTCTGATCGGGACAGTTCGATATCTTTCTTCAGCCGAAGTCGTTTCTGAATGAAGTGATAATCTTAGTGTCGGCTGCTTCTCCTATCGAAGTCATTTTTGAATGAAGTGATAATTTTAGCATTGGCTGTTTCTCCTATCGGCTAATACTTTAGCCGATGGCGTGTGTCGTATTCCCACATGACTGCCATAGTCTAGATCTGGATGCGGATCCTTCTTCGGTTGACTCACTTTTTCGTCGGCCGATACCTTTTAGCTGATGGTTAACGCCACATGTCACTCCTTCCTGTAACAAAATTTTTTTATCTCAACACAAAGTTAGATACTGAAAGAAAGATTATTGGGAATTGAGCTTAATCATATTCGAAATTGTGTAAGATTGATTAAACTGAATTACAAAAAAATTTTAAAAATATTATTATATTTTAAATAATTTAATTATATGTTTTTAATTACTTGAGTTAGTGTCAATGCGCAAACTATTCAACAGTAAAACGTGTGAACTAGATACGATAAGAACTATCCACGAATATCACGGAAAATATATACTATGACATTTACTATGATGTACATGTTTGTGGAAACTAGCTAATACTAATTACTTATCATGCAAATGGAAAATTAAATATAATTAATTTGAACGTACTTGACACTTCATTTTATTTTAAATCTATTATGCACTTCCCCCGAATCTACGAGTTTTTTTAAAAAAATATAAAGAAAGAAAGAAGGAAATAAAAAACAAAATGCACCATGGGAATTGCATGTTCTTGGGATGTATTAAATTAATATATTAGTTTCCTCATTTCGTGTGCCCTGCACCTTATTAAGTATAGTTAATTAATAGCTTATTAAGAAAGAGTTAGTATTAGAAATAGTGTAGAATTAATCCTTTAATGCATGTTTCGCATGCTTAAAATTTACAAATTATTTTTTCCACTTTACCCCCTGTCATTTAAAAGTCGACAATCTGCCCCCTCGTAATTTCAGAAATGTCTTTAGGGGGATACGCCGTTAACGGAAATAGTAAATTGACGAAAATGCCCTCCTATTTTTTTTTTCTTTTCTTTTCCGAAGTTTTTTTTTTTTTTTTTTTTTTTTTTTTTTTTTTTTTTTTTTTTTATTCCGAAGTCCTGTTTGTTTTTTTTTATTTATTTATTTTTTTTTTAGGAATATTTTCCAAGGGTATTTTGGGTATAAAAAATTATATTTTTAAAAAAACTGACGGTCAACTGACGGTCAACTGACGGCGGGGGGTTATTGCACAATTCGATAATTACGAGGGGGCAGATTGTCGACTTTTAAATGACAGGGGGTAAAGTGGAAAAGCGGGATATTAGAGGGGGGTTTTCTGTAATTTAGCCTAAAATTTACAATAAAAAAGAAAAAAAAATTTCTTCCAACATCAATATCCATAGTTAATGCACTAACACTCTAATCTTACAAAAAAGATAATATATCCAACATTAAATTTTAGATTACAAATATTAATTTTACTTTAGATAATATAAAATTTTATTTAATTTAAATATTTTTACATTATTAAATTTATAATTAAATAGTTCACATCAACTATTAAAATGGTTGAATTTACGCTCATGCAATTAATACTACATAAATTAGGTTGAAAAACCACAAATTAAGTTTATTTTTCATTGAAAATAAATTATAAGTATAGAGATATTGGTTCTTGTAAATGCACTTCATGATGACTCTCTATATATTTATATAATAATTACTTGATAAATCCTCAATTAATGTACTCTCATGGGATCCATAATTAATTTTGTTATCCTATAAAGTCAGTGACATTTCAAGCATGCAACAAATAATTAAAAAAAAACATTAATTTTAAATTGATTTTCATCAAATAATTAAAGGTAAATAACAACATTATATTATAGTAACTTATTACAAAGAAATAATTATGGTACAAAAGGAGAGAGTATATATATATATATATATATATATATATATATATATATATATATATATACTTTTGCAAGCTTAATTTTCGGGCTTTTAAGTTAATTAATTTTGTCTTATTTATTCAGATTTATACCTTAATAAAAGAAGTGTTTTTATGTATAATTTTGCTCACTATATGTGACATGCGACATGCATGTGACGTGATTATAAAATCTATACAGGTAGAATCCAAATTAAAAATACAAAAAATCTTCCTAATATATTATCTCACCTACCACACATTATTATGAAAAGTCTAGTGTAGTTTAACTGCTGTCACAGATGCAGTGTCTTTAAATCAAACAAACCCTAATTATATATTAAAAAAAAACAATTTTATTGGTCACCAACCAAAACACAAACTTTTATGGAGCTAATTAAGTCCCAAGTTGTTTGTTGGACCATAGCTAGCTACTCAAAATTTTCTCTATTCTCAGTGCATATATATATATATATATATATATATATAGAGAGAGAGAGAGAGAGAGAGAGAGAGAGTAGAGTTTATATATTTTTAAAATTGTAAGACAATTTTTATGATTTTTTTATTATTAAATTTGAATTAAAATTTATATTTTTTATTTTATCTTTCTCTCCTTTAGTTAACTTTACAAAAATACTAATCATAATACAAATTCAATAATAAAAAGTTTATAAGTATGAATCATCTTATACTATTAAAAATATATTATTAAATTTGAATTAAAATTTATATTTTTTATTTTATCTTTCTCTCCCTTTAATTAACTTTACAAAAATACTAATCCTAATACAAATTCAATAATAAAAAATTTATAAGTACGAATTATCTTATACTTTTAAAAATATATAAGCTCTAATATATATATATATATATATATATATATATATATATATATATATATATATATATATATATATAAAAGCTGCCATTTTATTAACCATTCATTTTATCTTATGATGATGTCTAATTCACCGACAATTTTGCTGGGCAGTAATAAATAATTTGATTTATTACTAATTTTATCTTCGATGATATATAAAATTTTCTAATCAATGATCGGTATTACTGAATATGATCTAATCTATTTAATCTATCTAAAAATCAAATTTTTATGTATTTTCAACATTACTCACTGAACGAGTAAATAGTCACAAAATTTGTAATTTTAATGGTTGATATAATGGGCTTGCTCGTTTAACAGTACAGAAGAATTTAAATAAGATGAATTTTTGTTAAAAAATTATATAATTATTTTTTGAAGTATATTCATTTTAGCTATTTATTTTATGTCTATCTAATTGATAAGAAAATAATATAAAAAAAATACAAAATTTAATTTTTTAATAATTTAAATACTTTAGATTATATTTAACGGTGTCAATTATTAATATAAATATTTTATTATCGAAAATAAATTGGTAGCTAATCGAGCCATTTATTAAGGAGGGTGGTTCAACAAAACACACACACTTTTTCTCTTTCTATGTAAATACTTAGGTAATTTTTTTGGCCGGCCTGTACCAACCTGATCATCAAACAAGTCGGCATGGAGTAGTTGGCAAAAATTAGGGTTGAGAAAAATTTGACACCATGGGAACTAAATGATGTATTGAGTGTAAACCTAATTAATCATAAAAAAATTAAATAATTAATATGGGCACATTACAATAAAATTATACTATAGCGATATTTTTAAGTGTTTTTAAAATTTAAAAAAAATATTGCTGGTAAAAATACCGACACTTATTATTCGTGTTGCTATATGTGCCGTCGCTAGGGTGTATAGCGACATATTTTATAATGTGTCCCAAAAATGTGTCCTTATAATCTAATTTTGAATATAGATGGAGTATAGATAAAATATTTATATAAAAGTGTCACAAATATGTGTCCCTATAATCTAATTTTGTTGTAGTGGCACTTGTGAATATTTGTTCATGAAGCTTCTTATCTAGGTGTGATAATTAGATGAATAAGACTATAGTAGATATGACCGCATAAGGTCAAAGATATATATAGTTAATGGTGTAATTAAATTTTTGATAAAGTATTAGTTATTTTTTAATATCTTTTTTTTATATTATTATAATTTAAAATTTAAAATTTAAAATTTTAGATTACATAATCGATATTAGCGTGAATATCGATTTCAACAATTAGTATTAAAAAAATTCCACGGTTCTAACAAATCATACATTATTAAAAAAATTTAAATTTTTTAACAGGAGTACTTGGTCTCGTCAACAACTTACACATTGTAGTTGCGCATGAATTAGTCAAGTAATTAGAACTTCATTAATAATGATAAAGTAATTAGGGCTTCGCATCAACATTATAATTTTTTTTATTATTTTTTATACAAATATTCAAAAACTGAGCCAGTTTGGTTAATCCTCCTATATCCATAGTCAAAAACCCTAGAATGAAAATGCATCTACATAACTACAAAATCTCTTTAGTATGATCTATAATTGTGGTAAAATTTTTTTTGTTGAATGATGAATAATCTTGTTAAAGATGTAAATATTAACTTAAAAATAAGTATATATATATATATATATATATATATATATATATATATATATATATAGTTCAACTTGTATACTTTTAGAAGTACGAAGTCTCCGTGCTTCCAAATTATTTTCAATGTTGAAATTTTTGAATGGATGATCGGCTCGGTTAGATTTTATTTAGAATATTTAAAATATTTAGAAAATAATTTTTACTTTTTTTCGATGTCATTTACTTAGTAATCGAAAGGACTAGAAATCAACGACTGAAAATAAAAATCTTACAAAATGTGATAATATGATACTGAAGTTTTAGATCAAAAATATTGATCTTGTTTTATATTAATATAAAAATTTTTCTACCAAAATTTTATGTGATTTGGATATATTTATATCATTAAACTTGAAAACGGCTCACCACAATTATTAAAATTGTTGATTTTGAATCATTTTGATCACTAGTCAAATAATATCAAAAAATTATAAAATTTATTTTTTAAGACATTTAAATATCCTAAATCAAATTTAACGAAATCGATCGTTGATTTAGAAATTCCAACAACGAAATCAGCTTGGAAGTAGGAAGGTCTATATACTTTTAAAAACACACAAATCTATATATATATATATATATATATATATATATATATATATATATATATATATATATATATATATAGGGTCCGACGACTATACTTTTATGAATAAAATTTCTTCGTACTCATAAGTTTTCGGCTCTTGGATGAAAGAATGTGCGGTTAGGATTATAGTGGTCCCCTATTATTTATACTATTTCACCAATAACTCACTAAACTCTAGGGAGATCACTATCATCCTAACCGCACATCCTTCATCCAAGAACGAAAAAGTTATGAGTATAAAAGAATTTATATTCGTAAGAGTATAGTAGCACTAGCCCTACGCATTTTATATATATATATATATATATATATATATATATATATATATATATATATATATATATATATTTGAAAATTTTGTATAATAATAATCTAATTAAGGGAGGGGGCCCTCACAGGAATCAGGCAACAATCACTAGTTGGTGGGTGGTTCACATCATGAACTACTCTTCTTTCCTTGGGGGTTTTCATTTTCCTATCAATTTAATATTTTGGTCTTTAGTTAACCTAATATTTATATTTACTAACTAGATGGTGTTTTCATAATTTGGTCAAATTTATGAAGTAATAATTAAAGTCTAAAACTTTTGTAGTGAAAAAAAAAAAAACTCATAATAAAAAAAATACAATATTTTTTTCAATTAATTTCTAAAATAATTTTATTTAATAATATTTTTTTTTTCAAAAATTCTAGTCAAATCAAATAAGGTAAAAAATACTTTTTATACATTTCGTTTGGAATGTACATCTTACAATCATCATCTATTCAAGAATGAAATGAATTTTATTCGTCATTTTAAAATGATGAGTAAATAAGTGTCCACTCTAAAATAGGCATAATGCAAAATATATCAAATAAATATATCAGTGAATTAACATGGCCTTCTTGCTATATTATTTAATAAGGCACAATAATTGATGCCCTACTGACACCTTAGAGTTAAGAACAAACAAAATACAACATAAAAAACAATTTTTTTTTAAAAAAACCAAAGGTAAAACATATACAAGTTGCCTCTAATTTATTTTGAAGTAATAAATCATGCATGTATATATGTAGCACATGAAAAGGTACATAGCAACTTGGGCAAAATTAATTAAGAGGGAAATTCATGGGTAGTGTCAGAAGCAAATTGGATTTTGTATCTTCACCAACCCTTCTCCACCACCAACCAAACCATCTCCACTTGGTCAAGTCATGTTCCAAGTAGCCTGTGGGTCAACCAAGCTAGCCCACAACAATCCATGTTGACCAAAATCTAAATGTTTGACAATTTCTTTGAACATTGTGGGTGGATGCATGCACACGTACACATTTAGGAAACTCCCCACCAACCAAAATCAAGAGACCAAACTTTTTTTAAAAAATAAAAATCATCATCGAACATTCATCTCATTTCATACTTCAATTTTTATTATTTACTAAATGCATGCATGGATGAAAAAGAAGTACTGGGTACTCATCAGACATCGATCTCGTTTTAGATGGACATTTATCATACATTTATCTCATGTCGTAGTTCGATTTTTATTGTATTGAATGCATGGATATATGATACTTATCTAACATTTATTTCATTTCATATTTTAAAATTCATTTGCGCTTACCAGATATTTTTCTTATTTCATATTTCAATTTTCATTACATTAAATATATGGATGAAAAAAATGATAGGCTCTCGGATGAGTACTTATCATACATCCATCTCATTTTATATTTTTTTTTTATTTCATTATAATGAATATATGCATGAAAAAATATATATATATAAGTTGAGATGAACACTTATCAAACATTCATATCATTTTATATTTTAATTTTTGTTATATTTGGATTGGATGTATGGATGGAAGGAAGGTTGGGTATGGATGGGCACGTGCACCATCCACAAATTAAAAGAAAAAAATTATAATCCCTACACCCAGTGCATGAATATATATTCCACACACACCTTTATTTCACCTCATTCTTTTTTTTTTATTGAGCAACTTATTTTTTTTTTTCTAAAATATTAATATTTTTTTTGTACTATTATTTTATTAAGCTAATCAAATTATTATACGAATGACGCTCACCTTTTTTTTTTTTTTTTTTTTTTTTTTTTTCTCCGTCCCGGATTGGATGAATGAAGTGTAGGGATGGCACGGTGCACCGGGTGTAGGCAGTGATTTCTCCTGACTAAAATATGGTCAATAATTAATAATCACTTCATGTGGTTGTATCAGTGGTGCATGACAACCGAACATGAGCAAGTTAGACATTACTCGAATTCGACTCGGATTAGATTTAAGTCAAATTTAAGTTGACTCAAATTAATTTTGAATTTGAATAAAATATGTTTGAGTCCGTTTCAAAATTTAATTTGAGTAGAATTAGAGTCGCTCGAAACATATATATTTTTTAAATTTTTATTTTTGGAGCTAATTTGAAGTAATGCTTGAATTTTGTTCAAAACTCTTCGATTCCAAGCTGGTTCATTTATGGCTCGAATTTTTTTTTCTCTTATTTATATATTTTTAAATGTCTATAAATATTTGCTAATATATATTATACTATACAAATTTAACTATAATTACCGTTGTTTATAAATTTAACTACAATTATCATTATTTGCTAATATTACACTATGCATACAAAAGGAGTATTCCAATTAAAATATCTAATAAAAAAATATTTATAATTACATATTCTGATAATATTAATATTTAATATTTTATATTTTATATTATATATATATTTGAACTATTTCGAGCCGAACATAAACAAGCAGAGACATACTCATACTTGGTTTAGAATTATTTTCCAACAAAAAATTTTAATTAATTCATTTTATATTTAAAATTAATTTCGAGTATATTATTTTCGAATTTATTTTGAATCGAACACGTTGGCCCTAGTTGTATTAGTTGAAGGCATGCAATTGGAGAATGGACCACAATAAACAACTAATTATAATTAATATTCTGGTCTATGGAGGAGAAATTAATTGATTATATTAATATTGCCTAAACCTAGTCTAGTGGACTAGAGAACCACTTTGGGTGGTTGGTATAGGGCTCAGTTGAGCTCTTTGTGAGCAAATATATCTAGTGTTCGGATATGATTTTAATTCGAACATTCAAAATTATTATAATTAAATATTATATATATAATTTAATTTAACTAATTAAATATTAACGTATTGTTGATATAAAATAATATAGTATATTAATTATTTTTATATTAATAATATATTAATATTTAATTAATTAAATTGAATTATAAAATTTGGTTATAATAATTTAAAATTTTGAGTTAGAAATTACAACAAAAAAAAAAAACCTGTTGTAAGCAACTCGATTTTGGTCAGAAATTAAATGATTTAGTTTGACTTGGACTTGTTTATGAGTGAATCAAATGTGAACTTAATTTACTTTGTTTGTGTGCAACTTATTTATATTCCTTATATATATATATATATATATATATATATATATATATATAT
Source organism: Tillandsia fasciculata (assembly GCA_029168755.2). Taxonomy (NCBI): domain Eukaryota; kingdom Viridiplantae; phylum Streptophyta; class Magnoliopsida; order Poales; family Bromeliaceae; genus Tillandsia; species Tillandsia fasciculata. Next base: position 29,571,760 of record CM054931.1, read on the forward strand.
ATATATATATATAATTAGAATATTATATTTTTAAAAACGCTAATTCATTAGTGTTTGTAAATTTTTAATTCTTCAAAAACAAAAAAATGTGTGATTAGAATAATAATGGACTCATTAGTTTAAATGAGTGGTTGATGGAATAGAATAATTTAAAAGATCAAATTAGTCAAAAATATATATCTAATAATAAAAAATTTATTAGTATCATTATTTAATATTTATATAAATATAATAATCTGACTATATATATATATATATATATATATATATATATATATATATATATATATATATATTATATATATATATATATATTATGGGACATAAAAACGAGGAGAATCTTTTATTTGCAGAGAAAAGTTGTACAGGGATTTTATAAAAGGATTTTATTTGATATGTTTGCCCCTTATGTGGTAGACCAAATCTAAGTAATAATTGCTTGTGTTTGGTGAGGGTATAGCTCTCTCCACCAACCACACTCCACAAACAAATTTGAAATGGGAGTAGTAATGGAAATGGTAGTAAGGAAATGCTTGTGCCTTTTTCTTTCCTTTTCTTCTTCATCTTTCTCTCCCTTTACCAAACAATTTGGCAGTAGGTTCTCATACTTTTCTCACTACATCTACTCAATTCCTTTGGTGGCCCACATACTTCATGGTCTTGAGTTGATTCCTACACTTCACTTTAAATAATTAATAATTTTAGAGAGAGAGAGAAAGAGAGGAGAAAGTATGTATAGAATGAGTCATGTCCGCTGTGCAAGCCTGAACAGTCTAGACCTCGTTTGGTAACGGAATAAGATAGAACTAGTTATTTCAGAAATAAATATAAAATACGGAACTAATATAAAAAAGTATTTCGTATTGTTTCAGAAATAAAAGATTTTGTATTTGATATGATAATGAGAAATAAAAAAAATAAAAAATATTAGTTGGTTTAAATAATCTTTTTGCTCTCAAACTTTATTACGCAATAATAAGATGAGGGGATAAGAGGAAGGTTGGGAAGAGTGAGAACAGTAGTTCACACTTATTCTAGTTGTACTGGAATAAAATATTTTCATAATTTCTGATGTGTTTGAAGGGATAAGAAAGATATTTCTCTTATCTCCAAATAATTTCAATATCAAACAGACCTATTACATTACAAGGTGTATGCGGCATTATTATTGGATATACTATTTATTATTTGAGTAGTATTTTTAATAAAAATATTATATTAAAGTTTATCTACCAACTAGCTGTTCTTTATCTATCAAATATGTTAGAAATCTGTGACCGTGTTGTCGTTTCAAAAATTAATTTGATAGTAAATAATTTAAAAATAAATTTAATATTTTCACTCATATTTATTGTGAAGAATAAACGAATCATATCATATATATATTCTAAAAAGATATGTATAAAATGCGAATCAATATGAGGGGTTAAGACTAGCTGGGACACCATGCTACTAACTATAAATAGAAATTAATAGTTATAACAATTATAATTTAAAGTAGAAGAGATAGAAGCATAATGGAATATGCAATAAATGGCATAAATAGCAGATTACTCGTATATACTCCGGTGGCCTAGATATATATAGAGGCAATAACTTTTAGAGAGAGAGAAAGAGAACCATGCCATGTGGCGTGCAAAGATGCTAGTTAGGTGACAAAATCTCGACCACACGATCCACCAACCACTCTCTAGATCTCTAGATCTCTCTCTCTCTCCATTGGAGGAGGGGCCAAAATCTAGACCACATGCATATCTGTTACATCCACATGTTCCTCATATTTATCTTTCCCAAGTGACTTTATTTATATAATAATATAAGGGGAGTTTGGTAGGTAGTTTCTCTGGTTAATTACGAGTGAATATGTACTACACGTTTCTTCATGCAAAACTTTGGTAAAATAACACAAATTGTAGTTGACTGTATGAACTTACGTGCCAGCTTGGCCTTTTTTTTCTTTTTTTCTTTTTTCTTTTTTTTTTTTTCTTTTCTCTCTCTCTCTCTCTCTCTCTCTCTCTCTCTCTCTCTCTCTCTCTCTCTATATATATATATATATATATGGAGAAATATAAGTATACACCTCATAAAGGGTGTACATTCTACACCCCACCCCATCCTGAGGTGGGATGAATTTCACTGGTCACATCGAAGTGACCACTGGAGGAAGCCCTATCCCAGGATGGGGTGGGGTGTAGGATGTACACTCCTTATGGGGTGTACACCTAGCATCCTCTCTATATATATAGTAGAGCTTATATGTTTTCAGAAGCACAAGTAAAAATATATTTATAATTTTTTACTATTAGATTTGTATTGAGATTTATGCTTTTATAAAGTCAACTAAAAAGAGAGAAAGAAAAAGTAAATAGCATAAATCTCAATACAAATTCAATGATAAAAAAATTTATAAATATATTTTTATTTGTACTTTTGAAAATATATAAGCTAAAATATATAAGCTCTACTATATATATATATATATATATATATATATATAGATATAGTTTTCAAGAGAGAAAGTATTTTTGATATATTTTATTTAAAATATATATTTTATGTTTTATTTATTTTAAAATATAATAAAGTTTACTAGTTATTTCAAAATGACTAGTAAAAAATTTTTTACTCTTAATTAGATGAATAAAATATATATTTTGATTTTTTTTTTTTTTGAGATTTACTAATAATAATTACTACTGAGAGGAAAAATGTTTTTGTTGGTTAGAAAATAACATAATGTAGCATTGCTAGAAAAAGAGACAGTAAAATGAAATAGAAAATAACATAATGTAGCATTGCTAGAGAAAGACAGTAAAATGAAATAGAAAATAACATAATGTACAGTCCTTTTTCGTTGAAAATAAATAAAAAACAAAAGGGTAAGAGACAAAAAATATTTTTTATACATCTAAAATAGAATATATATTTTATATTTTATTTATTTTAAAATAAAATAAAATTTATTAGTTACTTTAAAATGGTTAGTAAAAAAAAGTTTACCATTAAATGAATAAAATGTGCATCGATTATATATCCCATTTATAATATATGGATAACATAACTCTTTTGTTAAAATAACTTATAACCATCTATCATTTCACAAGTTCCAACTATTAAATTACTTGATAAATCTCATATGTAATAGTGAATTATTGTTATGTATCACATATATTTTTATAACTATCATTTATTCCTTTCGGACTCATGCTTGACGTGGATTCATAATAAATTTCATTCAATTATATATATATATATATATATATATATATATATATATATATATATATATATATATATATATATATATATATATATATATATAAAATAATAAATATTTTAATTTTTTTAATGAATATAGATAATTTTTTTTGACAATATAAATAAATTAAGTATAGTAATTTTTTAAAAAAAATATAGGAATTAACTATCAATTAGAATTTTATTACATTTATTCATACAAAAAATATAACAATATTTAACAAAAATATTATTTTATGGATGTAACTACATAATTTATTCAAAATGACCTTTAAAATACAATCAATCCTATATTTAAAAATATTCTTGATGAATAGACGTGATTAAAATATTTTTATATAAAATTATATATATATATATATATATATATATATATATATATATATATATATATATATATATATATATATAACATAATAAAAATTTCAATCTAATTCTAATCTGAATTTTCTGTGATGATTCCATTCTCAGAGATAAAGAAATAAATAAAAAATATTATATTTTTTGCGGATCGTGAACGAGGACGAAAAGTAAAAAGAATCTCTATTTATAATCAGTTTTTAAAAATTAAAAATTATGACAGAACATACGTATTTTAATTTTTATATAATTTAATATATGGTGTCAGAGCAAAATTTTTAGGCGTTTTTATTTCTTTTGAGTTTTATTTAATTTTTTTATTAAAAAAATTAACTGGATTAAATTAGCGGCGGCGTCGACTGGGCTAGGTTGGGCCCCCACAAGGGCCGGGATAGTACGGCGCTATTGGGGGCCGTACGAGGCGGCCCTACGTGAGGCTGCTCGGACGTCAAATAAAAAAATTATATAATAAATAACTATATATATAATTTAACTGCTATGACATGAATACTATCAAATATTTAGTGCTAATAAATTTTTCATCGACAGATTAATCTCGTAATCATTTTCAGCTCTTATATCATATTATATTTTCAACCACTCAATCCTAGGAGCGCACTATCATCCTAATCACACATCTCTTAATTCAAGAACTAAAAACTTAATAGCAGAATAGTCTAATTCTATATATATATAGAGAGAGAGAGAGAGAGAGAGAGTCCGACTATTATACTTTTATGAGTATAGATTCTTTCGTACTCATAAGCTTTCGGCCCTTGGAAGAGATGTGCGGTTAAGATTATAGTGGTCCCATGGGGTTTATACTATTTCAGCAACAACTCACTTAACCCTAGGAGACCACTATCATCCTAACCGCACATCCCTTCATCCAAAGGCGGGAAATTTTATATATATATATATATATATATATATATATATATATATATATATATATATAGAGAGAGAGAGAGAGAGAGAGAGAGAGAGAGAGAGAGTCCGGCTGAAATACTATCGATAGCACCAAGCAATTGGTGTTGCCAAATTTCCAGCTCTTGGATGAAAAGATGTGCAGTTGGAATTATAGTGGTCCTCTATGATTTTTATTATTCAACCAACCACCTAATAAATCCTAGGGGACCACTATCATCCCAACCACATATTTTTTAATCCAAGAGCTAAAAAATTGATAGCACTAATTGTTTGGTGCTATCGATAGTATTTCAGCCTAATTTTGTATATATATATATATATATATATATATATATATATATATATATATACACAAAATTAGGCTGAAATACTATCGATAGCACCAAATATTGGTGCTACCAACTTTTTAGCCCTTGAATTAAGGGATGTGCGGTTAGGATGATAGTGGTCCTCTAGGATTTAGTGAGTGGTTGGTTGAATAGTAAAAATCGTAGGGGACCACTATAATTTCAATCGCACATCCTTTCATTCAAGGCTGGAAACTTGATACCACTAATTGTTTGATGCTATCGATAGTATTCCAACCTGACTCTCTCTCTCTCTCTCTTTATATTATATATATATATAGTATGTCTTCTATACTTTTGAAAGTAGGGAGGTCTCCGTAATTATAAATTGTTTTCGATAATGGATATTCGATTAGATGATCGGTTTCGTTACGCATGATTTATGCTATTAGAACTATTTAGAAACAAAATTTTATAATTTGTAGACATTATTTACCAAGTGATTAAAAAATCTCGAAAAGATGACTATTTTGATGACCGATGTGACACGTTTGTAAGTTCAACAAAAAAATTTTACTTAACATTAAGAATAAGATTAATATTTTCGATTTGAAATTTGAGTCTTATCATTAACTTTTATAAAATTTTTATTTTCAGCTGTTCATTTTATAACTATTCGTTCATTAAGCAAACGATGTCAAAAAATTATAAAATTTGGTTTGTAAATAATTTCAACATTATAAATCATGTCAAACAGAATCAATCGCCAAATCAAATATGTTCAATCATTAAAAATAATTTATAAATACGAAAACCTCCGTATTTTCAAAAACATAGCCTAGCTCGCTTTGCGCGCGCGCGCGCACACACACACACACACATATATATATATATATATATATATATATATATATATATATATATATATATATATATATATATATATATATATATTGTAAAAGAACTTTTAGTCACAAAATCAAATTCTAATTTTAATGAACCAGAGATAAGATAAGGTTAAAATTTTAAGTTTTCATGAAACAATTTATTTTATATCAAACACCATAGACATAAAAAGTGTTTTTCAACAACCAAAATTTAAGAACTCATTAATAAATATAAATTTTACAATCCTTTATGCAACTAATTTGTGGGCAAAATTAAAGCAATTTACTGTACTAATTTGTACTCTACATCTCTCGCGATTGTCACACCGTTCCGTGATGTTTCGACTAAAAAGAAAAAAAAGAGGCAATTATACATTCCAACGTTGGCACATATTAGTTCAAAAAATTAAAGCTTCTGCTTTTAGCGTCCAAAATTTCTTCAAACTGGAAATAGACTTGACCAAACTTCTTGCCAATTCAAGCCTGACCCGACCCGACCCGACCCGACTCGACTCTACTCGACCCGACTTGAGAAAATGTACAAGTATTCTTGGCCCAAGCCCAGTCCAAATTAACCGGGCCAGGCCAGGCCAGCCCAAATGTATTGGGTCGGGCGTAATCGAACCCATGAAAACCGGGTCGGGCGGAGTGGGTCGGGTCATTTTGTTTCTCCCACATAATCGATAACATATCAGGCAAACATGTATAAATCAGTTAAATTTTTTTTATACAGTGTTCTTCAACACATCAACAAACCCGCACAAATTCTTATATTATTAACAAGACCACTTCCATTTATTTATAGCCAAAGTTCACTATTTATATATGTATTTAAAAATTTAAAATATACAAAAGCACTAAGAAAAACAACTACAGAGCTTTTAAATCTTTTCGGGTCTTTTAAAAATTAAAAAAAAAAAAAAAGAACTTTTAGCCACTGCAATACCAAAGTAGCCTTAATTTAGGCAGAGGCTCGCGCCGCGCTACTTCTCCGGGGGTGGAGGTAGGGTCGCCAGGGGCGGGGCCGGGGGCCCAAAGAACTGCGGGCCCCGCAAATCGGCCCGGCCACGGGCCCGGCCCAGCAAATAGCAACCGAGGGCCAGGATGACGATCAGGAGAAGGAACGGCAGGGATATCACCAGCACAAATCCCATGGATATATCCCCTTATGAGAGTACCAAAAACAAAACAGGGAATAACTTTATCCCCCCCAAAAAAAAAGAAAAAAGAATTGCATAAATATCAAAGGGAATAGCTATTCCAAAGCAGGGATTAATAAGAATAAGAAAAGAAGGAATTGATTTGGGGTTAAAATAGCATACCTTTTTTTATTCCTAGAGAGCAGAGAGAGAGAGAGTAATTTTGAGATTTGTATATAATATATATTGACTTTAAAGAGTGGATGTATATAAAAGCACTACTGGATGTGTGCCACGTGGCACTGCTCAAGAAATTTTTAATTATAAAAATAGATATAAATAATTTACTATTTCAAACATATATATTTTCTACTGAAGTTCAAAAAATACATAATATTAAACATTTTAAGAAAACGGTAAATAATTTACAGTAGAAAACCACTCCTGTAAATAATTTTTTAAAATATTATTTTTATAATTTCAATATTTTTTAAGCCTATTAATAAGTTTTCCTAGTCACATGTGATTAAGCATCACGAGTGAAAAATAGATTGAATCAAATTTTAATTTTAATTTTTTATGTACATGTTAGATTATAAAAATAAGTTTGTTTGTGTTTTAATACTTTATAGATTTATATGCAATATAAACAATCAAAACAAGTGTGTAACTAATAATTTTAATTAAGAGAAAGGCTAGTTGAACTATTTGATAAAGTTTAAGAGATGTAAATACAAAAATTAAAAGTTCATGTTGACTTATTTATTTATGGATCAAAAATAGATTTAACTTTCTGTCCCGAAACAATAAATCTAGAAGCTAATAAGTTAAATTTGATAAGCCCAATAAATTAAGTGGGATTTCGATCCACAATAAATCTAATGATAAGAGATCCAACAATAGAGATCTAATATTCAGATAGGTTGAATTCGGTCGAGACATGTGACGCTGTATCTGTACGCTTTAAATGAATTAATTGTGTATTTCTAACCGCTCAAGCTTTGGGATTAATGGTTAGCACAAATGATCCGACAGTTCAGTCTATTTGAAAAAAAAAAAAAAAAAAAAATTGCTTGTAGTAGTTCAACGATCAACCATCATAGAAATATAAGTTAAACTACCATGAAAGCGCAACTCATTAATTGGCATTAATGAACAACTAAGAAAAGTCATGTTCCTCAATTTCAATCAATCATAAGATAACATCCAATTTTATTCTCAGTTACTCCAAAACTATGGAGTAGTATTTCAATTCAAGAGAAGGCTTTTAAGTTGCACCAGATGGCTTCTTGGAAAGCCGGCGCTTGTAGCGCTTGACGACCGACGCCACATTCTCTTTGCCCTTCGGGAACGCGACATCGCCTGCTGCAGTCCCAGCTCGGCCTCGACGGCCGGATATAGCACTTTCGACGTCCTTAAGCATTTGCAGAACAAAGTTTGCGCTAGTAGTAGATTCGGTCATGCTTGTTACATTCATTTCTGCGCGGTTGAGGCAACTGCATGGGGCGAGGAACTTGCGAGGCTTTAAGAATGCGGGATCAAGTATGCCCTACATCCGACGGAAATAGTTAGTATCCAATGTTAGCATGCCTATTTAGTGCTTCTTTAAAGAGCTCCAGCAAAGAAAAACAAGATTTTATTAACACTTTGGAAATAAAACGCTATTTGAAATTTAAACGCATGCGGCGGATCAATATTAGCTTTTACCTGAAGCCGGTTAAGAACGTAGGTGTACTTCCCCCAGAACTCAGGCCGGTTCTCCACGAGAAGCAATTCCAAAATACGGTGAACACACCATATTCCAAAGCTAACAAGAAGGTAAGATCGCCAAACGCATTTACCGCCACAATTAGGAAGTGACAACCAGAGGTTCGCGACTTCCTCGTCAGTGCCCTTCCAAGAGTCATCCATTCCTGGTTGAAATCCCTCTGCTGCGGCGACCGAGTCTATTAGCTCCTCATCATACCCTCCTTTCTGAGCGAACAACCAATCAGAACCCTCCAAATTCGAAAGCTTGCCGATGCAAACACGGAGAGAGAATAAAACCAAGCCTTCTGCTTCTCTAAAGGGAAACATAATTTTTGGAGTGAAAGCTCTTCTGAATTCGCCGGGCCTCTCGCCTTTTCTGGCTAAGATTGTCGTGCTGAATATTCCTTCCAACGGTTGAGTAGCCCAGAAAGGTTGCGAGTCCACAATCGGGCTGATTGGCTCAGACAAAAAGTTCTCATTTTGCTGTGATTCTAAAGAGTAAACACCTCCCGATTTTACGACGGGGATAGTTTGATTCTTTGCTTGTTCATGTGCCAACTTATCCAGAGACAAAATCTTTTCTGACAATTCTTCTTCTGATTGGTCACCGCGTCCGTTGAGAAAAGAGAGCCTGATTAAGTTTTTCAGCTCGGCAACAGCAGGCGATGTAGGGATGTTCCTCGTATAGCCCAAGGGGACGTTAACTACAACCAAAGAAGAATCATTATAAGGCCCGTTAGATTCAGTAACAGAAGATTTATCGATATTAGGAGTTCCAGAGTCTAAATTCTTCTGAGAGGCTTCTTTTCCAGCAGAGAGTACTTTTATATCCAATCCAAGTAGAAGATCTGCTCTTATGATCTTTGCTTTCTCCGTTAGATTCCCATGTAAATCAAAAAAGTGCGCCCAGAATTCGTCAAGAATGGCTGCCAAATTGCGCCGCCCGGAACGACTAAGCCCAGTTGCCGCTGTAGTTTTGCTCTCAACAACACCAGAAGTGTGGTCTTTTTTTCTCGCATTATTAGAAGATTGATTCAGTCCGAAAGTTGAAGTAACTGGAACACTAAAAGGTTCAAAAATGTCTCCTGTTTCTTCATCCTTCTTGCCACGCACAGCCACTTCTAGTTCCTCACTCCTTTCGTTTGGGACTTTGAATTCGTCACTTTGTCGAGCAATCTCGTTAACAAAATCCCCAATGAAAGGCTCATCTTTCCACTCCTTAACATCAAATTCAGAACGAGTAACTGTATTAACCTGATCAAGATTAGACAGAAGAACTGGTCCGCTAGATTCAATCTCCAGGGAATTCTCGGTCTTTCTTAGTTTTGCAAAAGCTTGATCATGATATAATATATTCTTATTATCCACGAACTTCTCTTCATTACTCTTGGGCAGCTCAAATTGATCATTTTGCATGGCCCACTTGAGAATCCGCATTTCCGGTCTATTTTTTGCTGATGCTAATGGTTTGAAGGCCAAATAAATTGAAAAGCCCAATGATGTAAAAGCAAGAAGAAGAACAGTAATATAGAGGAATCCCGACAATTCAGAAAACCAGCAGCTATCTCCGAGCAACAATGCCACGATAAACATGATATTTGTTGTAACAATGACGAGCAAGGCAAGCCAGAGGAGAATTTCCGAAAACGTTGAGCTTTTGAATACACCCATCAGAGAATCCGACGACGAAATACGCAAAAGAGGAAGAATTGAAGGCGGCAGCAGAATAGATAAAATGGCTTGAAAGAAAAGAAGTAAAGGATAAATATTCGCTGAACCAATACAGTGTAGGAACAACAGAACCGGAATGGTGGCTAGAGCTTTCACTATAAGGTGATGAATCGAAACAGGTAGGCCAATGCGAAATAAATTATGTAAAACCACTTGCCGACTAAGATTTCGAGTTACAGCTGTAACTAGGCTAGAGATGATGAAAACCACAGCGAAAGTAGAACTTGCTGTCGGACTCGTAAAGATCTGCAAGAGGTTTGAAATTGTAAAAAGGTCAAACCATTTACTAGATAGTTAAGTTAATTATGCAAAATTAATCTGATTTTCCATCACAATTTTGGAGTAGTTTGACTAAGAAAGTATGAACGGGCCTAGAAGAATTTCTCACCTCATGATGTAGGAGAAATTGAATTAGATGGTTTTCTTTTTTTGATTGTTACTTTTCATATAAATTCCAGTAGAGTTCCTATAGCTGACAGGAAGATCAATAGAGCTACAAAAGATTCGTGATATCTAGAAAATTGCAGGATTATGTCCTCATCGATGTTTGGTAAAGGTCTTTAAGTTTCGCATACAAAGTTTCAAATGAAAACCTATACATTAGGCTTGTGGTAATCACATCAAAATTATATATATATACATATATATGATGTCATGCTTAAGCAATGAACTATTTAAGTTATCATCCGATATTTGTATAACTACTCAATAGATGATGTGTCAATTTTTCCCATCTATCTCAGTTGCTTTGTTTATTTAATGCACAAGATAACTCTGCAGTCATTTACAAAGAGGGAAGCATCCAAGTGTTTGGTTCAGTTTCAATTTTTGGTAAATAAGCTTCATCAAAATTTCAAGTTTCAGGACACTCAAAAATATTAAGACAAATGAAAAAAAAAAATCAAGTAACCTAGAAACCTAGATTTCAGTGTATCGATATACAAGAATAATATATTAAGCTAATTTTATGTAAAGTATTACTGATTTTCAAGCAATCATCCATTGAGTATATGCATTTACATAGAGAAAGTGATAGGAGAGATCGTAATAACTATATTCTCTTTTACCGACCATACCTAGCACAGTTAGCTAAGGGCTTGGCGGTTGTTACCTAAGATCTCAAGAAGCCTAGTTGCTTTACATTTCTAGCTAAATTAATTTCTGAAAAAAATAAACGAAGCAGATAGCTTGCTACCTTTCTCTCTCTCAAAAAAAAAAAAAACAAAAAAAACTATATTCCCTTTCCATTTTTTTTCCAAAATACGAAGGCCTTAACTTCATGCATGGCATTCACAATGATTTCTAATTAAAGACTTAAAGCAATTTATTATTATAAACAATTAGCATCTTTCTACATAAGGCGGAATCCCCTGAAACTGGTGATTTAAGATCAGTCTTAGTCAGATTGATCAGCGCCAATATTATATATCTGAACTTTTAAGACATCTTATTGAACTTTCACATATATGTAAGCATGCTATTATGTAAGTTACCATACATCACAGCTTAGAAGCCAAGGTTCTATGGATATTTCTCATAACGCGCTTTACTTCAGGTTCAAGATCACTAAGTATTAGCTCATTAGTTGCGGAGATAAAGAAATAAATATATATGAATTGTACGCAACTTATGTAAGGAGAAATTATGCCTTTTGAGTTATTTTTGACCATTTCCATACTAGGATGCAAAACAGTTCCTTATTTTAATCTTTCTTTACCAAATCTCAGGAGATTCTTTTTCAGGACCTAAGTTTGAATAAACACTCTGGGTGAGAAGAAACCTTAAGCACTAAAGTGAATAGTAAATATTTCTTCTCTGATCTTAGTTTACATCTCCTTTACATTCCACTGATTTCTTGCAAGTAAAGGTGGCTAAACCCTTGATTCACACCATGGTCTACAAACCAATCTATTGCATCTACTTTTGGCCTTTTAACTTTTCAAAAAGGACCTTCTTGGACTCGTGACATCTGCTTGATCCATGAAAAGACAAAATATGTCATATTATGTAATCAGGCAGCTAAATATCAAATGTCAAATCATCTTCGTCTTTTGATATTGACTTATCCCTGTTGTCTTCAAGAAACCAAGTTTCCTACAAGATTAGAGAAGTAACATAAAGTTCTATAGAACTTACCAAGAGTAAAAGATGGTATTTCTTTGGAAATGCCACCAGAAGCCTGTGTTGCTTAATACTAACAGAAATCAAAGTGAAAAAGTCCTAGGTGGTAGACGAAAGATGGCACATTGAGGCTTCTGTAGATACTGACCATGGAAAAGGAGATAGATATCCCTATATAGATATAGTGGAAGGGGTTTTCTGATGCACTGGATCAAATGATTCTCAATAGCGTCGCAAATGGTAAGATAGTAAAAGTTTCTAATAATGGTTTTCGTTGAATTCATAGCGACTCGGATGATTTATACTCAATGTACCCCATAAAGGCAACTAACCTTGCAATTATTACATGAGGGGAGCGTCATTACTGCGGATGCTTTTAGTTCCTAGAGAGAATCTCTACAAACCAATTTTGCTTGTTAAAACTGCTCTTTACTATTACAAACACCGAAGGGCCAAGATTGTCCTACTTACAAGGACCTGTGGACGGCATGATCTATCGGCTAAATGGCACTGTCAGTCCATTATTCATATGGAAAGTTGACTATACTCAACAACTTTCCAGTTTTATATGTTTCAAACAAATAGTTCTAATTTAAGATTTGTAATCAATAACAACAATATTAGTGTTGTGGACATGAGGCCTTGTTTGGATGGCGGAATAAATTATCTGATGATAACTTATTCGGTATGGAAATTTTCTTGCTTGATTGGAAGGTAGGAATTTGATTTTTGATCCTTGAAAGGTCTTGACATCAATGATTGCGTAGGATAGCATATTTTGCCTACGAGATGATTTATCTTATTCCGAAAAAATAACTTAAAGCTGAATATGCTATTCCATTCTAGACATTTGATCTCACTCCTAACTTCCAATCACAATAGAAAATCCTCATGCTATATAGGATATCACTGGATAACTTATTCCGCCATCCAAACAGGGTCTAAACAAGGACCTTTGTCTTGAGTTTGGGTGCATGAGAATTGATAGTTGTATATTTTGCGTAATTGGGGTTTTAAGTAGGAGGCTCTTCTATTAGAAGAAAAGGAAAAAAAAAAACATTGGTATCTTATCACCAATGGTCCGAGAGAAACTAGACGAGGTTGGATTTTTGCAAATGGTTTAGTTAAATGTCCAGAAAAATTGGCTCCAGTTGATCAAAAACAAAGGTAGTTGACCCAAAATGACACCTATTACTTTCGGAGGCCATATCTCCTATATAGGGACTCTCATTGAGGCAATTCAAGACTTGTTTCATCTGCGCAAGCACTAAATATCCAGAAGAGCTGGTAGGTGAACACCAACTCATAAGTCGTTTAACCCTCAAATTCACAGCCAAAGTTAAACTTTCTTCTTTTTTTTTTTTGTGAGAGAAAGGTAGCATGCTACCTGCTTCATTCAATAAGGTTATGAACTTAGCAACAATTATGAAGCAACGTGGCCTCAACGGAGAAAAAAATAAGCGAAAGGAGAAAAGGAGAGCGAAAGAAGAAGCGGAAGAAACACGACCCACTCTCAGTTACCACACAAGACCTATGACTTGATTCGCTCAGGACCTTTCATTTCAAACATTGAAACTAGGACTCCAAAAGGTTCTGTAATTCATTCAGGACCTGCTGGAGTGACTTTTTACTATGTTGGAAGATGGTACTGTTTCTCTCATGCCAAATAGCTCACCAGAACCTGCTAGTTTAGTTAATTCCTTCTTCCTCCTACAGCCATCCCTAATCTCTATAGTTGCCTCCCGCAAGTTGCACACATGCTTTGGGTTCGCTTCCCGTCATGCATTATCCTAAGGAGTATGGACTTGTTGTATCCACAATCAGTGAATAGGTGGTCGACAGTCTTCAGTTCTTTGTGACATAAAGCACAAGATTGTTCACCCACCCAACTCCTTTTCACCAAGTTATCCGCCGTCAGAACTCTCTTCCTTAGGATCAACCATGTAAATATCTTCACCTTCATCAGAAATTTTAGTTTCCAGATCCAGATAGTATTGGAATTCCTCACATCACCGTCTATGAGTATGGCACAAAGTGATTACATAGTGAAGGTTTGGGAGCTAGTCCATCTCTACCTTATAGCGTCTCGAACGTTAGTCATTGAGAAGTTCGAGACATACTTTTTGAAATATTGCACTAATGAGTGAGATCTAGCACCTCACTTTCCTCGTCTCAACTAAGTATAATATCCCAATACCACCATTCTGCGAAAAACAATCCCTAACCCTTACATGTCAGGATAGCTTGTGAGTAACAAGGTCACGTCACACCATCTATCAGACCATATTCAACTGAGTTTCCATCACCGAGCGAAAACGATATACCACACTCAAAGATTTCTTTGCAACGAGTACGCTTTTCCACCAAAGGGAGAAAGGTCTGAAGATTGACCCTTCCCGAAGCGGCTTTCTCCTTTTTTTATAGTCATTCACCGTAATATCTTTTCTAGAAAGACAGCAGATCAGCCAATAGTCAAAATTAATGTATTCCTCTCCCTGAAGTGAGATTTAACATAAAAAACTAAAATTTCCATAGAAGGAAAGTACAGATCATAATGTTTAGAGTTAGGATATAGATTAGAAATTGAAGAGCAAGGTTTCCTAGCCAACATCATTTTCTTTGTTTTTTTTCCCACTATTTTCTCTCCTGCTTCCAGGCATCCCGTCATAGAATTCTTCAGATCATCTAAAGAGGTAGGTCGGAAGTTAAAAGATATATAATCCCCAATTGTATCTGAGCCGGATTACTTTGTTGGCTCTGAAGAAGCATCTATGGCTGCTAGACAACAACTGACTGATCAACTATTTCTGCACACTAGACTACAGTAGTCAGAAATATATATTAGACAACTAATATTTATTTTCCACTACTACCAATCATAATTTTTCGTCCAAGTCATCATGCCATCATGCCATATTTAAAGATAAACTACTATGAAAACCCTCGACAAAGAAATGAGAGAAATCTACTTTCATGATGAGATTGGTTCTTTCTGCTTTGACGTGGGGATATTGTAGGTATATAAAGTCTACAAATCGTGTTGGCTTACAACAAATATAAGAAATTGAGGAATCGTGCTACAAACCTAAATCCTTCTTTTTTGATCATCAAGAGAAAATGCCCTCGTGGAAGCCCTGCAATCCTTCCATGCCTACTCATATGCCACAAAATCAGCTATGGCCATTGGAGGCATGCATTTCAACAAAGAACACATGGGGCAGATCTTCTAGAAATGGTAAGACCAAAAAAAAGTTGCTGACAATGAGGATCCACAAAGCTTTTTTTTTTTTTTTTTTTTTGAGAGAGAGAGAAAGGTAGCAAGCTACCTACTTCGTTCATTTTTTTAGAAATGAATTTAGCTATAAATGTGACGCAAATAGGCTTCGAACTTGGGATCTCAGGTACCAACCATCAAGCCTTCAGCCAACTGCGCTAGGTACGGTCGGTAAGGATCCACAAAGCGTTTTTTTTGAGAGAAATAAGGATCCACAAAGCTATAAGCAACAATCGGAACATTCACTTTTTGTCAAAGAAATTATTTTTGACACATAAAAGACATAAAGTCATGGAAATGTGGGATGTTATGTAAAAACAACTTATAATATATCATTATCTTAGAACTATAACAAGTTTTGCATTAATTTATCGTCATTACAACATGTTATGTAATCATCTTCAATATGAGTACTTGGACACTCAGATGCTAATCAAAAGATTAAGGATCTAAAGGCACGTAATGATGTACAATATCAATAATTATGCAACACACCATGTACTCGGACAAAATCTAGTGATCAACCAAGTTCTGAGTAGTTAGTATTACCCACGTAAAAAAAAAAAATACACACAGAATTGAGTAATACAAAATTGACTGGTAACTGAGAAAATCAGAAAATAACAGAGCTTGTGTAAGTAATACATAACCTGATCCATCAACATAAATGCTTCTTGAAAAGTAGGCAAATAATGGCCGGTGTTACCAAATGCAGCTGCCGCCGAGCACATCAACATATAGTTGACCGAGAAAATTATAGAAAAATTAGGTATAATGATGAAAAGTTTTTTATGAACATCATTGCCGGTACAAAAATTTATCGATCTGCTTTGCTGCTGTTGAAGAAGAAGCAATAAAAAAGAAGAAGAAGAGAGAGAGAGAGATTGTCATGTCTCGGAAATAACTGAAGATGATGCTGAAAGAATTAAGATGGACAAGAAAGAAGACTCAACTAGGGCTATTTGGGTAATCATAGATAGTTCATCTAAGATAAAAAGAAAATTAGCTAATTAATCTACGTTCTTCTTTGAAATGAAACAAATTTATTTGCCCAAAGAGAGAAACACTTTTAGATAAAAGCTAAATAACGGCAAGTGAAATCAATTCAACATAGTGAAGTAAATGTTTACAAATCAATTACCGTGTGCACCATATTTGTACTAAGATCGTAAGAGAGCATGTACAAGATGGAAATAACTGAAATCAATGAATCATTTGACAGGAATGATAGAATTTATGAAGCCAACCAGGAGGCATATACACAAATCGTGCGATGTGTTAGAATAGAGCTGTTGCTTATCCCGACAAACATCGTAAGTATTTAAAGGTTATCTTTTTTTTAGATGAAATAATGTTGAGGTGGTGATAGAAGCAACATTATCTTCACAATGATGCATGTATTCATTATAACAGTTCCAACCAAATAAAAAGGGGAACGACCACAAAGTGCATGAAAAAGATACGAGTAGAACTTAGTAAAATTTACCTGCAATGTAGCAGAGTAAATGAAAAAATAGTGAGGCATAATATTTGAGCCAAGAAGAGCTGCCACTGAACAAATAGTTTCCATATTCAATCCTGAATGCTGAGCATAAGTGAGAGGTGAATCATCTAATTGGTTGATGAGCATCCCGCGAAGATAAAAGAGCAACGTGAAACCTGATATAGTAATATATATCGACTCTTTGAAAGAACCCTACAAATCATGCTTAATGGTCACCATTGATAAATCAAATAATAAAGCACCACATGATATCAAGAAAGTAAATAAGATATACTTACCAGGAGGGTCCAAATAAAAGGACTTAGGAAAGGAAGAATAGCAGATAAAAGGACACAATCGAATTGGCTCAGCCCATATAATCGTTGAAATCCATGCGCAACGGTTAAAATCTAGCATTTTATATCATAGACAGAAATATTTGAACAACAATATGAAAAATTGGATTTGATCAATCACATGCGCTTAAAAGAGTACCGTTGTCAGGTCTGAAATAATCATGGATAGCTCAGCTACACCACCGAGAATTACACATGTCAACCTACTGTACTCCTCACTGCAAATCTTTTGCAAAAATAGATAATGGGTATTTCATAATTTACAGAGAAACTTAAGAAGATTAATTCAGCAAATATCAATACAGTAAGAATGCAAAATGAAATCTCAATTTTAACTGCATGAAAAGTTCTAATAAAAAAAATTAAGCATGAAACATGATGAACAATTAAAGAACCTACTTCATTAGAACTCACCATAAAAGAAGTAAAATGAGAAGAAAAAAAAAAAGAAAGAAAAGGGTACCTCACCAAGATTCTTTCCTGTGACCATGACAATACGACTAGCAAGGTACTGGAAAATAATAGAAGTGAAATTGATAAATGCTAACAATATCATGAGATGTCTTCCGAACATAGCGCCGGCCTCGATAGCTGCTACCCATTTACCAAGGTCAAGATATTCCAACGATAAGAATAGTTCTGCTTGGAAAAGGGTGAAAATTTGCAGTTTCACACCTGACATCTGGAAAATACCATGTATTAGCTGTTACAACTTAAGCGAAAATAACAAAGGTAACTTTTTCTTTAATAATGTATGTAATACCTTGGATACAAACTTTCAAGTAGTCGCAAAGCACTTTATCTAGCAGGATTCGAAATCAGGAACTATACTCGCATTATAGTGATATTTCTAGAGGCGAAATGAACCAGTATCCAACAAATCTTCCACTTTCGGCCAACGGGTCTCACCATTTAAGATAACAGCAGAATGTAAGGACTCATCCAGCTTTTAATACCTCACCTTCATGAAGTTTGAAACTTGCCAATTCTCCACAGAATGCTTTTCTTCGCATGAAAATCCGATTGCCGAGGGAAACTTGAGATCTGAAAGCCAAGGTGTTGATTTCACACACATGCAAATCCCCAACTAATGCCTGAATCATTACATTGCAAATATATAATCGAAGTATCATAGAGATACCAATGATGTATGAAAAAGTTTACAGTAAAATTATATCTCACTCGAAGTTCGTACAAAAGTTCTACACAAAAAAATTAAGATTACAGAACTTACACTCATTCTGAATATAAAGCCTTTGCAGTATTGACAGAATGCGTCCACCAAATTTCAGAATCAGAAATAATGTAATGAAAATTACTATAAGAAGGAAACAGCCATAAATAATGCATTAGAAGTTCAATATTTAACAATTCATAGAACCAGAACCCGTAAACCATCTAATGTAACAAGTGTTACCGAAAACATCATTCTGGCATGAAAAAGTTTGAGGATAATCGTTCATAACACTAATTCTGAGTCGTTTTCTACTAAATCTGTCTTCGTCGTAATATGATATCAGAGTCAGTTCTAAACCCCCTCCAAAAGTCCTAAGTTTAATCCCCGATTTGCCATTTTATGGCATGTCATCTCTCTATTATTCTGCCGTCTCCTCCATTACCTTTCTAGACAATGCACGTGGAATGATTCACCTGATATCTACCATACACCAAAGTAGTGTGTTAAGGGTGAATTCCGAGCCATTTCTCATTAGATCGATTTTGTGAAATTGTATGACACAACCGTTGTATTAAGCTGCTAAGAACAGTATTTATATATTTTATATTCAACGCTCTCCTTACGTCTGGGCTCGAGATGTAAGCTTAATTAAATAAAAGAAAATTAAATATTACTAGAAGCCCGACAGAACTCCAAGTCAGGACCTTCTGATATCATGTTAAATTATATAAAATAACTGTCATTCTCCAAAAATTTAAAATGTCAGAGAATGATATTTATATATTTTATATTCAACGCTCTCCTTACGTCTTGGGTCTTGGCTCGAGATGTAAACTTAATTAAATAAGAAAGAATTAAATATTACTATAAGTTTGACAGAACTCGAAGTGAGAACCTTCTGATATCATGTTAAATTATATAAAATAACTATCATTCTCCAAAAATCTAAGATGTCAGAAAATAATATTTATATATTTTATATTCAACGCTCTCCTTGCGTCTTGGCTCGAGATGTAAACTTAATTAAATAAAAAAAATTAATATTACTATAAATCTGACAGAACTCGAAGTCAGGAACTTCTGATATCATGTTAAATTATATAAAATAACTGTCATTCTCCAAAAATCTAAGATGTCAGAGAACGGTATTTATATATTTTATATTCAACTGATTTTTTACTAGATCGATCTTTTAAGTACCAAATTGATCACAAACCAAATACACAAAATCGCAAACAATGAGCAAAATGGACTCTCTCTTTTGCCATGATTTATTACCTCAAAAACGCCACCCCGCTTCGTTCTCAACGTAGCTTTGCGCGTTGTGAGAACAGGAGGAGACGCGCGAGGGATTGAGAGGAGAGCGAGAGCGAGAGCGAGAGCGTTTTCAAAGAAGAGCCCCATTTTTTTTTAATCTTTTTTTTTTTTGGTTAGTGCACAAGACACTCATTTAAAGCTTTCCCCTTCTACTTCTCATTGCTGGTTTTTGATTGTGAGATGTGTTGTATATTGTACCCCAACTTTTTCACACCCTGAAATATGGATCCGTAACATTGCAATGAGGCCCTTCAATTCATTAGAAATATTTTAATTATCTTTTTTTTTTATATATATATATTACTCTGTTATTTAAAAAGTACCTGTTATAAGTTATTTTGGTTAAATTTGAGTTAAATTTTTACGGGTGTTGTAAAAATTTAAATAACTAATTTACATCCGGTCGGTTGCTAATAGTTAAGTAATAGAGTATATATCTAAAAATATATTTAAAAGAATTTGAAACGTTAAAATAGTAATTTTAATATTAGTTTTTGAAAACTTTTTAGAAATATATAAGCAATTCTATCTTTTTTTTTCGTCCTTTTTGTATTTTACCATATTAAAACGTAAAAGTCTTTCAAAATTATTTTAAATTTTCCTAATCTTTCAAAATATAAAAACGAATCACATCACACATCACACATAGGCACGGGCATTAGTGTAAATAACCACAACTTCATAGAGAGAATATGAAAATCCAAATTTGATAATGAGATGAGCAGAGACTACTGATGTACTGACAATCATACGTTCGAAATCAGACGGCTCATAACGAAGCACTGCCACCATATCAGCAGCATAAGAGGTATCAGAAGCATTACTCCAAAAGCCGATAATTCATGAATGAAACAGAAAGAAACCAAATCTTCAGGAATTCGTCGACAACTTAAGAAGTTCTAATGTGGTAAAAATAGTATGGTCGGGAGATTACAGTTTGATGAGTTTCCTTTAAGACGAATTTCCGATTACGAACATAGCATGAGATTTACATGGAAAAGATGTTCGAAACGCCATGATCTACGATTAACGCCGACTTTTAATATCCTCTACTATCTCTCAGCAGATTCTTGTTATTGATCAGGATGCTACACTGCCCCCCACGGCGAAGTCGCGTCCGCCGACCAACATTTTAGTCTTCACATGGCTGAAAAAAATGATGAGATAATCACGATACAGAAATGAAGAAAAAGATTTCATACGAACAGGATGTACGCGAAGCGCTTCCTTCGAAAGCAACGATTCTCAAAGCAGAACAACAGAGCAGGTCATTACAGCAACAAATATCTGAGAATGATGATATAAATGACGCTGACGAGCAAAGCGAAGCTAAAACTCTGTCGAATTTGATGGTGAAGTACCAAAATTGTAATTCCACGCAATCTATGCGAACAAAAAATCTGCGATGTGTGTGAAAATGAGAGCTACGGAATTTCTGTTTTCGTAGCTGTTTCAAAAACTTCTTCAGGAATCAGATGCAAATGTGAAAGTTCAACAGGACACACAAAATGGAAAATTCAGCATTCATACTCAACTAATTCCTTTCTTTTCTTTCGAGATTAAAAAGTAACTTTTCCTATAGATTTGTGTTAAAATTTTACCCGATACAGTACGACATTAAGAACATCATGTGATGAAATATACCGATAACACAGCTAACGTATAATCTTCAGATGGTGATGATCATCATAAACATAAACTGAAACTCACACCTGCAGATCGAAAGTGGAAAGAGATCTTACCTGTCGTAGAACTCGGCAGCGAATCTTGATCCATTGTAGCAAATGAACCACAGCAGAACAAGGATCAATGCATCTAATAAGAGTTAAGATAAACAGGCACAATCCAATTCTAACATGACTGAAAAAAAAAACTTCCAATAACAAAATTACATGCAGGATTAAATTTAGCCACTTTTTTAATCAAGAATTCCAAAGAGTCACTCAATAATTCAGACATAAACAGGCAGAATAAAAGGAAACAAATTCAAGAACTAAAAAGCATGGAATGTTAGCCAATCAATTTTCTCTAAAGTGGTGTTTGGTTTTTTATTTTCCAAATACACAATTCAAAAAATAAAAACACTACTTTTCAATAAAATCTGGAAAAAAAAAAAAAAAAAAAAAAACTTTTACAGAAAAGCTACTGCTTTTAAGAACCAAAAAGGACAGAAAATATTTTTTCAAATTTGAATTAAACAAGAAAAAATTAAATAAAAATTAGTTACCTAGTAAGACGTGAACTTAGAATATTATATCAAACTACTGTTTTTTTCTAAAAATTTAAGAATCCACTAAAAAGAAAATTTAAAAATTTAAGAATCCACTAGAAAGAAAATTATTAAAAAGGATTAATTTCATACAGTTCTATATAAATATATCGAATATCAGATATATTTTTACGAAGTTCAACTTTAGGTTATTAATATGTTCCTCTGATTTGTTACCGTTAGCTTACTGTTTATTTTTTAACCGAATATAAATGAAATGCTAATTTTGTCCTTATAAATATGTCCCAACTGTTAAAACTGAAAGGATAAAAAGGTAAATTTATCTTACTCATTAACCAAGTTTAAGTATATTATTCTAAAAGATATTGACGGTAGGATTATATATAAATAACTTAGAAATTTTATAAAAATATATATATGCTATTTTGATATGTTTATAGAGATCTTAATAAAATCAATCCTATTAAAAATATATTAGTACAATCCAATACAACACTTTATCAAACACTACTGTACAGGAACAGATCCAATAAGTCGCATAATCGATTAACAGAATCGTAAACCCAGCAAATCAATCAACAAAATACTTCTTATTATTATTAAAAATATATATTAATTCAATATAACACAATATTTTTTCAAATAATTATTTAAATTGAGCATCAAAAGAATTTAGTGTGTACTACGATTAAAAGAATAGATAACAACAAATCAAAACACCCAAAAAAAAAAAAAAAAAAAAAAAAAAAAAAAAGAAAAAAAAAAAGGATACTGAAGAGGAAGCGCTCCCACCAATCGAGCATGTAGAGTCCCATGGTCACGTTATAGAGATGAACCTTTCGACTAATCCAATTCATCTTAGCCCCCAAATTTTCTTTTTTTTTTGGGTTCTTTTTTGGATTCAAATCAAAGGAATTGGGTGTTTGATTTTGGAATTGGGTGGGTATATAAATTCGTTCTAGGGTTCGAGGAGAAGAGGTGAAGGGAATTTTCAACGCCAATTGGTCAAAATTGGGGTCTCCTTTATTTTTTATTTTTTTTTATTTTATATCTATTATTTTATATTCGTTAGAAAAATATAATTAATTATTAATTAAATATTTAATATGAAATAAATTTATATTTAACAATTAGTATATTTTTAAAATTAATATTTTATTTAGTTTTTTTAAAAAAATAAATAATAAATATAAAAAATTAAATTTTATAAAAATATATCTGTTATTCAATATGTTTATAAAAATGGTATAAAATTAAATTTTAATTTTTTTTAATTAGATTTTTCGTTATAAACTGAAAGGGGAAGAGTTTGCAATTTTGACCTCTTCAAATTCACTGGAGCCATTTAATAATATTTTTATTATTTTATTAAAAAATACTTAAATCGATCGAATAAATCACATGATAAATTGTTGCAAGAACCAATTTCTTTATAAAATCCAGTTGAAACCTGCCCTGCCGTGTCAGGATTCTGTAGTGCAAAAAAATTGACTGGAATAGGTCAAAAACTTTATAATAGGTATTTTTCAAATATTTTCAAATAAGCTAAAATACAATAAATTTAATTGTAAAAATCCACTTTTTTTTTTTTTTTTTTTCTTTCCTTATAAAATTTCAGAAAATAATCTGACCAAATTACCCTTATTTATTTTATAAAAAAAATTATTATTTTAAAATATTTTCAGTATAAATTATAAAAAGTGAACAAAATAGTGATAAAATCTTGAGAGAGCGGAACTAAATGCATCGAATTAATTTTATGAATGGATAAAATATAAATTTTTTAAAATTAGAAGAGAAAAAGTAAAAAAACGAATAATTTACCTAATGATTTTTTTGTAATTTAATCTTTAAAATATTAACCTTACGAACTGCTGATACGTTGATCAATAGATAATCATAAATGAATGAATAACAAGATTTAAAAATATGTTTCTTTATCTTTTAATGGGATGATAAAAATTATATTTTAGCTGAATGAGAAAGTTGTGTGTACCATGTTATCATTTATGAAATAAAAGGAGATATTTACATACCATGGCCCACTAAATTCAGCTACAATATACATAGTCCTAATATCATGATTCCTACAAGATACATAGTCCTAATACAATATGTAGAATGTTGGCGCTAATTATTAATTTAAAAAATTTAAATTGTTAAAAATAAGCAATCAATTTACTTAAAATATAAAGATACAGTGCCTACGAGTCTCGAGTCTCGATTTTGACTCGATCCTACCCAACCTTTCACTATTTTAAACATAACTCAGTCCAACTCAGCCTTCCGCTATAGGGCATGACCTCTTTAAACCAACAATTCCTCCTCTAGTACATGCACAAATATGCATATCTCTGAATCTAATACCACTTGTCGGAACGTTGGCGCTAATCATTAATCCCAAAAACTCGAACTATTAAAATACACAACCAATTCACTTAAAGCGTACAAACATAGAACCCACAGATTTCGATTGTGACTTACCCAACCAGCCTACCGCCATTTTGAACATAACTCGATTCAACCCAGCCTCCCGTCATTTCGAACGTGACTCAGCTCAACCTAGCCTCCCGCCATAGGATAGGATACTGGCCCCTTTAAGCCAACACAATACACATGTGGCATTTTGTGTTGTTTTAGTATATATTTTTGGATTTCAAATCAGTCAAAAAAATAAAGAAGGAAAGCTCCACATAAAGCTTCAAGTTCATGCAGAATGTTAGTTGGATACTCACAACTTGAAGAGTAGGTGATTTATGATAAAAAAGAACTTATACACATGATGTGCATAAAACACTCACCAAACTAAAATTTTCTTCATTAATCACACCGACAGTTATGGATCCTGATCCTCCTCCGCCGCCACCGCCTTACTTGCCGCCGCCGCCGCCGCCAGAAGTGCCGCTACTTCCGCCAGCACCTGCGCCACCACCTGGTGGATTCCTGGATTCATGGTAATCACTCAACTGCTGTTACTTTATTCCTCTTCTACTTCTTCTCAACTTGTGTACATGGCAGTGAGTATCAGAAAAGAGTCTTATACTGCATATTAGTGATTGATGTTAAATTCCTAATCTAATTTGGATATTATTGGGCTTCAAAACAAAAAAAAAAAAAGGTAAAAAAGCACAGAGAATTACCTGATTTATGGGGTACTTTGAATCAAGTATCTGAATTCAAAATATGAATGCACTAGCATGCAACATATATTCTGTCAAAACAGTTGCAAAGATAGTTAAACATACAAAAAGTTGAGCATTGAAACAATAGCTTTTAACATTCAGGTACCCATCAAAAGATGCACTATAGTTCAAATAGTATATCTGTATCTGTTTACCAAGGAAAAAATAAAAGATAGTTGCTGAAGAAAAGTTTAGAAGACTTGTAATGATCTCAACCTTTGGCTTTCTCCCTGTAAATACTGCAGCTTGTGGTGTCTTTGCTGCTGTGGCCACTTCAGGAGTTGCTGCTCTCCATTGTTTGAGCCAGGACCCCCACCACCACTCTGATCTCATGGATCTCGTTATTTTTAAAATTCCTTTTGTCTGTGCGAGCACGCGCGCATGTGTTCCGCATCTGTGCGCACGCGTGTGCGATGTGCGCAAGGCTACTACCCCCTTAAACAATTTCTCATGGTGTGTGTCTTTTGTCTCAAACTAAGAAAGCAGGTTGTTCTATGTTTTGCTTCTAATTGCAAGGATGAAACTTCTCTCCTATATTATTTGTTCCTTTCTGTTTTCAGTTTCTTTTGGCCTTTATTTTGTTTTATATTTTGCTTGACCACAATGACCAGTCTATGAAGCAGCAAATAGAATGTCGAACGAGGTTGTGAGATGATGTATTTATCTAAATAATATGACACATTGCAGCAATTCACCTCTAAGAATTCAATATCTGTGGCGGAGTTATGGTACTGCTTGCTTAGTTGTTCTTCCAAATATGCAGTGGGTATCTTTCACTAATAAGCATAGCACAAGAATTTAAGTGCCCATCGGTATAAGCCGTATCGTACCAACAAGATATCGGAACGATACAGCCTCTATGCCAATGGCACAACTCAAAATTTTCTTTTCTTTAAATTAGTAAGTAATTTTTTAAATAAAGTTCAAAAGGTTTGATAAAGATATATAATAAGCAATTAAAATATTTTGTTGTTAAAGAAAGTATATATTTCATGCCATTATGTATTGGCACACATATATTTTTTGTAACCCGCACGTATCGGCACGGCACGACTCACACCGTGCCATACCGTGCTGGCAAATTTTCGACACGATCCCGTACAGCGACACTTAAATTCTTGGCATAGCACCACCAAAGGTCTGCCAAAAATTGCCAATATGCTGCCATCCTGATATATTAAATATAAATTAAGTCAAAAAAATTGGCAAGAACACGAATGAAATTAGTCTGTTTCATCACTAGCTTTACACAATTGACAAACCCTAATCTGCATGGCACCAATCCACAAAATATCACCATGAAATGAGATGGTCACATGATTCGTGTTGAATAAAGCAAAGAAACAATGTTTTCCTCCACTAGTATTCCGTTCTCTTCAGGCGTAGCAATCACTGTCCAGATACCAGGAGTTAGAGGCAACCACTAGTATATACAAGTTATAGGCCGCTGGGAACACCACAAAAAGCTTCATGTGAAGAAAAAGTTTCTGCTTCTATCAATCACTAATTACCAATTTATGATTTGATTTTTCACCAAGTCAACGGAGTGTCGGAGTCCAGCGAGCATAAAAGAAATTGCACTAAAATAATTGTTTCACAAGTTGTAATAAATTTGTCATCTTTTCCCTCCTAATTTCTTTTCAATTTATTGGCACATTCTTAGATTGATTTATCTTCTCAACGTGACCTTCATAATGTCACAAATCTACTATAACAATTTTTTTTATATCATAACACCAAGTATACAGGTAAAATCATTATCTTTTTATTTGTATCAAATAAAAAACCAAACTCTTGATTGTGGCTTTTAGCCTTTCTTTTTTACCTTTACTTGAATCAAGTTTCACAACAGAAAAAGAGGTCTTATGAGGAAAAAGTCGGGCATATCACAAGTCACATGTAACTGCCTAGTTTCAACTTTCAAATCCCAAATGGAGAGAGAATCTCCTGTGCCTTTAATGCAAGTTGGTACTTCCACTCACAAGATCCTTATCAAAAGTAGTTGCAGGAAACCTTTTGATTCTAATGGTCATCATCGCTCTCTTTTGAACTGTGGTTCCATGTAATCCCACGACATGGCAATTCTCTGCGATATAAATCATTTCGAATGATTCCTTAGAACAAGAATGATCACAAAACGCATGGCTTTTGCTAGTTCGAGATCAGTGAGGTCAGTCATTCTTAATTTACCAGTATTAGCATATTTGTATCTACATTTAGCTTCTATAACTGTAATAGTGCGCAACTTAGCAATAGTTTTAATCAATCTAATATTGTTATGTAAAAATCTTCCACCACTATCCAATTTTTTAAAACAGAGAAACTGTCACTGAAACTCATAGCCACTATGCCAAATCGATTCTAAACCAAAACTTTTTCTTCGATGTAGGGAACCCCATAGAACACACAATTTCAATTTCCAGTTCTGTTCTTAAATTATAAATGTATGCAACTTAATTATTATCTCCTTCAACCATTCCTACAAGTTACTGAGCATAGAACAAGTTTCGGGATGTTAAGTATTTTGCAGCTAATTGTAGAAATAGGACATTTTATACTCACCTGAGATATTGCTCCAAAGGAAGTCGATGCCGTAGAAATAAAACTTCAGTAGATTTTCTCATTGTCGATATCATGTTCCAGATTTCGGGATGACGTTGAGCTGGCGCAGTCCACAATATACAGTTCATGTTGTCCAACCAAGCCAAAAAACCGAGCTAAAGGGAGATATAAACGCTGTTCAGGATCAAAGATATTTCCAGAGAAGCCCAGCAAATGCTTCAAAGAGAAAGTGTTATCTCGAGTGTTCTCAGAGGAGTACAATTCTTTGTTGAACAACGACAAGAAGTCCTTCGACCCTCTCGGCCATCCGATTCACCGTTGGAATAAAGTTTTTCTCATAGCCTGCTTAGTCTCTCTCTTTGTGGATCCTCTGTTCTTCTTCTTGCCTGGGATTCAAAAAACGAACTGCATTGAGATCAACACTGCGCTTATGATAGCTCTCACAGTAGTACGGTCAATTGCAGATGTTTTCTATGCAATCCAGATTTTTGTTTGTTTTCAAACAGCATTTGTTGCTCCATTCTCTCGCGTATTTGGGAGAGGTGAGCTTGTCATTGATCAATCAAAGATTGCTAGGAGGTACTTATCCAAGAGCTTTTGGCTTGATCTAATTGCTGCATTGCCTCTGCCACAGGTAAAATGCTAGCCTTGTTCCCCTTTCTGTATCAATCTCACATTTTTAATTTCTTCATTTTTCATTTTTGAAGTGACATGCCCTCTTAAATCTCTGGAGAATCATGTGAAACATACTATAAGCAAGATCATAAATAGCATAGAACTAGTATGTAGACACGTCAGAGACACAAGCACAAACAAACCTAATGCATAAACATTATAAGCATATCCTGTTGAGCTCATAGTTCTAGCACCCTAATTTTGATTTTTTAACTACTCATATTAGTAGAGCCAATTTCATAACTTCATTGTTGAATTTTCCTTGACCTGTTGTGTGTGATGCAATATCAGAAGGTTTTGATACAAATTTCATTTTCTCTGCAGTTTCTAATATGGATTGTGGTTCCTAACTTAAAAGGATCGAGAATGACCAGCTATAAGAACCTTATTCGCTTTAGCATCGTCTTCCAATACCTCCCAAGGCTCTTTCTGATCTTCCCACTAACGCAGAAAATCATAATGACTACTGGGGTCATGACAGAAACTCCATGGGCTGGAGCTGCATACAACCTCATCCTATACATGCTTGCAAGCCATGTAAGTTTCAAACCAGCTATTTGTTTATTAATTATATTCCGAATCATAAAGATTCTTCTTTTTTTTTCACAACTTTTTCATCAATCCATTAACAAAGATAAAATTTGCTCAAAGTTTGGATGGTTGTTTTCAAGGGGGAGGAAAAAAAAAAAAAAAAGGTCGAAATGTGATATAGTTGATTTCAATCATGTTCCGCTTATCATTCTTTCTATACAACTTTCTCTTAACTTAAGTTGCATCTTCATGTACAGCTACCTACTTAAAAGACTTAATATGAATGCTCCTGTTAATAACCAATACGTTCAGGTAGGTTTTTCAAACAAATACGAAAAACACAGTAACAAATCTAGTTTTTAACACCTCCTTACTTTCTCTTAACATTGAATAGGTACTAGGAGCAGTATGGTATCTCCTATCAATTGAGCGTCAGGAAGAGTGCTGGCGAGAGGCATGCCATCTTAATTACCCCTCCTGCCAATATTGGTACTTCAACTGCGAAAGAATCGACAGTTCAAGGAATATTTGGTACCAATCAAGCAACCTAACAAATTTATGCAACCCAAGTAGTGACTTCTACCAGTTTGGGATTTACGGGGAGGCATTGAACTTTGATGTCACGTCATCTCCATTCATCCAAAAGTACTTCTACTGCTTTTGGTGGGGATTGAAGAACTTGAGGTAAGTATCAAAAGTTTGTCTTCAACCGAAATCGATTAGAATCTATAACATCTTGCTTTCTTGAACCAAAATCATATTTAAATTCGAATTGATTATATTTGTTTTCAAACTTTGCAGTTGTTTGGGTCAGAATCTGTCAACAAGCAGAATAGGAGAAATAAGCTTCGCAATAATCATTGCAATTCTTGGATTGGTGCTGTTTGGCTTGCTGATTGGAAACATGCAAGTAAGTGCATCAACTTCATAATGAAGAAAAACCAAATAACCTAGAATAAGTTGTCGTTGACTTATCATGTGTATAATAACAATTTTAGTCAGAGGCAATTGAGGGAGTTCTTAATGTAAATGACACAAGATTAAGAAAGCAGGCTTCTCTTTAATCTACATGCAAAAGTTTTGAACAAGGAAGAAGGAGAGGAAATTACAGAGTTACAAAGAAAATAAGATACATAATGAAAATGAAGAGATATAAGTGCACTTACTTTGTGTTTGGTATTTGCAGTCTTATCTCCAATCGACAATAGTCCGGCTAGAAGAATGGAGGATAAAGAAGACAGACATGGAGCAGTGGATGCATCATAGACAGCTCCCGCTGGAGCTGAAGCAATGTGTGAGAAGGTATTATCAGTACAAATGGGTCGCCACACAAGGGGTCGACGAAGAAGCCCTACTCAAAGGCCTACCCTTGGACCTCAGAAGAGATATCAAGCGCCATCTATGCCTTGATCTAGTCCGAAGAGTAAGCACTAATCCATTCTTCTCAAATCTCTTTGATGAATGGTTTTGTCTTGTTGTTGAGCACATTAATTACAGAAATATGGGAACACCACTTCTTTAACAAGTTGAGGAGGAGTGCTTTCGAAGGCACCAAGGAGGCCCGCTCCTATGCATGTCCACTTTAGGATTCGCATCCTTGTGACTCAAACTAGGATCCCTGCACATAGCATGCTCACGTAAATCATGATATGCATCCTATGCACAACATGTGGAAGCACCAACCTCCCATGCTTCCAAAAGCATCGTAGCTCAAATTGGATAGTTTAATTGATTCACACGGTAGAACTACACCTTCACCTAACTTTTAGAATAGCTTTTCTACTTAAAGAAGTGAAGACTAGATGTTTAACAATCAAAATCTAAAGCCATAGCAGCAAGCTAAAATAAGCTTTTGTACCTCAATAGTAGAAATTCAGAATCTTTTGCTTATTATACTGTAAAATCTATTGGTATATTTTGACGGAACCTTCAGTAATTCTTCGAATATATCTATTTAAATCAGCACTCTTGCAGAAGCTCCGATCGGGTCAAACGGGCTCTACTAGAGCAGATAAGATTCACAGTCTAATAAGTAGATGATAATCACCTGAACTAAATTTCATGTACTGAGCATAGATAAAATAAGAACACCATTTTCCTCTAATAAAAACTTGATTTTCAACATGTAAAGATTTGTCGGTATACTCAACTAAAATTTAGTGATTCTTTAAATAGCCTCGCCCAAACAGCGCCTTTTGCAGGAGCTACCAACAATCTGAGATTATAAGTCGATAATCCACTTCACTCAATGCTACATTTTCATCCTGAAAGTTTTGAAACTAAAACATGGATAAAATAACAGCACCAATATTTTATCAATCAAAAGGGCCACTAGAGCAGAATACGATAATCTTGCACAACTAAATCCCATGTAATGAACATATAGTCAACATCATAGCACAATCTTTTGTCTAATGAAAAATGTGAGTTTTACTGAACAAAATGCCATGTAATGAAATTATAACACCACTATAACGCCATTTTACTTTATCCGATAAAAATGCGATTTTTACTGAACTAGAACACAATTTGCTTTTTATCTGATAAGAGATGAGATTTTTACCGCAGGTGCCGCTGTTCGACGAGATGGACGAGCGGATACAGGAGGCGATCTGCGAGCGGCTGCGGCCGGCGCTGTACACGGAGGGCACGTGCGTGGTGCGGGAGCTGGACCCGGTGGGGGAGACCCTGTTCGTCATCCGCGGCCACCTCGACTCGTGCACCACCCAGGGCGGCCGCAGCGGGTTCTTCAACTCGTGCCGCCTCGGCCCCGGCGAGTTCTGCGGCGAGGAGCTCCTCCCCTGGGCCCTCGACCCCCTCCCCAATCCCCCCTCCCCCGCCGCCTCCGCCTCCTCCTCCTCCTCCTCCGCCGCGGGGCGCGGGCGGCGCGCGCGGGCGGGGCTGCCCACATCGACGCGGACGGTGCGCGCGGTGTCGGACGTGGAGGCGTTCGCGCTCGCGGCGGAGGACCTGAAGGAGGTGGCGGCGCAGTTCCGGAGGCTACACAGCAGGGAGATGCAGCACAAGCTCAGGTTCTACTCTCACCAATGGCGGGCGTGGGCTGCGTGCTTCATCCAGGCCGCGTGGCGGCGCAGGGGTCGTCGCAGGGCGTCCATGGAGATTAGGGTTTCGTCGGAGGACACGGAGACGGAGACGGAGACGGAGACGGAGAAGCGGATGAGGTGGCGGAGAAGAGAGAGAGAGAGAGAGAGATGGATAGAGTTAGGGCGATGTACGAGAACTCACCGAAGAAGCCCACTGAACCTGATTTCTCTTTAGAAGAAGAAGGATAATGTAATGTAATTAATTAATAATAATTAACTAATTATGACTATTTAATATGTGAAATCAAATTATTTAGACACAATGTTTCAACTTTGAACATCAAAAAGTTATCTTGAACTTGCTATTTTTAAGACTAAATATTATGTTTTCTAATTTGAAATTCTTTAGAACAATTCATCAAATTGTTATAATGCTAATCAAAATTAATCGCAATTTGATTGTGCTTTTTCGAATAGTTTTACTCGATAGTGTAGTGGCTCTTGGTATCGAAATTGGGCTAATAAATTTTAGCCCCACACACATTACAATCCTAGGTATTTAGGTTATGGAGACCCAAATTATTTGGCACCGTTTGTTTCGGGGCTAGAACCGGGAATAAGAGGTTTATCCCCCTTATTCTACCAAACGCACCAAGAATTATTCGGTATAGTAGTTCTAGTACAAGCAGAATAAGCTAGAACAACAGTTCTTACCTATTATTTTATAAATTTTTTTTTTATCCAAACTATCCCTCCTCCCCTCCTTTCTCTCTTCCCAATACACTCTCATCATCACAAATCCCTCTCTCTCCTTTCTCTTTTTTCCTTTCCAATACACTCTCATCATCACAAATCCCTCTCTCTCCTCTCTCTCTTTTCCTTCCCAATACACTCTCATCATCACAACCTCTTTATTCTTCTTATTCCTCATTCTCATACCAAACACAAAATCTCTTATCCCTGGAACCGAACCAAACGCTTTTTCGCTCTTATTCCGTACTTTATACCTATCCCCAGAATAGCTAGTTCTGACTTATCCCTTTACCAAACGATACAAAATGGCTTGGGCCACAAGCTACCACTAGGGCCCAGTTGATATGGATACGGATATACAAAATTTTATTCGAATTCAAATTGAACAGAATGGATTTACCTTATGTTAAGTGGATATGAATTTGGTACGGATATAAAAAATAAAAATCCAACCGATTTGGATTTGGATATGAATTTTGACTGTACCTGATCCAAATCAGAATTGATTTTACGTTATATAATATATATGTCTATATAAATATTAGATATTATATTTAAATTTATATTTTAAAATTTTAGATTTAATGTAATATGTTTTGAAATATTGCAAAACAAAAAAGATAAATAATTATTTCAAATTTGAATTTTCAGGTTCGGATTCGGGTTTGGATTTTGAATTTTTGGTCAGATTCGGATTCGGGTTTCCGGTTTGGTAGTCGGGTTCGAATTCGATTTTTTAAAAATTTATCCCGAATCCGACCGTTGACATCCCTATTTGTGTGCATCATAATCACAATTTACTAATAAAAAGTTGGCTAAATTTCACTTTTGGTCCTCAAACCATACGCAGGTAATAACTTATATCTCAAATTTTAATTTATTATAATTTTTAGCAGAAACTTTTAAATTATTGTAATCAAGTCACACAATCAAATATTGATATGTCGCTAGTAAAATAGTAATGAGACATCTTAATTATTGTCATATAATCAACCACGATATTATTACATCAGCAGCACAGTACTGTTCGATTAAATTAATTATATTATAAAATTTAACTGTAATAATTTAGAAGATCAAAATGTCATCTAAAAATAGCATATATGATTACCAAACAATCTTTGCTTGCATCATCAAAGTGCCTAACATATAAATGGACAATTAGAAGCATCTTACATAATCTAAATGTGCCATCAATGCCTAGAATATTAAGTGGATCTTCTGAATAAATTCCAACTTTATAATAATAATAATAATAATAAAAAAGATTTAAAGGTGATGATGAGGTGTTATCCACCCAATCATCATCATCATCATCATCATCATCAAGGGATCATAAGATTTGGGTAAAGATCCAATCCATTATTGCATGCATGGTATATATATACCCATGTTTTGCTTTTTAATAGGATGAGACAAAACCCACCCCTCTCTAGGCCATCTCTTGTATAGGCCATGCATATATGATCATAGTCAAAGACACCTTTTCTTTTCTTTTTCTTTTTTTTTTCTTTTTTTTCTTTTTTTTTTTTTTTTTGGGTGTATCTATTGAGATCTACCATTCATGTTAGGTGTTACCAAAAGGGTATGCAAATTAAAGCCAAAATTTTAGGACTAGATAGAAGGCTTTATTTGTTGTTCCCCAATTTTACAACAATATTATTTTCGTATTGAAATTATTTGCTTTGGCTGAAATATTTTTATAAATATAATTTTATAAAAATAAATATAAAAAAAATAGGAGTTTTCTATTCTAAAATCTCATTTTCGCTTTTTACATATCGTGATAAAAATTTCAGAATTTTGATATATTGAATACTTGAATCGTACATTTCAAGCAAAAAAATGTATGTTTGGCCAAACTAGCACATATATAAAAGCATTAAAGTTTATATTGAGCATTTTTTTTTAAAAAAAAAAGGAAAAAAAAATAATTTAAGAAAAATATAGCAAATTATCTGCTTCGATTTTTTTTTCTATATATATATATATAAAATCAGCTATAAATATCAAACAACTAGAATGCTAACTTAGAATCTCGAATACTAATTATTAACTTAATAAAATAAAATATTTTATTAAACCACATATCTTGTTTGTTTGTGGCAAATTGTACATGAACAAAAAAGACAAATGGTAGATTTTATGCTTGCCCTGAGGATCTCTCTTTGACTCTCTCTCTCTCTCTCTCTGAGAAAAAAAAAAAAAAAAAAAAAATCCTTTTGCAAAGTGAGTGGAGATGAATTATATCATTATAGAACTTTAGCTAATTAAATATACAAATTTCCCTGCCTTTTTTTAATTAATTTTCCATCTCTTAGTGTGGTAACTTTCACTTATTGAAAAGCTTTATCATTCACAATTTGATAAAATAATATATTTATCTTAATTATTTTTAAAAAAATAACTTAAAAATCTAATATATAAAAGCTTTATCATTCACAATTTGACATACTAGGCATTTGTTTTTCACCTAGGCTCAGGTTGACTCTTCGGAAAGTACTGAATAAAAAAAGTGATGCAAATATGTTACTTTTAAAAAAATTATTTATAAAATAATTAAAATTATTAAATTTGATGTGCATATGATAATTTTTTTTTACTAAAATACATCCAATAATAGAAAATAAAAGTCAAAACCTTTCGCAAAAAATAGTAAAGTTGAGGGGTCTCAATGCATTGTTACCCTTATTCATTGTGTCATGTGTTTTATGTCATCTCCATTGCAGTCATGTATGCTTTCCCCTGCACCCTTTGTCCCCTGGTTTGGATAGTTATTTAGAATCAGAAGCAAATGAATGTGGAATCCAAAGTTTTTCTCTTTTTTTTTTTTTTTTTCCAAAATAATAAATAAATTATTTTTTGAAAAATAATCACCATTTTTTGTTTGTCACGCTAGTGCTGAAAAATCTACGTATAAATAGTTCTACATATAGAAAATTAATGCAAGTTTAAAGAACTGATATATGCTACTGGATTTGCTCGTGCAAGCATAGAAAAAAAAAATATTAAATATGATTGATAACAGTGTTGGTTTAAAGGGACCAGCATATTGTCGTGTAGTATAAGGTCAGGTTGAGTAGAGTCACATTTGAAATAACAGAAAGTTGAGTTAGAATGAATCATATTTGAAGTGGCGGAAGCCAACTTGTTGGATTGAGTCAGAGGCACTGTAACTCTACGCTTCAAATAAATTAATTATATATTTTTAACGGCTTGAATTTTTAAGATTAATAATTAGTGTCGATAAATAATACCATAGCCAGAGAGTCATTGGTTTAATTCTCGCATGCTTTGAGCATTTTTATAACAGAAGGCTATTTATCGGATCAGATATTATTATTATAATATTATTCATAATTATTATATATATTTTTTGTCATTTCTATATACCAATTATGAGAACATGGAAATATTAAAACCAAATGGGTGTTTGTGTCCTATCAAAAACATATGCAAACTTCAATGCATTATATATGTCCATGATCATTGGATACACTTCACCCCAATGAAAAAAAAGCAAAAAAAAAAAAAAAAAAGGGATATGTGGTCCCTCTCTATTCTCATATTATTTTTTTTTTAAAAAAAATTACTTAAAAAGTATTCATTTCTCTAATGCTAAAAAATAACAGTAAAGTTCTGAAAATTCATTCATAATATAAATGATAAAAAAATTTAATGATTGATATTCGAGATCTCAAATTTAAAATATAGTTATTTTATATTTGCAGTTAATTTTATCGCATAAATATTTCTTCTATTGAAGTTTATTGGACCTTAACTAACACAATTCAGCCTAACTTTATTTTATCGCGATACTTAGAGAAAAAAAGTAGTCTAAATTTATTTGAAAATGGTTAACAATTTAAATAGCTGCGCTAGATTCTAAACTTTGTTGTCACCGAGTTCCATAAAATATTTCAAAAAAAAAAATAAGTAGAATTTACAAATTAATGAGGAAAAATTGTACACAAAATTTTTGTACTTTAGCTGGCTTGAACTTTTAATTTTAGCAATTAAATTTTTTAAACTTTATCAATTAGTTAACCATGCATGCCCATCTCGATCTTCAACTAAAATTACTAATTATACAGTTCTTTTGATCGCATGTTCCATGTATACTTATAGATCTTTTAAGACAGAAAAATTTTACTTTTTTATTTTAACATATATATAATAAAATAATAAAAATAAAAGATTAATTCCTCCTATTATTCGTAATTACGCCCACAACATGCAATCAAAACTAGGGGTGGCAATTCAGCTCATTGTTCGTGAACCAGCTCGTGTTCGGCTCGAAATGAGCTCGAGATCGAATCGCTCGTTTAGTAAACGAGTCGAACACGAGCTGAATTTTTCAGCTCGTTTAATAAACAAGCCAAACACAAGCTGGGGTCAGCTTGCCCGTGTTCGACTCGATATAAGCTCGAATATATATATATATATATATATATATATATATATATATATATATATATATATATATATATATATATTTTACTATTTAGATTTCAGACCATCAATTTTTTATGAATTTTAATTATTAGATTAAAATTTTAATTTTTTTAATTTTTTTTCAACTTTATACGTAATAGTAGGAATCAAAATTAAACTTGTTGTTCGCGAGCCAGCTCGTGTTCGGCTCGTTAAATGAGCAAGCTCGTGTTCGGCTCGTTTATTAAATGAGCCGAACACGAGCCGACCCCAGCTCGCTCGTGTTCGGCTCATTGAGACCCCTAATCAAAACGACCGTATAATTAGTAACTTCGATTAAAGAGAAAACGATTAAACTATTTAATAAAGCTTAAAAGTCTAATTGTCAAAATTAAAAGTCCATTAATCTATTTTAAATTTTTTTTTTCCTACAAATAATCGGTTACGAAGATTCATTAAGTAAAATTTTGTTGGCCATTTTTTTTTTGGTGATTGTTACTAATAAGCAATAGATCCACCATAAGAAAATCTCAATTTTTGTTGCATGTAGTAGTACAATATATATATATATATATATATATATATAAGACATGGTACATAAAGTGGTACTCCTCATGTATATATAATTGATCCAAGGCATTGTGTGCTTGATGTAAAAGCACATTAATTTCAAACATCTCAATCCTAAAATTCTATGATGAAAATTTTAAATTACAATATATTAACCTATCTATAAAAAATTGTAAATTTGAACAATAATTTTTTATGAATTAAAAAGCTTATAAGCTAGGTCTCTTCAATGATAGGTTTTGAAAGGTTAACAATAATCTACTTTAATTTTAAATATCAGTTTAAACTAAATTTAATGTTAAAATATTAATTGTTTAATTTCTTAGGTATAATTAATGCATGATGCGTACAGATAGAAAATAATTTCTTGTTGTCCTATATCCTAGAATGTCTCCCATAATGCTGCAGTAACTGGTGCCAAAATTAATGTACCTGCATATATTAATTAGGAAATTAAAATCAAAATTAATGTACCTGCCTACATTAATTAGGAAATTAAAATCTCATTGTCCTAACATGTCACAATTAATTTTCTGATGCTGTATATGTATGTTACAAGTTAATTTTACTGAAATTAAAAGGATAAATTACACTTTTTGGTCGGCAAACTTATTATTGGCCTAATATTTTGGTTCTCAAACTATAATTTATTATATTTTTTTGGTATGATATATATATATTTTTAAATTACTTTAATCAAATTTTATAATAATAATGTACTATTTATATAAAAATAATATTATAATATTATAATTATATATCACTACAATAAAATTAGGTTATAGGGACACATGTTTGTGACACTTTTGTATAAGTGTCCTATTTATGTTCCATCTATATCCAAAATTAGGTTATAGGGACACATTTTTGGGACACATTACAAAAATATATCGCTATACACCCTATCTACGGTACATATAGCAACACTAACTATAAGTGTTGGTATTTTTGCCAGCGACATTTTTTTTAGATTTTAGAAACACTTAAAAGTGTCGGTATAGCATAATTTTGTTGTAGTACTGTATAATTTTTTTTTTATGTATCATTCATATAAAATTTCATTCAGGCGATCACGCACATTAGATTTTAGATAAACAATATTTATTTTTTTGTTGCTCTTGTCACAATGCATAGAGACAAGCAAAATGTGTTTCGTGAGATGAGAAAGAACGTACTATGCTCTATTTATTTTTACAAATAATAATATATATATATATATATATATATATATACTAAATGATCAGCTACTTTAATTAATAAAATATAATTTTGAGAGTCACTGAATAAATCGAAAAGTGAAATAATTTATAGTATTTATTAAAATTTACATATAATAAATAATCACACATCAGATGATTTTGAAGATTTAAAATTGTAAATTAAATAAATTTAATCAGATATGTCACATTCATGGACATACGTAGATGGACAGCGACGCGCGGGGGACATGATTTGAGAACACCAACATTCAGTGTTGATCCTACATGATTTGAGAACACCCATCATTGAGTGTTGGCTCTTGTTTCATTTGAGGTTACCTATTCATGCATCTCACTTCGCCCGTCCGGCACCGCACTGTCCGGTCAATACTACTAATTATTAATTTTACAAATTTTTAAATTATTGTAAATATTTAATTATTTTATTTTATATATATATATATATATATATATATATATATATATATATAATGTTGACGTATTTTGATTACCACTCAGTTTAATCTATTTCACATTATTTTAAATACGATCCGATCTAATTCAGTCTCATGTCATTTCGAACATGACTTGACATAAATTTGATCTCTCGTAATAAGATAAGATGCTGGTTTTTAAACCAACAAGCTCTTCGCCCTCCCTCTCATTATATATTGGCTATTTATTTATGGGTTAAAATAGGTCCAACGTCCTGCCCCGTGACAATAGGCCCAGGAGACTAATAAGTTGAGTTGGGTGAGCCTAATAAGTTGAGTGGGACTGCGGTCCACAATAGACCTAACGGCAAGAGGTCCAACAATAGACCCAACGTCCAGGTGGGTTGAGTCCGGTCGAGACCCGTGGGCGCTGTGTCTGTACGCTTTAAGTGAATTGGTTGCGTATTTCTAATAGCTCGAGCTTTTGGAATTAATGGTTAGCGCCAACGATCCTACATTATATATATATAATTAGACTGGAATACTATCGATAGCACTAATGGCATATATATATAATTAGGCTGGAATACTATCGATAGCACCAAGCCATTGGTGCTATCAAGTTTTTAGCCGTTGGATTAAAGGATGTATGGTTAAGATGATAGTGGTCCCCTAGGATTTACTAGGTGGTTGGTTGAATAGTAAAAATCTTAGGGGACCACTATAATCCCAACCGCATATCTTTTCATCCAACGGCTGAAAACTTGATAGTACCAATTGCCTGGTGCTATCGATAGTATTGTAGTCGAACTATATATATATATATATATATAACATAATAATATATAATATATTTGGATATATATATATATATATATATATATATATATATATATATATATATATATATATATATATATATATATATGGGTGGCGCACTCCCAGGTGGTCAAGGTCTCTAGTGGATTATTGTTTGCACTCATGCTGTGTCACACCACTCCCACAATATAAGAGAGAGAGGGAACCCAACATATGCAGTGTCTCTCTACAATTAAGAAGAGAACAAGAGAGAGAGAGAGAGAGAGCATTAATGGAGAGGGAAAAAGAGATGAGGCCTTCAAGATTTAAGAGGGTATGTGTGTTCTGTGGGAGTAGCCAAGGGAAGAAGAAGAGCTACCAAGATGCTGCAGTTGAACTTGGCAAGGAATTGGTACATGCTCTCTCTCTCTCTCTCTCTCTCTCTCTCTCTCTCTCTCTTAAAATAATTATTATTAAGCTGATACATAACAAATGTTTAATTTGGTAGCTTATACACAACAACTTATTGTTGTGTGTTTGGACTCAAATTTTTTTTTGATAGATTCAGAACATAATAAATAAACATAATATATAGCTAGAAGGGAAGTGAAACTATAACAATAGTAGCTTTTAAAATTTGATAACTCCCACTCAAGTTAACTGCGCGTGAAATAACTGTACATTATATATGAAAACTTATATAACTTTGATAGAATTTGAACTTAAAAGTTCTTACTATGGTACCGTCCAAAATAATTATCATATTTTAAAAAAATTTAAACTGTTAGAGAACGTGAGATACTTTAGTATCCCGGATATATACTCAAAATTTTTGTTCTATTTCTTTTTCTTCTATTGCATTTTGAGTTCATACGATGTTGTTTTATGGATGTTGCTTGAAGTGAAGGACAAAAGTGTTTTTGTATTATTAATAATACAAAGTTATTTATAATATTAAGTTTTTTATTTTTGAATAAAAAAATGTACGGTTAGGATCGATAATAGCGATCATCTTAGATTTAGTGGGTGGTTGTTGTGGAATAGTATAATTTAAAAAATAAAAATAATTAAAAATATATATTTAATTATAAAAAATTTAATAGTACAAAATATTTGATACTATTGGTAGTATAAGTAGTAGAACTCCTTTGTAATTGCATTATGGTATATTGGTTTTCTATTTAGTACTATTTAGAAAATAGGTGCCCATTAATTTAATTCCATATACAAGTACTCTTTGGGTAGTCTTGTGATGTGTATGATGTATCATTTGCATAGTCTCAAGACAAAAGAATTTGTACTTTCAAAATCCATTTGGCATCTCCTCCATAACTTCTCATAATTCATAAAAAATAATTGATTAAGGCTAACATTGTATCAAAGTACACCAAAGAAAGCTTCTTTGTTATAATTAAGCAATGAATTTCGCTACAACAAAACTATTATATAGCGACAATCTTAAGTATTGCTAAAAACTAAAAAAAATACTGCTGAAAAAAATATCGATACTTGCCATTAGTGTCGCTATATATGCCGTCGTTAGGGTGTATAGCGACACATTATTATAATGTGTTCCAAAAATATATCCCTATAAATTAATTTTGGATATAGATGGTCTATAAATGAGACACTTGTAAAAAAATGTAACAAACATGCGTTCCTATAATCTAATTTTGTTGTAGTATTTATTAATTTAGAAAAAAATGTTGAAACTAACTTTTGATATATAGTTTCTTATTACATTTATCTTTTGAGTAACCGGATATATGGTTGTTATTTTCGTCTATTATTGCGCTGCCTTTTCACTGGCCTTTTTAGTAAATACACGTGGCATAGTTCACTTACACTATAATAAAACTATACTATAGTGACACTTTTAAATATTCCTAAAAATTTAAAAAATATATTATTGAAAAAAATACCGACATTTGTTAATTATTAGTGTCGCTATATGTGCAGTCGCTAAGGCATATAGTGACAAATTACTGTAATGTGTCCAAAAAATATGTCCCTATAATCTAATTTTGAATATAGATGAAATATAAATGGAACACTTACAAAAATATATCACCAAAATGTGTTCCTATAATCTAATTTTATTGTAGTGTTAACATTTATTATGTGCCTGAATAGAAATATTAAAACTGTGTTAGAAAAATATTTTGCCATTCCGGTTCGTTTATTTTTTTTTAGAAAATAAACTTAGCTAGAAATACGAAGCAATTAAATTTCGAACTCGAAATCTTGAACATCAATCATCAAGTCCTTTGCCACTTACACTAGAAACAGTCAATTCAAATATATTTATTTGTTAAATATTTTAAGAGTACCGTAGCTGAAAATAAAAATAATATATAACCAGTGAAGTCGACATATGGATTTTTGTTTCGCTCCCTTCTCTTATCGAATGGCCTATTACTTTTCAGGTGTCAAAAAATATTGATCTGGTGTATGGTGGGGGAAGTGTTGGGCTGATGGGTTTGGTCTCCCAAGCTGTCCATGATGGTGGGAGACATGTCATTGGGTATGTAAACTTCATTATGGTCCAAATATTTTAAGACTAATCTTCAAGTACAGCAAAAAAAGAGGGGCTAAAGATATAAGAATTATGAAGATGGGTTTTTTTTTTTAAAAAAAAAAAAAATTGAGTAAATAATCCAAGGGTTTGATTTATTTGTTCTTCAAGAAACTTATTTAATTTGTACATTTTATTTAATGCAGAGTTATTCCCAAGACTCTCATGCCTAGAGAGGTATGTTTGCTAATTTTTTATGCTAACAATCCCTTTCTCTCTCTCTCTCTCTCTCTCTCTCTCTCTCTCTCTCTCTCTCTCTCTATATATATATATATATATTTCTCTCTCTTCTGCTGCTTACTATCTGTCCTTTTCATATTTTTTTTTTTTTTTTTTTTTAATCTTATATATTTTACTCCTTTAATTTAGGTAATGAATATCAGAATTTCAAATAAATTTTTTTACTGCAACAATTTAAAAAATATATAGCCCGGTTGGAATACTATCGATATCACCAAGTTATTGGTGCAACTAATTTTTTAGCCCTGGATTAAGAGATGTGCGGTTAGAATAATAGTGATCGTCTGGAATTTAGTGGTGATTGATTGAATAGTACAAATCTTAGAGGATCACTGTAATTTTAACCGCACATTCTTTAATTTAATGATTGAAAAATTGGTGCTCCTAGGGGACCACTGTAATCCCAACCGCTCCTAGGGGACCACTGTAATTCCAACCGCACATCCTTTAATTTAATGATTGAATAATTGGTGCTCCTAGGGAACCACTATAATCCCAACCGCACATGGAACTAAGGTGGAATACTATCGATATCACCAAGTCATTGGTGCTACCAATTTTTTAGCCCTTGGATTAAGGAATGTGCGGTTAGAATAATAGTGGTCCTCTGGAATTTAGTAGTGATTGGTTGAATAGTACAAATATTAGAGTACCACTGTAATTCCAACCGCACATCTTTTAATTTAATGATTGAAAAATTGGTGCTCCTAGGGGACCACTGTAATCCCAACCGCTTTTAATTAAGAACCAAAAATTTGATAGCATCAATTATTTAGTATTATCGATAATATTTCAGCCGTACTCGTATATATATATATATATAGAGTTGGGCTGGAATGCTATTGATAGTACCAACCCAATTTTGCCACCCATTTTATAGTCTTTGGATCGCATTGAGATTCGTGCAAGTCATTTAATTAAAAAGAAAAATTTTTTATTTTTTATTTTTTCTTT
Organism: Tillandsia fasciculata; assembly: GCA_029168755.2. Classification (NCBI taxonomy): domain Eukaryota; kingdom Viridiplantae; phylum Streptophyta; class Magnoliopsida; order Poales; family Bromeliaceae; genus Tillandsia; species Tillandsia fasciculata. Next base: position 29,616,010 of record CM054931.1, read on the forward strand.
TTACTTTTTCTTTTTTCTTTTTTTCATTAAAGAGTCTGCACGAATCTCAATGCGATCCAAGGGCTACAAAATGGGTGGCAAAGTTGGGTTGGTGCTATCAATAGCATTCCAGCCCAACTCTCTCTCTCTCTCTCTCTCTCTCTCTCTCTCTCTATATATATATATATATATATATATATATATATATATAAAATAAATCACATATTTCATAATTTTTTTTCGTAATTATTCTTCGGCTATCTGCTATCTCCCATGTTACATTTATTTTCAAAAACCTTCTTACAATTTTTTTCCACAATTTTTCATCGTGATATTTCATTACTAAAATCTTCATATTCTTTTATCGAAAAATACTCTATAAAATCTTACAACCCAGTTCATCTTTTTTTTTTTTGCCTCAATTTTGGTGATATATAGCTTTTCCCCATTAACATTTAACTTTTATCAATTATTTGTATATAACTATTGAAAAGTTATTCTTACAACTTTATTTTTTTGGATGGATATTCTCTAATTTTTAGTTTAATTATAATTAAGTAGATTTTATTAATTAAATTAAAAAATTTATAATAATTAAAAATTAATTTTGCTAACTAAAAAAATTAAATAAAAATTAAAAATTTAAAGATGAAAACCCAATTTCAAAAAATGCATTAGGCGAAGTGAAAGATCTCCAAACATATTTTTTCTGAAATTAAAAATTTTAAAATAATTTTATACTGTATGTTATTTTAAATATTTTTTCTTTTGTCATTCCACGTGCATTTAGCTAGCATATATATATATATATATATATATATATATATATATATATATAGAGAGAGAGAGAGAGAGAGAGAGAGAGAGAGAGAGAGAGAGAGAGAATAGAGCTTATATATTTTCAAAAGTATAAACTCATTCGTACTTATAAATTTTTTACTATGAAATTTGTATTTAGATCTATGTCATTGTAAAAACATTTAAAAAAAGAGAGAAAAAAAGTATAATTGTATAAATTTCAATACAAATACTATAATAAAAAATTTATAAGTATGGATGAGCTATATTTTTAAAAGTATATAAGCTATACTATATATATATATATATATATATATATATATATATATATATATATATATATATATATATAAAAGCACGGTTTATGTGTTTTTAGAAGCACGGTGATCTTAATTTATACTATTAATTCGTTTATCATGCTGAATCTTTCAAATCGAGGATAAGCTCCGTTAGACTTAATTTAAAGTATTAAAAAGATTTAAAAGATAAATTTTATAATTTTTTGATATTATTTATCTAGTGATCTAAGGGGCTCAAAATCAACAATTAAAAAAAAAAATTCACAACAAATAATAATATAATATTAAAATTTTAGATAAAAATATTTATCTTATTTTACATAATATAAAAAATTTACTATCAAAATTTTATTTCTATCTTTTTATTATTATTATTATTATTCACTACAACAAAATTAGGTTATAGGAACATATATTTAATTGTGATTCTTTTGTACAAATGTCATATCTATATTTTATCTATATTCAAAATTAAATTATAGAAATATATTTTTGATACACATTATAATAATATGTCGCTATACACCCTAGCGACAGCACATATAGCTACACTAATTACAAGTATCGGTATTTTTACTAGCGGCACTTTTTTCAAATTTTAGAAATACTTAAAAATATCACTATACTATGAATATGTGTGGCGTATCTTTTGCAGATAACAGGAGAGACAGTGGGGGAGGTCAAAGCAGTTGCAGATATGCACCAAAGGAAAGCTGAAATGGCTAGGCACTCTGATGCTTTCATTGCCTTACCTGGTTAGTGATTCATTCCTATCCACCTGTCATATTCACCACTCATATAAAGATACATCCCAATTATGGATGCAAATAGATTCCCAATGGTGGAGCTCCTGTCCCTATCCATCCCGAAGAGATAAGTGGGAATCAAAAAAAAAAAAAAAAAAAAAAAAAAAAAAAAATTCATTCGGAATCTGATCTAATCCACTCGGAAGAGAAGGAAAGGCTAAGGCCCGTTTGGTTGGAGAATAAAGAGAGAATAATTCCTTTTATCCTGTAATTTCTGCCAAACAGTATTACAAAATGATATGGAATAATTTTTTTTTATCCCTGACTTAACGGGTTATTCTGGGATAATCCGTTAAGCCTTATTCTCTCTCCCCCATGGAATAGAGTTTTATCCCTGGGACAGTGAAAAATTATAATTTATTATTTATAATTAAATTATAATATAAAATAAAAAATATATAATATATAATATAAAATATAAATTATAATATAAATTATAAATTATAATATAAAATATAAAAAATATATAAATATAATATAAAATATAATTTATTATTTATATTCTTAAAATATAATATAAAACAAAAAATATTATTTTTTTAACTGAAGATATAATTTATTATTTATAATTAAATTGCTTCAAATTTAATATAATTATTAAATTAATTTTTCTATAAAAAAAAATTAAGAGTAAAGTTGATATTTTTATAAAAATTCTATCTTCTTTTTTCACCATCCTCTATTATTCCATAATTTTAACCAAACACAATTTTAATTATTCCAGAGAATACCAACTTTTCAACCAAACGCAATTTAACTTTTATACTTCATTATCCCGGAATAGCAAGCTATGTCAGGTATAAAAAAAAACTTATACCTCTTAAATTTATTTCCGAGCCAAACGGAACCTAAGGGTCAAAAATTTGTTAAAAATCTGTTATTGTTATTATCTGTTCTGAATGAAGTGGTAAGTAAAAGCAAAAAAATAAAATAAAAATTAATTCATCCCGACCTGCCCGAAAAAGAAGGGTGGGAGGTAGGGACCCCTCCAGCGACGAATCCGTCCTGTTTATATCTATAATTCCAAGATACTTAAATAAAGAGAAAAAAAAAATCATACTACAATAAAATTATTCTATAGCGATATTTTTAAATATTTCTAAAATTTTAAAAAAAATATCGCTGGCAAAAATACCGACACTTATTATTAGTATTGTTATATGTGCCATCGCTAAGATGTATAGCGACACATTTTTGTAATGCGTCCCAAAAATATATTCCTATAATTTAATTTTAGATATAGATGAAATACAAATATGATACTTATACAACAGTGTCAGAAATATATATCCCTATAACCTAATTTTATTATAGTATCATTATTGTCTTGTTTTGAACTTAAATAAAAAATTGGAACAACCATTTTCTCTAAAAAAAATTCTTATGTCTTAATTATATTAGTAGCCTATTTTGACTCGAACTCAGCATCTTAAACAATGATCTCATGATAAATAACGTAAAACAACCGTTTTATTCAAAAATTAAGTTAGTAAAAAATAATATTTTTATATTTTTTTATTTAACACTCCTTACATGCATCACAGATATTAGGAAAAAGAGCTATGTAGTGTACACTCACAGGAATGGTAAAGAAACAGGTAAAAGGTAAAAATTTAACCCATTAAACAATTAACATAAGGGCATCAAACCCACAACCTCTTGTAATTGACTTCAAGTCAAACTTTAACCCTATAATTTCTTTCATTTGAATTAAAGCACCATCAATGTTTTTAATTAATTTAATCTTGTCACTAATTTGGATTAATTAGTGTTCAGGGGGATATGGAACTCTTGAAGAGCTACTTGAAGTAATTGCATGGGCTCAACTTGGCATACATGACAAGCCAGTAATTATTACTCTTTTCTCCCCATGCCAAATTAAATTTTCTTACAAAATAATTCCTGATTAATATATTATTCATTTTACTTGTTCATATATAGTTGGATTAATTTTTACATTATTGAGATGCAAAATTATTTACTTTCAAGTTCAAAATTTGTAGGTGGGGTTGCTTAATGTAGATGGATACTACAACTCACTTTTATGCTTCATTGATAAAGCTGTTGAGGAAGGTTTTATTCGCCCTGGCGCGCGGCATATCATTGTTTTAGCTCCTACCGCAAAGGAATTGGTCAAGAAATTAGAGGTAATTAAATTAATTATATTATAAGCACATCACTATAGCTACGATGTTTCCTCAGAATTTGAAAAGTAAATTTATATGATGTACTTATTCAGATATACCTATCTGTATGATAATATCTTACTTGAGCACATATTTTGAGCAAAGAAATATTTTGACGTAAAACATCGTTTTTAACTCTATTTTATCACATTATATTGTCTCATATACCATGTTGAATATTAAATATATAAATACTGTTTTGTAATCACTAAAGCTTATGAAAAATAATAATTGTTTTATAAAATTCACGTCATATTAAAGCTGATCAGACTCCTAGCGTTTTTTGACAAATTTAACTTTTAAAAACTAACGATTATTTTATATTATTTAACGTATCAATCATCTTTTGTAATAATATTGGTGTGAAAAATATTAAATTTGGGTTTAATCTCTCTCTCTCTCTCTTCTAGGAGTATTGTCCTTGCCATTAAAGAGTTGCTTCTAAGATGAATTGGGAAATGGTACAATTGGGATTACTCCATGAAGTTGTGTTGTTCCAATGTAGTAGGAAGGTAATTATATTTGAATTTAATTAGCTTAGGGGCAAATTGGAATTACAAAAATTTCCAATTATGGCAACATTGAACATCCTTAATTGTCAAGCCTTTTCCTTTCCATTTCCTTTTATTGCTTTTTGTAAATTATTGTTGGGGGATCTTCACATTTATAATAGATCAGCTCATATATATATATATATATGAGTTATCTATGTTTCATGTTTGTGCATGGTTTATGCTATTCATTTATCACTCGAAAACGAATATCGAAATGTGTCGAAGGTGACGTGCGGTTACTTCTGATCCCCTTTAACATACTATGCGCCTTCGTCAGTCGATCACTATATTCTCATCCTGATTCTGACCACAGCAATCTTCGGCATACTTCAGCTTGGCTAGTTAGTTCTGCATTTGATTTTCACGAAACAAACAAACAAACCGTAGTCGATGTTTGATGTTTATGTTTGATAGCCGAAACAAGATCAAAATTTTGAGATTATCGAAGATACTGTACACATCTTAACACCACTGTACATAATTTGACTTGTCCTTACTAGAATTTAATTTGATCAATTCTATTTTGAGTTCAAATCCAACCATATATAGATGGGCCGTGGCCCAATAATTTGAATTTTGTTGGGCTTGTACAGTTACAATTGGGCCGAGATTTCGTTCCGGTACCTCTCAGCTTGTTCTAAAAGAGTTGGAACAAAAGTAGGGGCAACACGGCCCACATTTTTCGAAAACTGCGGTCCAACATGGTCCCCCTCCTTGGACAGCAAGTGGGAGGTGGTGCTGGGCCAGACCCTACACCAGTTCATTATATTTTTTATTTTTTTATTTTTAATTTTATTAAATTTGAAAATGACTGAAAAGACCAAGATACGCCCCACTGGTAGTTTAAAAATGTATTACCAGATATTTTGGTCCGAAGGTTCGAGCGTCGTTCGTGCATGACTACAGGCCCCACTGTCCGAGCCCAGCACAACTCGCCATCAAGCGCTGGTCGCGCCCTATATGACAATGGTCCATGCCAGCCACCACATGATGTTTCTTCGTCTACACCCCATCCGATCCTGAGGTGGGTATTATTCCACTCGTTACATCGAGTGACGAGTGAAATTCACCCCACCTCAGAATAGGGTGAGGTGTAAGATATACACCCCTAAAGAAGTGTATACTTATATATACCCTTCAATGAAACGTTAGAAATCATATATTTATCCATATATATATCACTGCGATCTCTGCGACGTGTACACGGCACTTTCTCACCGCACGCAACACATTCTGCATTCGTTCGATCCAGCAATCCCAAAGCGCAAGTTGGATGCTCTAGATCCGCAAAAGACGTCATCTGGGCCCAGGCAAGCCCATTTCTAGCCCAACATAATTTCAAAGACACAACAAAAAAAAAATCAAACAATGTTGCTTGAATTGATCCCAACAACTAAAAAAAAAAAAAAAAAAAAAAATACAAAATCTTTAATTTGAATTCTCAACCTAATCACTAATGGCAATTCAATTCTCATGTGATGTCACATTATTATTCCCAAAGTATATATAAATGTTCACATTTCCAATGCTTTTTAACTCAACCATAGCATCATATGGGATTAAACAAAGAACATGGTTGGCTTGGTCCATTGACTTGTCTTAGTCAAACATAGAAAACCCGAGTATGTTATTACTCTTATCTTAAGGACCACGTAATATAAAATAAAAATAAAAAAAAATGTGTAAAGTGTTGGATTGTCCATGTACCATCCTGATATTAACGTAAATATTTTAGTTGCTCAACCTCAAAAATAACGGTTTGACTAAAATTCTGTAAAGTTTAAAACGTGTAATTGAAAAGTAAATAGACCAAATTAGCATTCGGAGATAGTGTAGGGACTATTCATATATTTTACCCTAAAATAAAAAAAAAAAATTAGGAAACCCTTGCTTAAGCTAATTAATTTATGTCCTTTCCTTGGTGAGCACCTTAAATAACCCACATTAATAAGCGCTATTTTGGCGCCACAAAAGTAGGCTAGGTTTATGTAGGGATCAACACTTTTTTTTTTTTTTTTTTTTTTTTTTTTTTTTTTTTTTTTTTTGGTGGTTTATTAGTCATGCTAAATGGAGAAAAACCCGAGTCAAATGTGTGATATGGCCTTGGTTTTAGCCTTTATTTTCTAACCCTTTATATTTAGGATTAAAAAAATGAAACAAAGATTTGTTTGCTATGAGCATGGGATTTGATGCACATGGTGGAGTTGTGCCATAGCCCCTTGGTCAACTTAAATTATGAAGGATAATCATATCACTAAGGCGCATTTAGTGAAGTGATCTGTTCGATCGTTGGTACTAATTATTATTTTTAAAAATTTAAATTATTAAAAATATGTAATCAATTTACTTAAAATGTATAGACGCAGTATTTACGGGTCTCGATTGTGACTCGATTCAATCAGCCTCATACCACTTCGAATATGTTTCGATTTAATCCGTTCTCACGCCATTTCGAACGTGACTCGGTCCAACTTGAACTCCCGCTACAAGGCAGGACGCTGGTCCGTTTTAGCCAACATAGTATTAATAAAAAAAAAATTATATTAAATTCTGCCAGACTTCTTAATCGCGTGTAGTAGCGTTTTGAAATAGAGCAATGCTAGGTGTACACCCCAAATGGGGTATATATCCTACATCCACCCCATTCTGGAATGTGTATTCCTTCACTCGTCATATCGATGTGACGAGTGAAATTCATCCCATCCCAGAATGAAATGAATGTAAAATGTATATCTTATTTGGGGTGTACATCTAGCATTAATCTTTGAAATAACATTTCCGTAGATAGGAGGGGAAGCAGAAGTAGAGGGCTAAGGAGGTCTTGGGAAGTCATTTTACGGCCGAGAATGCTTTGGTGAAACTTCAAATACTTCATGGAGAAGATAAGGAAAATGGTGAATCCATACAAATCCAGGTATTTGTTGGACTCTAGTTAATGTTGATCATTAAGGTTGTCACAGTTGTTGGATTTTAGTTGACAAATGTGAGTTCATACAAAACTTAGGTGCTCTTGTTACTTGTTGGAATTTAGTTGTTGGTTAGGGTGAACATGATTGACAAAGACATGAACAAATGAAAGTAAAATTCTGATGTTGGAATCTTTGACTTACATTTCTAACATTCTTAGGACAAAGATGGATGAGGAAGCAAATGAACAAAGCATAAACCTAACTTAATACATCATTTCGGCTTATGTCGTTTGGTTAAGCTATTCGTCCCACTTATAATCCACACTATCCAGAAACATCGAAAAGATCCAAGCACTACGACGAAACTATGCTATAACGATATTTGAACTTAGAAATAAGTCGCTAGGATGTATAACGACATATTACTGTAATGTGTTTTAAAAATGAGTCCCTATAATCTAATTTTGAATATAAATAAAATATAAATAAAATATTTATAAAAAAGTATCACAAAAATATATTATTATAACTATTGATAATATTTATATTTTAGCTTATGAAATTTAGGGTTTTGTACATTCCCTTAATATAACCTATTTAGCAATTATGTGCTAAGATATTGCTCCAACCAAGCATTAATTATGTTATCAACATGACCTTTATAATCATAAATTTTTCCAAAAAAATATTTCTTACATGTAAACAAGCACCTTAATTAGTACTAATAGCGACATGGACCTTTACACATATATTTAAGTGCCTTAGTTTGGCTAAATACGCAATTTTCCGAAAACCACACCGAAACCGACCTATTTACATTATAGTACATGAATTTATTTCTAAATCATATATTAAATATTAAAAACATTTATTTTATTAACCTACAAATTAATATCATGAGATTAATTACTATTTTGATAGATCAATTTGGCCAACTTATCAACCCACAAACTTGTTCTTCTCCTGCACACAGAGGAGACAGTTGAGCTACTTTGTTGGAGTATTTTAATTAATTTTTTTTAATGCTATTAATGCCCCTTTTTTAAAAAATTATTTTTTTACAAATCAATGTTGGAATCCAAAGATCATGTTTGTTAAGAGCATTGGATACTGTTGTAATTATTACTTCCTTGGGGATCACATTAAGTATAAAAAAAAAAAAAAAAAAAAAAGGTAAATTGCATGTATAGTCCTTGTAGTATCCAAATGTTGCAAGTTGGTCTAAATTCAAGGACTCCTCTTTTATTTTTGCATAATATTTTCTAAGCTGTGGTTATTGCTCTGATTCGCAACCCTAAGATCTCTTTAATTTCATATAAATTGAAATTTAGTTTGTAAAATTTTATAAATTAATCAACTCACCTATTCATATCTTAATTTCTTTACTTGTTTCGGTGTTTTTTTTGAAAGTTTAGGGAATACAGGAACCAAATTGTAATATCAGAATAATGTAGGGACTAATTAACCACACTGGTTACCCTCATTAATTAATCGTATTTCGATACATTGAACCGCATAAGGCGTGTGGGGATAGAAAATAGGAAAATATCGAGGACAAATTGTACAGAGACCCCGCAAACTTTAATTATTTCACAAACAAATAAACAAACTTTAAATTATTGATAATTAGACCTCCTAAACTCTATTTTAGCCGTATATTTTTCATATATATATATATTATTATATTTTTTATATTTATATATATATATTATATATTATATATATATATATATATTGTATTTCCAGGATTATATACACGGCATCTGAAATAGTAACGTGATTGAGTACAGGAGCTTATTGAGCTATACATTAAAGTTCAGGGTTTAATTGCAAAAACTTGAAATTTTAGGTGTCTGCTTATGAGTGTGTGAAAGTTTAGGGGTTTTTGTTCGTTTTCCCAAGTCAATATCAAAACAACGGCCGGTGCGGGTGCACCGCATGCGGCCGGTGAGGGGCGCCGCATAAGCCGCGCGGTGCGGACGCGGGGAGGGTGGGGACCGTGGGGTGCGGTGCGGACGCGGGGACCGTGGGGTGGGGTGTCACGTGCACGTGCCCCTGCAGTCATGTGCGGGAATGTGCCCCAGGCTCTGACCCCGGAATCTTTGTTCTTGATACTGATACTTTTACCATCCAAATGGGGATACATTCTATTCATTTCAGAATAAAATAAAGGTTAAATTAAAAAAAAAAAAATTATAATATATCGTTTTTTTACTTTATCTCGTATCTTTAAAAAGCATACATTGTGCCCCTCGTAATTATCGAATTGTCTTTAGGTCTTTAGGCGACAACGTCGTTAATGGAGGAGGTAAATTGATGAAAATGCCCTTCTTATATTAGAGATCGGCGTGGGCGGAAACTTCGTCTGCGGGCTTCTGCGCGAGTCGGGGGAGATCAGGTGCTTCGGCTGCGGCGGTGCGGGCGTGGTGGGGCGGGAGCCTACCGGGGCGCACGTGGCGATCGGGGCGGGGACGTCGCACGCGTGCGCCGTCGCCGCGAGCGGCTGCGAGCTGGTCTGCTGGGGAGCGACGGCTCCGCCGTTGGGAGAGGCGCCGGTTACAGGGATCAGCTCGCTGGCGCTGGGGACGAACCGCATGTGCGAGCTGCGTAGTAATGGGACAATGCTGTGCTGGGGCCCGAACGCGGGGCCCCCAAAGGAGCTGGCGGAGGCGCAGTTCGTGGCGATCCAGGCGCGGGGCAACACACTGTGCGGGGTGCTGATGGCCAACTACTCTTTCCCAGGCTGATGGCCGAGGGGCGTCCCCAGCGCGCGCTCCCGGGCTCTAGGCGGTGCGGACTCACCGACGACGATAGAGCGGCGGCTCTCGGCGCTGATCGGGAAGGGCCCCAGCAGCAAAAAACAAACCTTGTTGATGTCCCTGAAGGGTATTTTGGGTATATTCAATAATATTTTTTAAGAAATTGACGGCTCACTAACGGAATCGTGACGGCGGGTGGGTAAATGCACAATTCGATAATTACGAGGGGGCACAATGTAGGCTTTTTAAAGACATGGGGTAAAGTGAAAAGGCGGTATATTATAGTAAGGTTTTATATAATTTAGCCTAAAATAAATTTTATCGATCATTTCGAAGTGATCCGTAAAAAAGTCTCAACTTTGAAATAAATGAAATGTATATTGTACATCTATTTCGGGGTGTACGAATAATATTGCTCATTTTTTTTTTTTTTAATGTTACTTCTAGAGTTAAATTTTTTTTGTAAACAATTAGAAATTATCATTATTTTTGTCTCTTCAATTTTTCTTATTTGCTTAGAGATATTTTAACTTCTTCCCTTTAAAATATATCGCTTGAGATATTTTGACTTTTTTTTTTTTTTTTTTTTTTTAACTCTGATATAATTTAATTTGGATTTAATGAGAGATAACTTAACGAGTATTAACAGCGAAAATATTCTTGAATAAAGGAGACATATAAGTGGGGTATATTTGAAATAAAAAAAAATTGAAATATATCAAATATTTTAAAATTTTTGAGGAATATATAGATATTATTTTTATATTTATTAATCAATATATTATGTATTAAATATTTGCTAATTTTATTTTGGTTCTTAAACTTTCAAATTTGATGTCTATAGCATCTATACTTTTAAAAGAAATTTATATAGTCGTTATATATATATATATATATATATATATATATATATATATATATATATATATATATATATATATATATATATATATATAGTCCAGCTACTATGTTATCGATAATACCAAGTATTTTGTGCTACTAAGTTTTTCGTCATTAGATCTATTTCTTTGATTATTTCTATTCTTTAGATCATATTATTTTACCAATCACCCACTAAATCCTAAAAATCCACTATCATTCTAACGGCACATCCCTTCATCCGAGGGTTGAAGACCTAAAGACCTAATAACACCTCTTAGGTCTTCGGCCCTAGAATGAAGGGATGTGCGGTTAAGATGATAGTGGGCCCTTAGAACTTAGTGGGTGATTGAAAAAATAGTATGATTTAAAAAGTGAAAATTATTAAAGAGTTAGATCTGACAAGGGGTGAAAATTATAACGAGGATAGATCTAATGGTGAAAAACTTGGTAGTACCAAGTGCTTGGTGCTATCGATAGCATAGTAGCCGAACTCTATAGAACCAGGCTACTATGCTATCGATTATACTAAGTTATTGGTGCTATAAGGTTTTTAGCTTTTAGATTAAGAAATATGTGGTTAGGATGATAGTGGTCCCAAAGAGTTTAGTTGGTAGTTGTTGGAATAGTATGGTCTAAGAGTTGAAAATGGTAAAAAGGGTAAATCTAGCTGCGAAAAACTTGGTAGCACCAAATACTTGGTGTCATCGATAGTATAGTAGCCGGACGCTGTAGAACTAAACTACTATGCTATCGATAGCACGAAGTCATTGGTGCTATTAGGTTTCTAGTCTTTGAATTAAGGGATGTGCAGTTAGGATTATAAGAGTCCCCAAGGGTTTAATGGGTGGTTGTTGAAATAATATGATATAATGGGTGAAAATGATCAAATAAGTACATCTAACGGCGGAAAATTTGATAGTACTAAATGCTTGGTGCTATCGATAGTATAGTACCCGGACTCTATAAATATATATAGAGAGAGTCCGGCTGGAATATTATCGATAGCACCAAGTAATTGGTGCTACCAAGTTTTCAATCCTAACCGCACATCTTTTAATCCAAGAGCTAAAAAATTAGTAGCATCAACGATTTGATGCTATTGATAGTATTCCAGCCTAGTTGTATATGAGTCCGTTTGAAATTCTATCGATAGTACCAAGCAATTGATGCTACAAGTTTTCAGTTCTTGGATTAAAGGATGTGCCGTTGGGATTATAGTGGTCCCCTAGGATTTTTACTATTCAACCAACCACCCACTAAACCCTAAGGGACCTCTATCATCCTAACCGCACATCTTTTAATCCAAGAGTTAAAAAATTGGTAGCACCAACGACTTGGTGCTATCGATAGTATTCCAGCCTAATTCTATATGAGTTCGGCTAGTATACTTTTAAAAGTACCAAGCAATTAGTATTGGTAAGTTTTCTACCGTTAGATTTATTTCTTTGACTAATTTTACCCATTAGATCATGCTATTCCACCAACCAACTACTAAACCCAAGGGCTCCACTATCATTCTAACTATTTACTATTTATCCTTTCATCCAAGTTAAAAACATACCAACACTAATAACTTGATATTTTAAAAGTATATAAGCTCAATTATATATATATATATATATATATATATATATATATATATATATATATATATATATATATATATATATAGCCCTACACTTTTATGAGTATAAAACTCTTTATGTTCATAACTTTTTCACCTTTGGATGAAAAGATATGCGGTCCATATATATATATATATATATATATATATATATATATATATTATATATATATATATATATATAACACTTTTATGAGTATAAAACTCTTTATGTTCATAACTTTTTCACCTTTGGATGAAAAGATATGCGGTTAGAATGATAGTGGTCCCCTTATGATTTAGTAGGTTGTTGGTGAAATAATATAAATCTCATGGAACCACTATAATACAAACCGCACATTTCTTCCATCCATGTACCAAAAATTTATGAGTACGAAAAAATTGTACTCATAAAAGTATAGTAGCATATATATATATATATATATATATATATATATTATATGAGTCCGGCTACTATACTATTAATAGTACCAAGTCATTATTGTTTATAAATTTTTTACCCTTAAATGAAAAGATATATAGTTAGTATGATAGTGGATCCTTTGATTTGGTGGATGGTTTGTGGAATAGGATGATCTAATGGGTGAAATTAGTCAAACGATTTGATTTAAGGATGAAAAACTTACAAGCACCAAGTGCTTAGTAATTTTACAAGCATAATAGCCGAACTCTCTCTATATTTATATATAGATTTTATTTAGATGTCGGAATAAATTATTCGATAATAGTTTCTTAGTATAAAAAAATTTGTATAATTTGAAAGATAAAAGTTTAATAATTAGTGTTCATGATTTGTCAATAATATATTTCACCCACAAGATGATTTATCTAATTTCAAAAATAACGATGGACATTTGACCGCACTTGTAGCTTCTAATCATGATAGAATATTCTTATATTGAATAGGATATTGCTAGATAATTTATTTTGATATCCAAACAAAATTTTCGTACATCTATAATAATTTTAATCTTATATTTCAATTCTACCACTCAATGAATAATAATTTTTTTTTATATATATAAGATAAATGAAAAACGACTAAATTCATAATATACATGGCACATAAATAAACTAGCTAGGTGAGGACTGAAATAACTTTTACTTCAAAGTGAGGACTGAAATGAGAGACACAGTTGAAAGTTTAGGAACTAAAACGAAATCTTATTCAAAGTTTAGGAACTTAAATATCAAATTCAAAATGTTCGGGAACTAAAAGGAAATTTGACTTAAAATTTCAAAACCTAGTAGTGCAATTTACACAATTCTTTTATTGATGTCAACTGCTTTATTTTTGTAATGGATCTTAGTAGAGGTTATTGTATAATTTGTTGGTCCCATGGCTTAGGATCTCCCACTATTACATAGTGAAAAGTTGGGGAATGGATGGGGAAGGGGAATTTGTACTTGTTGGACCACTTAAATGGTGTGAAGGAGCTAAATATACCAAAGCTAAAGGGGTACTTGCTTTATACTTTTTTTGAAAAATCAAACATTTTCTAAGTAAAAGATAAGCTCAAGCTACTGATCATTTTTAGCGCAGATGGTAAAAAAATTAGCAGTTAAGGTTTTAAATAGAAAATCTTAAAAAAATGAACGAAATAAATAACATATAATTTTTCTCTCTAAAAAAAAGAAAAATAAAAAAAAAAAGATAAGCTCAATCTCGGCTCATTTAATGAGTAGTTATATATGTGTTGGGGCCGAAAATATCGATATTGAGTCATGAAGTGCAGGTCATTGAAAAGTGGCGAAAATTTTGGTCTCAACAATATGTAAACTATAAATTTTTTGAACTAACTATAGGAAGTGGAACTTATCTCTTAAATATATATATATATATATATATATATATATATATATATATATATATATATATATATATATATATATATATATATAGTAGGGCTTATATACTTTCAAAAGTACAAACTCATTCGTACTAGTGAATTTTTCACCATTAAATTTATATTGAAATTTGTGTTATTGTAAAAGTATTTAAGAAGAGAGAGTAAAAAAAATATAATTGTACAAATTTCAATACAAACCTAATAATAAAAAATTTACAAGTATAAATAAGCTTATACTTTTGAAAGTATATAAGCTCTACTACATATATATATATATATATATATATATATATATATATATATATATATATATATATATATATATATGAGCTTCTATGTTTGTAAAAGTACCAAATTATTTATGCTGTGAGTTTTTTACTCTTGGATGTAGGAATGTGCGGTTAGGATGATGGTGGGCTCCTAGGGTTTAGGAGATAGTTGGTGAAATAGTATGATCTAAGGGATAGAATTAATCAAAGGATTAGATCTGACGGTAGAAAATTTACAAGCACAAATTGTTTAGTGCTTATACTATATATATATATATATATATATATATATATATATATATATATATATATATAGCATAACATATGAAGATGTGTAGTTCTTATGCTAAGGATAAATTAGGTGCATGTACATAGTTTTAATCTAAAAATATATAATAAAGTACAGTTGAGAGGTCATTCCCTTCTATTGTAAGGAATTAAATGGTTGAGGTTACAAAGGACAAGCACATGGTCCTTTTAATTAGGTGAAGTGTAGACCCATGCATACGTCTCCAACAGTAGGGCTTTTTTAATTTATGCTTTATTTAATTTGGTCCAAAAAAAAAAAAAAAAAAAAAAAAAAAAAAAAAAAAGGTAGGGATGAAAAAGTTTCAGTGCCTATGATTGGAAGCAACATGAGAGGTACACAGCTGGGCCATTTGATCTAATGGAGCATCACATGGCAAATAAAGCATCTTACTTGGCTTTTTCCCCTCTATCTCTCTTTAAGCCTACTTTTTGTGATGCATTTTATTCTTTATCTATAAATATTTTTAAGGGCAATGCTGCTTGTACATCTCAAATAAGATGTACATCACATATTTCATTTTATCCAAAGGTGGAAACTAATCTACCGATCACTTCGAAGTAATCGGTAAAATTCACCCCATCCTTGGATGGATAGATTGTAGAATGTACACCTCACTTGGGGGTGTACAAAAAATATTTTCCTATATGTAATAATGGATTTATCAATTTGAAAAATATACAATACTGCGATGGTGGTAAGTGTAACAAAATTTGCTTTTGATGACAAAGAGTTGAAATTTCTTTCGGATATTCTGATTCTGCTGCAAAGAGAAGCTATGAAGAGAATTTAATATATATAGTGCTTGATTTGATTTGATCTTTTTTGAAATCACTTAACCCTTGTTTGGAGATGCAGACAGAGTGAACTGCATGTGCACAATTAGGAAGTGTGATGAAAAAAAATTTGAGTTCGTTTTCATACGCGACGATATGTTGTGCAGATTTTACCAATTCACTTAAGATGTGATATATGTTATCCCACTAAAATAAAAAAGTATATATATATATAGAAAGAGAGTTCGGCTACTATACTATTAATAGTACCAAGTTATTGGTGCTATCAAGTTATCTACACTTAGATCAACTCTTTTGATCATTTTTTCATCCGTTAAATTTTACTATTTTTTCAACCACCTATTAAACCCAAGGGGTCCACTATCATTTCAACCACATATCTCTTAATCCAAGAGTTAAAAACTTGATAGCATTAATGACTTTATACTATTAATAGTATTCCAGCCTAGATCTCTCTCTCTCTCTCTCTCTCTCTCTCTCTCTCTATATATATATATATATATATAAATATATATATATAACAAATAAATAATATGAGACAATCTTAATTCATTCTTAATCAAACAACACTACATCAGGTAATAAAATGAAAAGACTATTACTTTTTTTTTAGGATAAAATATATAGAGTCCCTCTAAATTTTAGCTCTTTTACAAGAAGGCGTTTGAATATTTAATTTTGGTAATTACACTTTCTAAATTTTATTAAATAGTTCAATAGACTTTCTATCCAAATAAACTTATTAATTATATAGCTGTTTTGATCGGATGCAGTGCACATAATCCTGTAAGACTTCAAAATATAAAAACATCTATTTTATCTTTTCTAATTTTGATAATTAATCATGATAGGTTCAGAACAAGTTCAACCAAACTTTAATTTTTATTATTATTTTTTATATGTTAGAATACAAAAACTAAATTTGTTTGTGTTTTAAAATTTTATAAAATTAAATGCAATACATGCGATCAAAACGATTATATAATTAATAATTTTAATTGAGAAAAAAAAAATTATTGAACTGTATGGTAAAATTTAAAAAATGTAATTGTCAAAATTAAAAATGTAAACGTCTATTTGCAAATTAGCTAAAGTTTAGGGAACTCATATAAAGAATGAAACTACCACACCTTTGATGCGATACTAATTTCATCAAGCAATTAACTCTTCATTTTGAAGATAATCCTAAATAATTAACTCTAATTATTCACACTAGTATGGTAATCCGTGCGATGCGACGTGTACAAATTATTGAAGATTAATATATAATTATTATTATAAATTATAGATTTATTCTTATTCTTTTTTTTTTTAATACCTTACTTGTGACGCTTCACTTTCTACGGGGTCATCCATTCTAGAACTACTCTAGCTCTAGCACGCTTAACTCTCATAACCTCTTGGATCTTGTTACAATCCAAAATGCTATAGCCGGATTAAGAGATTTAGTTCTATTATATCATTCATATATAGGACTAATCTAATTTCTAGGGGTGTCACATTCTTTCCCCCTTTAAGCCCTGACGTCCACGTCAGGCTCAAACACACTCACAAGTACCAGGCGATGTCAAATTCGTCTCGCTAGTCTTAGCCGACTTTGTGGGGAGCTGCACTTCATCCACAACGGTCATTAGCCGGGGAGTCTCGCTCTACCCGCTATATAACCCTGGCTCAGCCGAGATTCATCTCACATTTTCGGCTGGTAAATGTCTCTGATACCAACTGTGACGCCCCACTTCCCACGAAATCACTCATTCTAGAACTACTCTAGTCTTAGCACGCTTAACTCTTATAACCTCTTAGATCTTGCTACCATCTAAAATGCTATAGCCGGGTTAAGAGATTTAGTCATATTATATTATTTATATATAGAACTAATCCAATTTTTATGGATGTCACATTACTAAAGCATCACATTGGAGCCATCCCATAAGTGTGGATGCATGGTCATGGGCATTTGTGGTTTAGGTGAATCACATTTCACACAACATTAGTAAAAATGCTCAAGGTGCACAACAACATGAATTGCATAACAACAAACCTGTGTAGGGCTATATAAAGCAACACCAACACCCCCAACATTAAATAATAAAAAAAAAAAAAAAAAAAAAAAACATTTTACCATAGATGGACAAGGAACATCCCACAAGCTCTCTGACACACTGCCATGCATTTTTGGGACAACTCCCATTAAAAGCAAATTTAATTTATTTAAACCCTTCAACTTTTTAGGATAAGTAGGCCAAGGATACATTAATTGTAATGGCAAAATAAATGAATAAATATGAAATTTTAAAACAGCTTCAAAAATAAGCTATATATATAAAAATTTAGTAGGTTTTCTTTTTCCATTTTAATCACTTATCTAGGCTTAAGTTAATTTGTTTACATGAAAGCCAAATGACTCAAGTATTTCTGGAAAATCTAATTAAGCATTCAACAAATCGAAAAAGCGATTAAAATGGCGAGAAAACTTTTTGGCTAAAAAACAAAAAAAAAAAAAAAAAAAAATTCTATAAATATTTTTTGTTTATTTTTCTTTCTTAACTTTTAATAGCCTATATTTTATTTTTTTTAAAATGTCAAGTTGATACTTTTATTCCTTTTCCGTCAAGTTTATGTCACTTTATCATATTTCTTATAATTTATATTAAAAATATTTATAAAAATTATAATAATTTATTAATTATATATATATATATATATATATATATAGAGAGAGAGAGAGAGAGAGAGAGAGAGAGAGAGAGGGTATGGCTACTATACTCATATAAGTAAAAAAAAAAATTATACTTATAAATTTTCATCCATTGGATGAAAAAATGTGCGGTTAGAATTATAGTAGTTCATAAGATTAGATTTTTACTATTTTCCCAACAATATAGTAAACCCTAGGAAAACTACTATTATCCTAACCGCACATTCTTTCATCCAAATGATGAAAAAGTTATTAGTACAAAAAGTTTTATACTCATAAGAGTATAATAACCCTACGCTATATATATATATATATATATATATATATATATATATATATATATATATATATATATATATATATATATATATAAAACAAGTAAGAGTAATTTTGTCCTTTTGTTCTCTCCATCAATGTCGTAATTTTTTAAAAATATTTCTACAATTTTAAAAATGTACAATATAAATTTTTAAAAATCAGTAATATATATATATATATATATAATATATATATATATATATATATATATATATATATATATATATATATATATAAGAAACTTTTCTATATTTTAGTAATTTTTTTTAAAAAATATTGAGCAATTGACATGTATTTTTATTTGTCAACTTATTTGTTAAATATTTCACTGTGAATTCATCCTCTGCTCTCACAATTAATTCACCACATTTGCCAAAAATCACCACAAATCAATCAAAATTTTCTTTCCCTTATTTGTATTTAATTTGTATCCATATTGTAATTAATTTTAAATACAGCAAACCAAACAGTTTCGTAGTGTGCTCTCTCAATTGACTCGGATTAAATTTTTTTAAAAAATTGCCAAAACTCTGAACAAGGAAAAAAATAATAATAATAATTCAATTGTGTTCTTAATTTTCTACTTAGAAATTAATAATTGATGATTTCGCATTAGAGACATTTCATATTAATTTCCCCGTTACCCGCACACTTACGTGCATATAAGTTACACCATATGTTGAAAAAGTTTCATTATCTCTAATAAAATTTAATTTTGATCCCATTAATATATTACTTAAATATCTAAATCATCTGAGTTTTATGAATTGAAATGAACCTTGTTTTATTTTCTTGTCACAGTACACAGAAGTAGATAGAAATAGTTTCCATGAGAGCAACATGTCAACTAGTAGCTGTTTCATTTAGAGCCAATTTTCATAATAAAATAAAATTAATTATATCTAATTTTACAAAAAAAAACTTTTAATCTAATCCAAAACATTTAAAACATTTGAGAGTAGGATATATTTGTATTGTACTTACCTGAATTATTATCTCTCCGATTTAAAATAATTTATATTTCAGATATATTTTATGTGGATCGAAAGCAATAACTACTATTCAAAAAATATCTATTGATAAAAAAAAAAGTGCACCCATCGCACTTAAGGATTCAGCCATAGCGCCTTATGGGTTTCTATCTGATTCGATTCACTTAGATGTTAGGTCTATTGTTGAGCCGCAGTCGTATTTAACTTATTAGTTTCCTGAGCTTATTATTCCGAAACAGAAAATTAAATATATTTTAACCAATAAATAGTTAATATTTTATATTTTTCAATCAAAAATAAAAATAAAAATATACAAAATTTATCTAAACTATAAACCATTTTGAGTTGGATATTCAATTTTTAAAAATTTTAATTTCACTGCCAAATCTTTCAATTGTTTATTTTGAACCCGTCAATAATATTTTGACTTTAAAATCCGATCGTCTCGCTCATCTTTAGAAATTTTGTCAGCATACTTCATCCAATTCTTGCGACTATAAATTCAGTAAAATAAGTAATTAAAAAGTAGAATAAGAATTGAAAGATCGGGCTGCAAAATGGACTATAGCTCAAATAAATTATGTATTTTTTTACTCAAAAAATATATAGTTAATCTCATATAATTTTTTGTAAACATATCGAATAGTAAATATATCACTACAAAATTTAACTTTTCATATTTATTTTTTCAAAAATACTAAATTATATATATATATATATATATATATATATATATATATATATATATATATATATATATATATATATATATATATATCCTATGATTTATTATCGTTAGCTAATTATTTTTTTTTTAATAAAATATAAGTGAAATGTGCTTCAACTGTTAGAACAGTATAAAAATATCTGAAAGAATAAAAAAGATAAATTTATCTCACTGAAACATATAAGAACAGCTTAGAACTTTTGAAAAGATAAATATTAAAAATTAAATTTTATATGAATATATCTCTCATTCGATATATTTACGAAGATATGTATGAAATTAATGAAAAAAATATTTTTTAAATAATTAGTTTGACCTATTCACAAACCGGGTCGGGTTAGGGTCTAAGTAAACCGGAGGGAGAAACTTTTTACCGAACGACAGAGATCCAAAAGCGGGGGCCACACCCCGCGCACCACCACACCACCTCCACCACCACCACCACCACCTCCTCCTGTCGCCGTCGCATGCGACCCCACAATCGGACGCGACAAAATTCCCCCCACGCGCGTGGCCCCGCGCCCACTCTCCTCCCGCCACGTGTCCCGCAGTCCTCCACTACACGTCGCCCTCTTTCCCGCGCGCGGCCACGTCGTCGTGTACTGCTGCTGACGTCTTGTCTCGTAGCTGTCACAACTCACGAAACCGCTCCGTGGGTCCCACACCGCTTCATTTAAAAAATAAAATAATAAATTATTTCGTGCACCACGTCCATCCATACACCAACCATATGTTCGAATACACCGGGTGTAGGACATAATTAATTATTTCCAACTCGGGTTAACTTTAACCATGGTTAGTTTTGCTCGTTAGCGGATTATAGCGTAGCTTCGGAGTTCGGTGGTCGTTGTCGCGGAATCCGCTTCCGACGCCTCCGTTGCGGGATCTCATAACACCACCTCTTTTTTTTTTTTTTTTTTTTTTTTACTGTGAAAGAAAAAATCGGCCATATTAATCGGCCGGAGCGGTTGACGCGGGTTTTGTTGTCGACTCCGCATCCATTTTTGGGTCTGCTAGAGATTTTTTTTGGCTGCACCCGGTGCAGCCGTACATCCCATGAACCGAGGACTTGAAAAAATAATTTTTTATTAAAACATTTGTTTTTATTCTGATTAGACATTTTAATCAAATAATAATTAATCCAATAAACTTTTTTTTTTAATCAAATAATAATTTACGAGAAAAATCTCTCACAGAGAAATCATTTAATTTAATGTTTATCACACAAAATGCGCGAATTTAAATATCAACCCTTGTTAAGCAGTTCCTAGTAGATTGCATTGTTTATGTTTGTAAGAATGTACCTAATTTATTTGAATTATTAATTATTTTTAATTAATTATCTATTTTTTTAATTTTAATTTTACTATTTAATTTTATTTATTTGTTTGATTTGAATCGGTCATTAAAATTTTAATTTTAAATTTTAAATTCATTATTCATTTCTATAAATTTAGTTAGCATATATATTTTATTTAATTCTCACAATTATAAATTTTTTTAGAATAATTAGCTTAATTTTAAGAGTAAAACATTGCTGAGTAACTCAAATCAAATAGTAAGCTCTATATGACGTCTTAATTTCTCAGAAGATCATTCATTCTAAAACTACTCCAACTCTAGCACACTTAACTTTTGAAGCTATTTTTGCTAATTGTAGCCCGTCATAAATTCTAGCTCAGTCGAGACTCTCAGAAGGTCACCTATTCTAGAACTACTCTAACTCTAGCACGCTTAACTCTTTTAACCTTTTTGGTCTCGCTATCGCTCAAAAATATAATAGCCGGATTTAAAAATTTAGTTCTATTTATATTTTATATATTAAACTAATTTAAATTTAAGGAGCGTTACACAATAGAAAACTAGAAGAACGCGGAGCAGGGGACAATAAATTTGTTTAATTTTTGTTTTTTTAGTTGCTAGAGTCCTTTGACTTAATATTAGGTGTTACCTATCTAATTAATGTAATCCAAAATATAATAATTAAAAATATTGTGCTTAATGCGAAGGTCGTCGTCCGTAGAAATTTTTTTTTTATTAAATTTGTTATTAATATAATGATTTTGTCACAATTAATGAATTTTAAAATTTTATTAAATTGGACTTAAAAAAAATATATAGGGCCTGCAAAGTATTTTTATAAATTTATAAACTCTAATATTTATTTTGCTTATTCTATTTTTTTTGTTTTAAAAAAAAAAACCCTGTTGAAATTAAAGAACAACCAATTAACCCTCATGTTTCAATTAAGGGATAATTTTGAATGTATTTCAATAAAATTTTGAAATTATGAATTTACTTTTGTAAATTTTTAATTATCAAATATATATCATTGTAAAGTTTTAAAATATGCAAATGTATTCCTACGTAGTTGGTCGTTAAAATTTTACTATTTATATTATATCCTTGTAAGCAATTTTTAAAAGTTTTTTTTTAGAATTTATAATTTATGATTCACATAGCTAAGAAATTCAAAAGCTAGAATACAAATATTATTAAAATATTAAATAACATTAAATATATATATATATATATATATATATATATATATATATATATATATATATATATATATCAACTAACAAAGAATGATATATTTGTAAACTATATAGCTTTTGGAATACTAATTATTAATTTTAAAATTTTAAATTCTCAAAAATACGTAACTAATTCAATTAAAATGTACAAACACAATACTTATATGTTTCGAATATGATTTGATTCATTCAATCTCTCCTTTCCAGTCGATTTGATTCATTCAATCTCACCTTTCCAGCGGTGGTATAAATTCACAGTAATGTAAGAATCGAATCTATAACCACTGACTTTGATACCACTTATCGTATCGTTTAATCTTAAAAACGTGAATTGTTAAAAATTATATAATTAATTTACTTAAAATATACAGATATAACGTCTACGAGTTTTAATTGTGATTTCGTCTAATTAATCTCGCGCTATTTCGAACATGACTCGATTCGACCTGACATTCCATCACATAATAAAATATTGATCACTTTATACCAACAGCATGTACTTTATTTATTCTAACTTGACGTGCATTGGCCAACTAGCACACACACACACACAAAAAAAAAAAAAAAAAAAAAAAAAAAAAAAAAAAAAAAAAAAGAAGAACATAAAGCAAAGATACTTTAACACCTTTGCTTTTGCATGTCTTATTCTAATATAAGAGGAATATTTCAAACTATAGGGTACCAAGAGAATCTCAAACAATGCAACACAAATTGATTTTTAAATATTTAAGTGGAGTTCCTTTCCAAATAAAATTTTAAATTAATTTTATTTATTTTTTTATTTTTTATCAACTAGGATATGACTAAGCAAAAGCATAAGTCCAATGTCAACACAACCTTATGGCTACAGTGGTCATTCCATGGTGACCAATCAAATGTGATTAGCCACGCAGGGATTAATTACATTAATTATGTTTTCGAAAGCGAGTGATTTGACTTATAGATTTAAACTATATCATGTCTATATGTATGCATAACATCTTGTTATTAATCATTTTGTTATATATATATATATATAGAGAGAGAGAGAGAGAGAGAGAGAGAGAGAGAGAGAGTAGAGTTTATATATTTTTAAAAGTATAAATTTATTTATGTTTGTGAATTTTTTACCATTAAATTTGTATTGGGATTAGTACTTTTGTAAAGTCAACTAAAAAAAGAGAAAGATAAAGTAAAAAGTATTAATATCAATATAAATTAAATGATAAAAAAATTTATAAATATGAATTGTCTTGTGCTTTTGAAAGCATATAAGCTTTACTATATATATATATATATATATATATATATATATATATATATATTGCTACTATACTGTTATAAATGTAAATATTTTCGTACTCATAAGTTATTTTCGATTATAGAAATTTCAAATCGACTATCTATACCGTTAAATATGATCTAGAACATTTAAAATTTCTAGAAAATAAATTTTATAATTTTTTAAAATTATAATAAAGTTCATCAGCTGAGTATAAAATAAACAGTCAAAGCCGAATCACCTATTAAAAATAGAAAATCAGATTTTTTTTATTTAAGATCGGAGTTATATATATCTTTTTAGATAGTTAATATAATTTTTTATCAAAAATTTAACTTATTCTGATTTTTTTACACTGTTAAACTAGCGAGCATTCCATAGTGGTCGTTAAAAATTATCAATTTTGAGATCTTTTGATCGTAAGATAAATGATGTCGAAAATTTATAAAATTTAATTACTAGAAATTTCGAATGCTCTAAATCATATTTAATAGTATGGATCATTGATTTGAAAACTCTATCATCGAAAATAATTTATGAATACGAAGTCGATCGTACTCACAAAAGTATAGTAATCGAACTTTTAGGAGGACGGAGCCTTCGTCTTTCTAAGTTGTTTTCGATGATAGAGATTCTGAATCGATGATCGGAATCGTTAAAGTTGATATAAAATTTTTAAATCTTTTAGAAACTAAATTTTATAAATTTTAAAAATTATTTACATAGTGATCAAAAAATTACAAAATTGATAGTTTTTTATGGCCTATATTAGCCTCTTACTTTGTTTAACGGTGTAGAGCAATTCAAACTGCTTAAATTTTTTATACTTTTTTTTATATTATTTAGATAATATTTAATAATTCATATCATAAATTGAAAAAGTCTAATATCTATTTTCATAAGCTTATTCGTTTTTGACCTTTTATTTTTCGACTCTTCGATAAACTTAATAATAATTTTTAAAATTTATAAAATTTAGTTTCTAAAAATTTTAAATATTTTAAATTAATTTTAATAATTTCGATCATCGATTCAAAATCTCTACTATTAAAAATGACTTAGAAGAATGAAACCTCAGTTTTCCTAAAAGAATAATAACTGATATATATATATATATATATATATATATATATATATATATATATATATATATATATATATATATATATATATATATATAATTGAATAGGCTCGTTGAATCAGTCTCATTGGTTACGCCCTAGGTTTATTTTATTTTATTTATTTATAATGTTCGAATTCCTCGCTTTATGATAAGCTAAATTAAATAAGATGCTATTATTAGAATATATAGTGACAAAATAGCATATTTTTGTAACTCATAAAATAGTGAGTTAAAGGTTACTAGATGATAGATTATTATCTTTTGCCATATTTGTTATTTATAAAATAAATAACATATTTATAAAACTAAAATAAAATAAAAAAAATTTGAGATCAAAATGCTATACAATGCCATATTATTATTATTATTATTATTATTATTATTATTATTAATTGTTGTAGTTGTAGTTGTAGTTGTTGTTGTTATTGTTTTTTTCAGATAAAAATATATTTATAACTTATTTGAGCAATGGCTCATTTGATATGGTTGGACTATCTAAATTTTAAAAATTAAAATAATTTTGCATAAGATTTTAATTCATTTTATTTGAGTCTACTCTTCAATTTAAAGGGATCAGTATAGTTCGGAGGCTTAAAGGGACCAGTATATTATCATGCGGCGGGAGATCAGGTTGGATCGAGTCACGTTCAAAATAGCATGAGGTTGGATCGGACCTAGTCATATTCAAAGTGACGTAAAATTAGTTGGGTTGAGTTACAATCGAGATCCGTGAACGTTGTTTATATACTTTGAATGAATTGATTATATATTTTTAACAATTTGAGATTTTAACGTCAATGATCCAACAAATAATGTTAGAATAAAAGATCACGGATTCGATTCCGACATACTACGAATTTTTGCAGGTGCTGATCAAAATTAAAACTTTTATATGTTAGATAATTAGATGAAAACGTAGCAAAGTCCAAATAAATTCTATATACTTTCGATTAAATACAAAATATATTTCTATAAATATTCTCTTCTACACTTGAACTCCTCCTCTAAAAAAATTATATTATCTCTCTTAAATTTTTTTCTCATTCATTGTATGATACAAATAGGTAACTATTAATATACCCATTTTATCTTTAAAATTAATGAAAAATAATGCTAATTTGAAAAAAAAAAAAAATATCCTTATACATTTTCATCGTTTTTAAGAATATAAAAAATATCTGAGTAAGTTACTTAGTTGCACCACGCAATTTATGCATATAAGTGATAAAATGTTACCAGTGCTGAATTCAAGGTTATAACTCAAAATACAAAATTTGAAAGACAAAAATAAATATAAAAATAAATATTTATAGAATTTTTTTTTGTATTTTAGTCGTATTGTTATCATGATAAGAAATACAAATGATACAGATCAAGAGACAGGAGATGGATTAGGATTAATTTTAATTTTATTTTTGATCCCCACTTATCGCTATATTCGGAATGAATTGAAGTACTTCATTTTCTTCTTGACGGATTAGAACAAATTCAAACTGAATTTATTTTTTAATTTGAAATAGATCTGAGATGAAAATTCCGTCAACCCAAATTTATTTGCATTTCTAATCATGATGGCATTAATAAATTATTAATTATTTACTAGTTAAAATATGTTTAACGTTCTGAGTCGTGACAATAGACTCAAAAACTTAATAAGTTGAATTAGATGAACTCAATAAATTGAATGAATATGTGATTCAGAATTAAACTTAATTACTGGTAAGAGTCTGAACAATAAATTCAATATTCAGATAAATTAAATCAGATCAAAATATATAAAATATTATAATTAATTTTTTAAATGCGACGACGAATGCGTTATTTCTATGGACAGTGCTTATTAGTTAACGTTTTTGATCCGCAGTACTCCTCTCTGGAAGCAAGACTCAAAGTCATGAGTCGCTCCCACACCACCTACAGCTCACCACATAGAAAGCAACTCCACCAGAAAACAAAATTTTATTATTATTATTATTTTTTTATTTGCAATTATGTATGTAGCTTACACAAATTTTACATAAGTATAATTTAAGATATAATTTAAGATGTTCTAAAAGTAAGATCCAAACTATTAAATGTAATCATGAACATCTAAAAAACCTATTAATAAATTTTTACAAATTTTAAAAACTGATTTTTTAGCCACATTTATTATTTTCAACAAAGAGAAATTTTAGAAACACAAGATATATAAATGTTTCCAGAATATTATAAATTTTCATGAGTAAATTATTTATATATTATAAATTATATTTAATGGTTCAGATTTTTATTTATATATAATTCAGGAGTGTGTGATTCAATCGTAACTCATATGCCATATATAAATAAATTTTTATGAAACAATGACAAAATAATAATAATATGAGATTAAATACTATAATTTTAAATTTTAAGAGAATAAAATTAATATTTTTTAAAAGATAAAGAGCAAATTACAAAAAGGAATATTAGAAGAGTTTTCTATCATTTAAATGAGATGACTCAAAAAAATATTAAATTTTGAATAATTTATTCTGAAATTAGAAGCCATACCATTTTTTAATGATTTTTTTGTGTCTTTGTAATTTGTATGTATTTTTGTTTTCACCAAATTAATTAATTTTAAATACTTACAATAAAAAGAATAACTTTAATTTAATCTTAAAAACTCATAACCCCACGGAATTAATTAGATTTTGTTTGATCAGTAGTTGACGTTAATAAAAATTTTAGTTCAATTAGGTTTTTTTTTTTTTGAAAAAAAATGAAATCTAACAAAATTGGGAGTAAATTTAATAACATTTTTAATTAAAGTGATAAAAAATATTTAAATAAAAAATTAAATAAATATTTGATGTTTAATAATTAAAATTTAATTTAATAGATACAATTTTAAATGCCTAACAAATCTGTATAAATAAATTTTTAAAATTTTAAAATTATAATCGAGTCATCAAATAATCTAAAAAATTAGCATAAAAATAAAATTATTATTTGATTGGCTGGATATATATATATATATATATATATATATATATATATATATATATATATATATTTAAAAATTTCAAAATTATGATGGAGTCATCAAATAATTTCAAAAATTAGCATAAAAAAAAGGAATTATTACTTGATTGGTTAGGTTAGGGGTGTGGTGTATGAGATGAGATCATAGACCCGGTGTAGGAATCCCGTCGCTGTCCCCGACCAAAAGATCGCCAATCCAAGAGCACTCGAAGCACATACCATACACGTGTCACGATCCCATTAGACGGGATGTACAAAACGTTGCTCCTTGCGTTGCACCGGATCCTTCCCTTGCTCCCACTGGCCACACTACTGCACTAATTTAATGGCCCAAATATCCCATGAATTAATTATTTAATCTCCTTTTTATTTTAATTTAATCCTCCCCCCTCTCTTTTCTTTTTATGCTCTTTTCGAATTTCCTCTTCCTATTTTTCCTCTATATTTCTCTTATTACAGAGAGAGAGAGAGAGAGAGAGAGAGGGGAAAAGTGGGATCTTTGGAGTTGGTATATTGTGGTGTACTAGGAAGAGGGGATCTTGGTGTGGAGGGGGGAGGGAGGGGTGGAGCTCCAGGGGAGTTTTTGAGAGGGGTAAAGATCCAAATGGTGCTCTGGTGAGGTGGGTTTTGGGGATTTTTTTGTGGGATTTTAAGTGCCATTTGTGAATTGGGCTCCCAGGTTTTGGGGGTTTTGAGATTGGGGAAAAGGTGGGATCTTTGGAGCTTTTTGTAGTTTCTGGGCAATTTCTCTTCTTTTTTTTTTTCTTCATAATCTACAGCTCTAATTTGGGGCTTCTTTTTTTTTTTTTTTTTTTTCTGCTTCCTCTTCAGCTGTGTGGAGAAAAAAGAGGACTTTTTTTTTTTTTTTTTCCTGTTCAGGAAGAGATAGTGAGTAATTTCTAACTCTTCCCTTTCAGAATTCCTTTCCTAAAAATCTGATTTTTGATTTTGTTTTTGTTTTGGGTTGTTTAATTTTAGCATTCTATGAAACCAACATAGTGTGAGGAGGAGGAGGAGGAGGAAGAGGAAGAAGACTATATATTTTTGCGCCATGATAACATTCACTGATTCCCCAAAAGAAGCAATGAAGGAGAGTGACAAGTGCTTAGACCCCCAGCTCTGGCACGCCTGCGCCGGGGGAATGGTCCAGATGCCGCCTATCCACACTAAGGTCTACTACTTTCCGCAGGGCCACGCCGAGCACGCGCAGGGTGGGGCGGCCGATATACTCAGCTCCTTCACCTCGCGCGTGCCGGCGCTGGTCCTGTCCCGGGTCTCGGCCATCAAGTTCATGGCCGATCCCGAGACCGACGAGGTCTTCGCCAAGATCCGCCTGGTCCCCGTGCGGCCCAACGAGCTGGAATACGGCGATCACCCCGAAATTGGCGTCAACGTCGGCGTCGGCGTCGGCGTCGGCGACGGCGGGGACGCGCAGGAGAAGCCTGCGTCGTTCGCGAAGACGCTGACCCAATCGGACGCGAACAACGGCGGCGGATTCTCGGTCCCCCGGTACTGCGCTGAGACAATATTCCCACGGCTGGACTATTCCGTCGACCCGCCCGTTCAAACTGTGCTTGCAAAGGACGTGCACGGCGTGGTTTGGAAGTTTCGGCATATCTACAGAGGCACCCCTCGGCGCCACCTGCTCACTACCGGGTGGAGCACTTTTGTCAACCAGAAGAAGCTCGTCGCCGGAGATTCCATCGTTTTCTTGAGGACGGAGAACGGGGATTTGTGCGTCGGCATTCGACGCGCCAAAAGAGGGATCGGTGCAGGGCCCGGGGAATCCCCGCCCGGGTGGAACACTCCCAACGGAAACTGCGTCTCGACGTACGGTAGCTTTTCGGTGTTTCTTAGGGAGGAGGAGAGTAAATTGATGAGGGGAAGCACCGCAAACGGCGGGACTATGAATGGCGGTGGCGGCGGCGGCAGGAGTCTAAGGGGGAAGGGGAGAGTGAGGGCTGAATCGGTTGTCGAAGCTGCCAATCTTGCGGCGAGTGGGCAGCCTTTCGAGGTGGTGTACTATCCGCGGGCCAGCACCCCGGAGTTCTGCGTGAAGGCGGCGGCGGTGAGGGCGGCGATGAGGGTGCAGTGGTGTCCGGGGATGCGGTTTAAGATGGCCTTCGAGACGGAGGACTCGTCGAGGATCAGCTGGTTCATGGGCACCATTTCGTCAGTTCAGGTGGCCGATCCGATTCGATGGCCTAATTCGCCGTGGCGGTTGCTGCAGGTGAATTTCTTTCTCATCCAAACTAGTTTTGATTTTTGTGTCAGCACTTGTTTGATATGAATTTTGGTTTACTATTGATGATGTCCTGGTGCTTGTGCTTGTGCTTGCTTTCGGAATTCCGCAATGCTTACGACCATTGCCAATTGCTGAAATGTTGGTTTTGAAATTGAAATGTGTGTAGGTGAGTTGGGACGAGCCGGATCTGCTGCAGAACGTGAAGCGCGTGAGCCCGTGGCTCGTCGAGCTCGTCTCGAACATGCCCGCCATCCACCTCGCGCCCTTCTCGCCGCCGAGGAAGAAACTGTGCATCCCCCAACACCCCGGCGGCTTCCCCCTCGAATCCCAGCTTCAGGGCCCGGCTTTCCACGGAAGCCCTTTCGGGCCCGTCAGCAGCAGCCCTCTGTGCTGCTTCCCGGACAGCGCTTCTGCAGGCATACAGGGAGCCAGGCATGCTCATCTCGGTCTATCAATATCAGACCTCCACCTCAACAAGCTGCAGTCGAGCCTGTTCGCCGCCCCGCCCGCCAGAATCTCCACTGGTCTCATCGTCAGCAATTCTCCGATTCACGAAAACATTTCGTGCGTGCTGACAATCGGCTCCCCTTCTCAATCTACAAACAAGCCGGAAAATGGGAAAACACCCCGACTAGTGCTTTTCGGGCAGCCTATACTCACCGAACAACAGATTTCTCTGACCAATTCTGCAGACACGGCCTCCGCAGGAATTACCAAAAATAGCTCGTCAGACGGTAACCCTGAGAAGATGGCGAATGTCTCAGACGGTTCCGGATCGGCTGTTAATCAGAACGGTCACGCAGAGAATTCGTCGTGCGAAGAGCTCGTCGCAGGGCACTGCAAAGTGTTTATGGAATCGGAGGATGTGGGACGCACCCTCGACCTCTCCGTGTTTGGATCCTACGAGGAGCTGTACGGACGGCTAGCCGACATGTTCGGAATCGACAAAGCTGAATTGATGAGCCACGTGCGCTACCGCAACGCGGCAGGCGCAGTTAAACACACCGGAGATGAGCCTTTCAGGTAAAATTTTCTGCAGTCATGCAGGTCTCTAGTAAAGTCGAAACCATGTTGTTGTCTCTTCAATCAAGCGGCATTTTCGTTTCGTAATCACGCTAACAGTTCTATTTCATATTTGTATAGTGAGTTCATGAGATCGGCGCGGAGGCTGACGATAGGAACAGACGCCGGAAGCGATAACGTAGGGAGGTAGGAACAAGTGATCTCGCGTCAACTGTACAGTTGAGTTTGAATTTGTAGCTCCCAAGAAGCACTTCTCTTTGAAGCTTTTGTAGCATCATGATCTTCTCTTCCCCATTGAATCTGACTCAGGAGAGAGCACCAGCAGGTCTAGGTGGTTTTTGTTGCCCATGAGTGCATTTGCCCAACTGTGAAAAGCTTACAAGGTTTGAGAAGCTTCTTTAAAAGCAGAGTGCCACTGTAATAAAGGATGCTTGTGTGGACATCAATGCTTTTATGTAGTACCAACTGAAATATATTCAGTACTGTTCTGCAGTTGGTGCATGGGCTATTTTGACAGATAATTCTGTACCATGACAACATAGTATCCCTTGTGATGATACAGTGCTATTAAAATGGTTCAATCAAAAATCGCTGATGTGCTGACAATTATTCATAATACGCATTAACCGTATTATCTCTTTTCTTTATTTCACCTTAGAAGTCATATATGGGCAAGTATTTTTTTTTTTTTTTTTTTTTTTTTTTTTTAAACTTGCAAGATTAATGAGAATGATGATGATTGGTATGAATGGAATTGAAAAGGAATGATTATGCTGTCTTGCTGATTGCTAATTGGCTACTTCAGACTGCAAGTGCTTGCTGCCCTTTTAAAAGCTCCCAAGTACTTTTGTTATTACTAATTGTTGAGTGGATCTAATGTGTTCATCTTCTAGTTCTTAAAAAAAGAAGGTGACTCTCTGACCAAATTTATTACAAGTTGCTCTATTCAAACACACTTCTGCTTCCGCTCCAGCTAAAGCAAAATGATCTAAAAATTTTTACAGGATATTTTTATGTAAATAGTAATTAAAGAAGTGAAAATTTGATATGTATTAATGAATTTTAAGAATATGACAAACTCCAGAAAAAATTATGAAAAAATAATATGTTGGTTGAGTGTAATGAGAAACATTAAAGAGGAGAGTAATCAAATTAATCAACTGTTATATCATACTTATATATAAATATTCAAAACATTTACAGCAAATTTTTCAGCAATTTTTTTTTTCACAATATGTGGTACGATATATGAAGCTTTTGATATTCTTCTTTTAAGGACAAAAATTTGATGGCGATAGCCTCCAATATAAGAGCGTAGCGTTCTATTCGCGTCTGTCCTGCGAATAATTAGAATCTCAAAATTTTGTAAATGATGAATAAAATGATCTCACATTGAAATTCACTTGTGTCCTTTTATTGCTCCACACATAATGCATTGGCATTGAAATGTACTAATCACTACTCTTGTTGCTTCTCCACTTGTTGATGTGCTCTTTTTCCTACTTAAAATGTTAAGATTTGGTTAGATTTGTAGTTGAATCTTATTTGTATTAAGATTAATATTTACATCTGGTGAGATAAATTTATCGAGAATTAAATATTAATTAAAGTATAAATCTAATTAAATTAGAATTTGGGATTTTTTTTGATATAAACTATAAATATAACATATGTGGTATTATTTGGCGGTAGTGGTATAATTTAGCCACGCCCATATGTTATGGCCAAGATGTTTATGATTTTGGATCCACCTAGTGCATAGGTGTGTTTAAGGAGAGAAGTCTTCTGGATTTATAGAATACGAGAGAATGATGAAAAAAATTCATGAAGAGAGCTCGGGTTGAAGCTACTCTCGGTAGAAGATGAGTTGGATATAATTCTTCTCTTGATTAATAAATTTTATTTCATCCATATTTTCTGTTTTAATTTTTTTTTTTTTTTTTTTTTTTTTTTTTTTTTTTGTGATTGTCGGTTCTAGTTTTTATTGAAGAGACGATTTTATAGTAAAAAAACATGATTTAACGTTTTCGTTGCGAAATTTCGACAACCGGTGTCAGAGCATGTTGTGTATTTACAAAATTTGGTACCGAGGCGAATACCAAATTTCCAATATAAAAGTCAAAATAAATTCTCTCTCTCTCTCTCTCTCTCTCAAAAGTCTAACTAAATTCTCTCTCTCATAAACTTGAGCTATGGATTCAATATTTCAAAGTTTTAGATTTATTATCTATTCTTTTAATTTATTTGATTTGAGTGAGTCAGCTCTTCCATGTTAAAATTTAAGCTAATTATTTATTTTAATAAATTTATAATTATGAAAAATATAAGAAATATACTAATTAAATCTGTTGACTTTAAAATTTAAACTAATTATTTATTTTAATAAATTTATAATTGTCAGAATTGTATGAAATATACTAACTAAATCTATAAAAATAAATGATGCATTCAAATATTTAAGTTAAATAGCCGTTGATTAACTCAAATCAAACAAATTGAAAGATTAGATTGTAAAATCAAATTTTGAAAATGCTGGGTAGCCGATTCAAAATGGTTCATAGTTCGAATAAAATATGTGGGTTGAGTAGTCGATTCAAAAAGGTCCATATAAAATTTGAAATCAAAGTACCATCACACCTGACTCAAATCAAACAAATTAAAAAGTTGAATAGTAAATCAAAATTTTAAAAAGTTGAATACTCGATTTAAAATGATCCATAATCAGATAAGTTCTATATATTTTTACCTTATTTTGTTATAAAAAAAAATGCTACCAATGCACACTCTTTGTGATGTATATCATAAATTCCATCCACATTGTGGGTGAAATTTTTTTTTTACGGATCAAATCGATATAACCAATAAAAAAAATAATTATCGATGAGTGGAGCCAATAATTTACACTCACTTTTTTAAGGAGTAATTACTTATATAATCCTAAAAAATTTCAGACTTTTTTATTTACTCCGCTTAAAAGGTAAATATTTTCAAGTTCTTTAGATTTTATTAATGGAAAAGTAGGAACAATCGTTATTTCTATAAAATTACTATTTTGTCATTTCAAATATTTTCTTCTGTCATTGCAATTTTTTTTATTTGCCCTTAAGTTAGGAGCAAAAAAAAATAACTCTTATTGAAATTTAACTAAAATAAAAAAAAATATACCAAGAGTATATTTAAAATAAAATAAAAATATATAAAATATATAAAATATTTTAAAATTTTTGAAAGATATTTATAGATAATTATTTTATTTTTTAAATTTAGGAGCATCATTGCTCTTTTATTATTGAGCATTGCATTGATTGAGTCAAGCCAACACCTGCAAATGTGTGCTCCCATTTGCTTTTAAGTCAAAATACCTCAAATTCCACATTAAATTGTTAGGTGAATCCCACACTGGAATAATGTTGGTAACAAGCCTTTTCAAGTGGTCCTATCCATGTCTTAAGCCTAACATGCCCTTTTGTTTATTTATCATTAGTCAATTATAGCTTGTGACTAATCAATGTAATCATTTATAATCTTCCTTCCTATATATGGTACCAAAAATTATCTTGTTAGTCGCCCCTGGTTTTGTGAAAAGATGCGAAAAAAGAAACTGCGCTACAGCTATAAACTGCTAGATCGACCAGCAGACTGCAATTTCTAAGTTACTACTGACTTTGAGCTGAGAATGTTGCATCGGAGTAGACAGAAAACAAAAAGAAAGAAAAGATGCACCTATGGTTAAGTCGCCTACAGTCAAGTTAGATTCGGGCAGAAGTCGCTTTCTACGGTTGCTTTTCTACTCGAGAACGAAGATGTTTGATAAATAAAAAGTTTGAATTTTTATAGTGCGGTAGAATGTAAAAGTTATTTTTCGAGGAGAAAGCTAAGAATCTAGTAATTTCTGAATGACTGCAATTCCCGAGCTCCCGACTTTGAGCTAAGAATCTTGCATCGAAGTAGGTTGAAAATAAAAAGGAAAGAAAATATATGTCTACGGTTAAGTCACCTATAGTTGAGTTAGATTCGGGCAGAAGCTAAGCTGCTTTCTACGTTGCTTTTCTACTCGAGAACGAAGTTTGTTTGATAAATAAAATGTTCGAATTTTTATATAGAGCCGCAGAATGTAAAGTTACTTTTTCTTGGAAAAGCTGAGAATCTCGCAATTTCTAAGCTCCTAACTTTGAGCTGAGAATCTTGCATCTAAGTAGGCTAAAAACAAAAAGAAAAGAAAATATATGCCTATGGTTAAGTCACTTACAGTGGAGTTAGATTCGGGCAGAAATTGCTTTCGATGGTTCCTTTTCTACTCAAGAATGAAGCTGTTTGATAAATAAAAAGGTCGAATTTTTATAGTGCGGTAGAATGTAAAATTTATTTTTCTAGAAGAAGCAGAGAATCTTGAAATTTCTAAGAAGACTGCAATTCCTAAGCTCCTAATTTTGAGCTGAGAATCTTGCGCCGAAGTAGACTGAAAATAAAAAGGAAAGAAAATATACACCTACGATTAAGTTATCTACAGTCGAGTTAGATTCGAGCAGAAACTGCTTTCTACGGTTACTTTTCTACTTGGGAACAAAGTTGTTAAATAAATAAAAAGTTTAAATTTTTATAGTGCGGCAAAATATAAAAGTTATTTTTCGGGATCAAATAATAGAAAAGTTATAAAATACAAAATGTATCTAAGTTATAGATCATTTTGAATCGGCAACTCAACCTTTTAATTTGTTTGATTTTAATAAGTCGGCGACATTTTGATGCCAGATTTAAATTTATCGTTCATTTTTATATATTTAATTAATATACTTCGTGCAATTTTTGTAACTATAAATTTATTAAAATAATTAATCAGCTTAAATCTTGAAGTTAAAATACGATCAACTAGATCAAATCAAACAAATTGAATAATTATGTAGTAAAATTAAAATTTTAAAAAATTAAGTTTCAGATTCACGATCCATAATAACTAAAATATAATATATTCATTTTAGTAAATGCTAGAAAGTCAGTAAAATGCAATATTTTATTAATGCACTATTCTATAATTTATAATTTATATGATACAAAATAAAAATAAAAATAATTATATAAAAATAAAATAAATATTTTTAAATCATACTGTTAGGATTTGATTAGATTTATAGTTGAATTCTAGTTAGATTAAGATTAATATTTAAATCTGTTAGAGACAAGTTTATTAAGATTTAGATATTAATAGAAATCTATTTAGATTAAGATTTTGATAGCTTTTGATGAAAGTTATAAATATAGCATAGGTGCCATTATTTTGGTGGTGGTGGTAATACTGATGTGATATGGAGGTGGTGCGGGCTAGAAATTAGTCACACTCATATGGCATGGCCAAAATATCCATAATTTTAGATATATTTACGATATATTTACGGGTGCGTGCGTTCAAAGAGAAAGGTTATAAGACTAGGATTGAAACTACTCTTGTAATTTTTCTCTTGGTTAATAAATAATGATTTTTTTTTAATATGTGGTTGTATTGGATTCAGTTTTGTTGAGATGACGAATTTATGATAAAAATCGATTTGACATTTTTGCTGCGAAAATTCAATACTATATGGTATCGACGTGAATTACGGTACCGCAACTGATACCGAATTATGCTCAATACTAGACGGTATCGGCGTGAATTACGGTACCACAGCAAATTACAGATTCACAGAATCTAATACTAAAATGAGTATCAAATTTTTCAACACACACAAAATAATTTTTTAATATAAATATTAAAATTATTTTTATTTAATAGCAATTAATATAATACTGAGTAAAAGAGATTTTGAGTTGAACGAGAGCGCAGGACTCGAACCATATTTTACGGCGTAAGCGTGGGGCATTAAAATAATATATATTTTTAAAAAAAAATAAAAAAAAAAAAGTAAAATTCACCTCGGGATTGCTAAACAAGTTGTCACGTCTACGGAGTACATCTTTAATTTAATTATTATTGTTCTACTTTTTTTTTTCTTTTTTTTCGCCTTTTTGTCCTCGACCAAAATGATTCATTGAACCCCACCAGTTCACGCCGGACCGGGTGGGGTCCGGTCGGGTCGGATCGGGTCTGGTCTGATTTGGTTGGATAAGAGTGAGTTAGAAATAAAAATAAATTATACGATTTTTTTTTGTAAATATATCGAATATCAGATATATTTTTATAAAATTTAATTTTTTATATTTATTTTTAAAAAAAAATTAAGTTGTTTATATATCTTTCTGATATGTTGTCGTTAGTTTATTATTTATTTTTTAATAAAATATAAATATATTATTAATTTTATTTTTATAACTATATATATATATTTTGAGTCTCGTTAATTATATTTTTCTAACGAATAATTTAAAAAATTAAATTTTATAAAAATATATTTACTATTTTATATATTTATATATAACAGTATAAATTAACAAAAATAAATAAATAAATAAAATGGTAGGATTATTATTATTATTATTATTATTATTATTATTATTATGTTATTACGGAAAAGGCAAAAAAGATCCGTGGCACATTGCCACACGTGTGGAGGGGTGGGGCCCACTTGGCATTGAATGGTCGCACGTGCGGGGGTTGCGTCAGCAACCGAACCTACGCAAATGTTGCGCCGCTTCGTTGGATACGCCTGTCCCCGTTGACCAACTCCAACAATTTCTAGGGATTTTTTTTTTTTTTTTACAAATTTATTATTTTAAAATTTTAATTAAATAAAAACGTATATAACTTAAATTATTTTAAATTAACTATCTAATTTTTAAAAATTTTAATTTTATTATTCAAAATTTATAATTTATTTAATTTGAATCAGTTAATAAAATTTTAATTTTAAAATTTATACTGAAAGCTAATTTTAAGAATTGCACAAAAATATACAAACTAAATATGTACACATTTAAAATTTGAAATTAAATATTGAACGACTCAAATCGAATAAACTGAAATGCTCTTTCAAAATTTTAATTTTATTACCCAAATTTTTAATTTATTTAATTTTTATAAGTAAACGGCACTTTCATTTTAAAATTTAAGCTAATCCACAATTACAAGAATTGCGCAAAGTAAACAAAATATTTTTCTAATTCAATACATAAAATTTATATATATATATATATATATATATATATATATATATATATATATATATATATATATATATATAATTTCAAAAAGTCACTGCATTTCTCGACAACTGATTTTTTTGGTCGCATTAGATGTGCAATAAATATTTAATTTATAATTTTAAAATTAAATTTATTAAATCTAAATAAATTTAAGCACTTAATAATTAATAACAGCACCCTAAATTTAGGCGAGAAATAGGCCCACTTGTTTCATTTTCTTAAGACATAATAATTATTAGTGACACAAAGATTAATTAAAACTCTATTTTAATTGTACTTATTATTTAATTAATAATAATCTTTGTTCATTGGAGTATGAGTTTATTTATGTGTGGTTATAAAAAGTAAAAAAATAAAAATAAAAAAAAAATGGATCCTTAATTTCAGTGCCCAGAAATAAAAGAATATGTTACAAACACACAACAAATCCACTCTGATCAAACGAGGCTGTCCCTTAAATTTGTGTACATAGATCCGAGGTGGGGTTTAAATAATAATAATAATTAAAATAATAAAAAAAATAGTGGATAAAAATGTATGAACACCCCTTAACTATAGGGTATTTTGAAATAGACTCACTTCATTGATGCTTCCTTTATTAGTTTCTCTATTTGGTTAAGTTAAAAGTTTATTAAATTTAGTAGCTATATTTGTTATTAATTGTTAATTTTTTAGTTTTATTTAAACTTGATGATACTATTAAAGATGAATTTAATAAAATATTTAACTTAGTCCACTAAAGTTTTCAATTGAGGCACCTTTTTATTTTTGAGCATGTTTGGTTCAAAATGAAAATCAAAATCGGAATAGGAATCGGAATAATGAGTCTTCTAATTTTTTTAGTTCACAATAAAATTAGCAATCGGAATCAGCTTATTATTATTATTTAAATAAGATAAATTTTATCAACTATCTAAATTTGTAATCAAAATTTAAATTTAAATTGAGATTCATAATTTGCAATTTAAATTTAAATTCAAAATCAAAAATGTAAAACTATATCTAAAATTCAAATATCAAACTTAAATTTAAATTTAAATTTAAAAGTTAATAATTTTGAATTTATATGTTAAATTTAAATTTAAAATTATAATTTAATCTAAATTAAAGTTTATATGTATATTTAAATTAAATAATTATTACTGAAAAAAAAATTAAAAATCAATCCGTTTTCGAAATCAAAATTGACTCTCATCTCTATGTTGGGAGTCATTTTGGAGTGATTCGATTTCTTCCGAAATGAGAATCGAAATGCTAATTTCTAGAACCAAACACCAACAATGGAAATGGTTCATTCCGATTTCCATTTCGAGCTTTGATTTTTTCCGATCAAACATGCTCTAATTTGTTCGATTTGAATTAGTTAATAATATTTTTATTTTAAAATTTGAATACGTCATTTATCTTTGCAGATTCAGCATACTTCACACGCAATTCTTGCAATGCTACCTTTTTTTTTTTTTTTAAAAAAAAAAAACACATCACTAGTGTTTAAAGAACTAATGCAATTTTGGTGCTAAAGTACCAAAAATAAGTTAATATTTTATTATGGTTTTTTCACCTTTTTTTTATAATTTTTGAATTTCTACGAAATGTAAAGTTACAGCAAACCAAACAACAAAAGCAGATACTTATTATCGAAAATAACTTTATCCCTCAACACATTCTCTATGCAGATTATTTGTTCAAACATGTTGAGAGGATTTAAAGCTTTATATCACAAATGATGGCACATATAATTCAATAAAACCATAATCCTGAAGTGGTTGCATCCACAAATGTTCTTATATCTGTAAGCTTAACTGATGAAGCTCTTGCAACATTAAATAGAAAATCAATTAATTGATTGTACAAGGCTCATTACAGCTTAAGAATAAGTAAAAACCTAATAAGGGTCCGTTTCGTTAGGGGTATAAAAGGAGATAAGAGCTTATTCCCCCTAGTTATACCCAAACGAAATTTTGACGAAGTGAAACCAACTTAGGGGTATAAAAGGGGATAAGAGCTTATTCCCCCTAGTTATACCCAAACGAAATTTTGACGAAGTGAAACCAACTGTTCTCATCTTTCTGAAATAAGCTGGTATAAAACTGAAATTACTATTCCAATTTTTTTCTGGAACAAGACTTGTTCCCATTTGAGAATAAACTTAATTAAATTAATATAATTTTAATTATTATTTTAACTCTTTAATTAATCCAATATTTTAATTAATTTAATTATTTTATTAACTAATTATTTAAGTATGTAGATAATTAACTAATTATTTAAGACAATTAAAATTATAATTTTTAATATTTATAAATTTTTAAATTTTAAATTTTAAATTTTATAGCTTTTAAAATTTTTAACTTTAATTTTTAATAAATTTATCATATAATTTTAATAAATTATATGATAAATTTTTTTAATAATTTTTTTATATATAAGTAAAATATAAATTTTAATAATTTTTTCAATAAATATTTTAAATTAAATATTTAAAATTATATCAGTAAAATTTTAATCATAAATTAAAATTTTAGTCCTCTTTATTCTTATTATTCCTTTTTAACTTACCAAACACAATTTTCTTTATACCCGGTATAACTCTTAAACCCAACCAAACAGAAATTTACACTAGTTCCTGCTAATACCATAACTTATACCTATCCCCGGTATAACTAAATTTTTCTTATTCCCGAACCAAACGCAGCCTAACAAACTCACGAGAAATAAAATTTACAAACTAAATATCTGGGATACGATTTCTGATGCAGAACCTTGTGCTTGAGAGACCTCTTCAGCCTTAAAAATCGACCGGGAGAGCGGCCAAGAATGCTAATGTGAGCGGAGAAGTGGATTTACCGAAGAGGGAGCACCACGGAGGGAGCTTCTCGAGAACCCTCGCAGTTGTCGGCGTTACTCTGTGCAGGTCGGTTCTTAGCTTTAATAAGAGAGGAGGGTCTTCTACTTCTTTATCGGTCTTTTGCGATCGATGTGTAGCGTTGCTTGACGAGAAAAGGTTTAGATGAAACTTCGTCGGCGAGTCCTTGCCACCTGCAAACTGGATGACGTGCCATCCATCGACCGTGCTCTTTTCGCCTACCGGAATCAACTCCTTCGAGTCGACTGGAATGTGGAGAACACAGAAAACCAAAGAATTTCTTCTTTACATCCACTATGGTCTAAATATTAAGTTTGATGAAATATTTTGTTGAATCCATGTCCACTTACCTTGAAATGTAAAGTCAAGAATTTCTTCTTTATTGATAGCAAGAGCCCATCGTGTGGACGATTTAGTATCGATCGAAACTCTTGTTTCTCTAACATCTGTAATTGAATCTCTTTCAACTTGGATCACCGGAACATCTGATTTGCTCCATCCAACTTCGCTATCTTTGGAACTCCGACAGCCATATTTGACAGTAAAAGTAACGAAATCCAGAGTGTTGTTCCGCCCACAAGAAAATTCCTCGTCTTTGAGATTCTCCAGTTCTGCCGTCAGCTTACCAGGAGTATTGGAAAATAAAGAAATGTAAGACGACGGTTCTTGATTCTCATCGTATTTTCCCGTTGTATCGACAACATGCACAACCTGGAGAAATAAGTAAACATACGCAGCAGGGAATCAGCAAAATATTATATTGGAAACAAGCATAATGATTCGTTCACCAGAATTCACAATTAAATCAAACTGGTTAAATTGATCCATATATGTGTATGCGGATCTGCACATATTGTTTATCAATATTAAGTTGCATAATTTTGTAAAGCAAGTATCCATGCAAGTATGATTTCACGAGATCATTTTACAATCACTTCTTAGTTCTACTCCGTAACCGCTAAATGATATGTTCTCCCTACTCCAATAATAAAACAACCAACGAGAAAATCTTCCACGCTATTTAGGTTGCTGTGAAAGAAGCCCGCAACAAACACGAGCAAGTGATTACAAAAAGAAAGCTCACATTTACAGCTCGAGCAATGTCCTCCGTAAATGCTGGGACGATGCCGGTTGATACGGCAGCTAATGACAGAGCAAGCAACGCACATGTTAAAATCACAAGTGGTCCCTTTGCGCCTACAGGAAATCAGGAAATTCTCTCAAAAACTGTCCAAAACTATGTTTAAGAATCAATCATGCACCTGCTATATCAAAAATCTATCAATTTGAATGCACTAACAGACAGAATTTTTTGACCAGTAAGAGCTGATTGTCTTAATTTATTATCGACAAATAGTTTCCCAAAAGATTAGCAGAGTAATAGAAAAGTAACTCTGAAATTAAACAGATGTTCTTGTGAAACATGAAAGAATAGCCCAAAGATGTTGACAGCAAACTAAGCTCAACATATACAAAGACTAAGAAGACTACTACTACTGATAAATTGAAAATATTGCATGTTAGGTATAAATAAATGAAGAAAACATGTTAAATGCATCTGTACGCCAAAAAGAAAGGGAATAATTCGCGACTCTCATTTGTTAGGTATTAGTCCAAATAACACCGGAAAATCAAATAGGAAAAAATAGAATTGAATGGCATGGTAGGCATATTCGCTGATGTATTTCCATACCTGAAATATGGATATATGATAGAATATACACAAACATAAGGCAAACAACCAAAGCTATGTACACGCCAACTCCCACATTCCCAAACCAAACAGGTATGCTACCAGGGTTCCTGCATGCCAATGTCAAATGAGGTAAACAAAAGATGCTTTTATATCTGCAGAACAGAATCATCTATAAACATATGATTTGATATATAGTACTAGAAAGTTCAGTATCTTACAAATATACCCTTTAATAGTTGGGGGATTGTCCGATTCATGGGGAGTAGGCTTTGTATTAGGAAATAAGGGTATTTTTGTAAACCCAGGGCTATATATCTCAGAGAAAAGTTCTGAAGGAACTGTACGAAAATCCAGATTTTGCAGGGAAACATTTGTCAATAGATAATCTACATGTGGGCATGTAAATATGTCGCACAAAGAATATAACTCCATTTTGATCATTGGGCTTCTCAATGTGCAAAGATGAAAAGAACAACCTAAAAGGAGAATTTTCTGATCTACCAACTGCAATATAGTATAAAGAAGATTTTGAGCTTAATGATATAGAGAAGCTACCTATCTAGACGAGCAATACTCCCAACTATTACTCCTACCAAGCGCATAACAGTGCCACCAGAGGACATTACAGGAACAGCCAAACCCAGAATCAATGTAGCAACTTTAAGCTTCTTAGGTGACCGTACCGGCGATAGCGTTGCTTCCATGAGACCATCTATGCAGAAAAGAGGATTATGATTCATCAAATGTAAATATCAAAATTTTGCATATGTGCGCCCCTCAAAATACAAATATTGGCCACGTACAACCCATGTGCCCTTAAAAGTATAGTAAACAAACATTTACCTATTTAAAGTTAAACCTTAGGTAAGTACAAATAATACCCTAAAATGACAAAATGCCCTCAGAAATTTGTAACATTTTATCTTTTTACATCAATATCCCCAAAGAAAACTTGTATAGGTAAATAACTATAATGGTCGGTTTGCAAGGATATGTTTGTATGTTTTCTTATGTGATTGAATGTCGAAAGGAGGGCATATATGCAAATATTAGATATTTTAAAGATCAAAGGTGCAATTTTTAATTTTGCAGGTGCAT
The DNA here is from genome assembly GCA_029168755.2 of Tillandsia fasciculata. Lineage (NCBI taxonomy): Eukaryota > Viridiplantae > Streptophyta > Magnoliopsida > Poales > Bromeliaceae > Tillandsia > Tillandsia fasciculata. Next base: position 29,660,756 of record CM054931.1, read on the forward strand.
CCAAATAATTTCATATTTTGAGGGGTGTGTAGCCAAAAGAAACTAATTATGTTTGCTGAAAGAGGCTGGCTGTCAGCTTACAAGCAAAAGCAGGGAAAACTAGCCAAATGAGTGGTAAATAGGAAGATCCAATCTTAAAGAAGTTGCCAATAGCTAGGAGGACTAGCCATTCAACAAAACCAGCTTTAAAAAGCCACCTTTCAGCTTCTAACTCAACGAGATTTTCCTCAGTTTCGGAAGATAGCCTAGGCGTCCTTTTGGAGAACATCTGTTGAAGATATTTCTTTAGAAGGCGAAAACCAATATGTTGACCAACTAATGCCCCAAGTAAAGCAGGTGCGCCGAATAATCCAACAACTAATAATGGGTTTCCAATATATGGAGTAGGGAAGGAACATATGAGGGGTAGCACAAAGGCTACTAGAACTGATAAGCTCATGGAAAATATCCACATCAGCACAATGCTCAAACATGATAACCCAAAAGATACGACACCACGATAACCACCCATTAGCAGTGATGTAGTCCATAATAGTAATCCCTGAAATATCACCGAGTTGTAAAGCATGGTTGCGAGTCGTTGAGAATATACAACCATGTACATACCCTGCAAAATCAGCAAATAATAATTAGAGACAGAAACCTTATTGCAGGCACTGATCCATTGCCTGAAAGTTCAAGTTATCTTATGTAGGATGTGAAGTCATGTTCCGACAATTATGCAACAGAGAATAAAAGAAATCAAAACAAATGTAAAGAAATAACTGGGAGCTAAACTACATATGCTAGAGTTAAAAAACATGGTTGCAAATAGATAATATGGAGAAATAACTTATGCAACATTGCAATAAGGTACACGGAAATATTGTAACTTTGGTAGCCAAAAAGTTGTACGCAGGATAATATAGGGATAGCCTAGCCGTTTTGTGGGTCATTAGTTTTAAGTCCACTCGGATGGTTCAAAATAAATAAAAAAATAGTGGTATAACCTTTATTTTTTCCTATTGTATTTTTAGCAATCGCACAATACTGGTGCCAGTTGTAAAATCTAATTGAATGGTTGGATTTTTCTGCTGCTTCGACTTATATATCTTACTTTAGTACAATCAGGTATAAGTTTTCAGATTTTTGGAATATAACTTGTATCCTGATTTTTTTTTTTCTTTTTTTCTGTTTTTTTTCTATATACGGTTTCTGGTTCCAACATGAGACTCAATTAATATAATACTACAGAGAAGAAAAGTCAGCATTCAAAGCTGTAGAAAAGGCATAAAAATACAGAGACTAAAACAACATCCATGTAAAATAATAGATGCAAAACCAATTGAAGAACAATATATAAAATACCAGAATATCAAAATAGATAGCCGGATTGTGATCAGTTCCTTCTTCTTTCCCCTGCTCCGTATCCTTTTGAAACTTTGAAGACATAGCAGTATGAAGTAGAAAAGCAAGCATATTTTCCCCAAGTTGTTGAAGCGATCCAGGTTTCAAAAGCTTTAACTTGTCATTCTGCAAGAAGTTTCATTTTCAAAACTAGTTACTTAACATATAACTATAAAAAGAAATTTAGCAAGAAAGACTCGATTATTTGGGTAGGGTAAGGAATCCTTTACAAATAATTGTCATTTATTGAATCAAATGGATGATTTTGATCATTGGAAGATGGCTCTCATAGGTTCTCTTGGTTGCTATTTACTGGTTTGTCGTACTCTTAATATAGAAGAACATTTCAGACCATTTTTGATATGTCGAAGTAATAATAGGTTTGAGATCAAATCTAAGCAAATACACACCAGTTATCTGTGTCTCTGTACTCCGAATGGTGAGTAATTGGTATTCTCGTTAGTTTACTACGAATCCTAAGGCCTACCCTAGTGATAACATAAGAATCCAGCTATTGACTGGCAGTCCCATTGTGAAAAGGAATAAAGACAAGAAAATTTATCTAGTAGCAAGGATTTGAAGATAATCTCAACTAAGAAATATAATCAAGTCCAGCCTTAACAATGAACTGATTTAGAAATCTATTCATTCTGTTAGACTTCGAACAATAGTCTTTAGAAACATATGAATATTTTCATAAATCAAGTCTTGTAGCAGTAGTACTATATTCCATTTTGAAAAATATTTACCATATTATCAAGGTTAAATTGTAAAAACCCCTCCTGAAAAATTCACCAGTTTAACTTTGCCCCCTCAATAATCACAACCTATAGATAACTCTCTATGGAGTTTTTCAACATCTTAGCATGTCAACAATACCAGTGTTATTCCAGTTCTAAAATACTAAAACCATTTCCGAACAAAAAGTTACATTACATAAGAACAAGTGATTTTTATATAAATGCTAACACTAACCTTTGTATGGTAAACAGCAGTAGAATCTAAATAAGCAAAATCAAGCCCAGGAAGACCAGCAACTTCATGATATATTTGGAAATCTGTGGCAGATTTTATAGCTCCAGAAAGAAATAAATCCTGCACAAAAATAGGTATTAATTTGACAAACTTAGCATCGAGCAATAGATAGATCTTTAGAAATCCATTTTAAGAAGTACTGAGTCATTTGCACAATGAAATTGGGTTTTAATTTAAAGAAAAAATTGGTTAAACTACGGAGCAAAGATACGAATATTAAATAGGTCCTTATGCTGAATCAATAGATTACATCTTTCTAGGTTTGATTATCTTTGCTCCAAGAATAAAATAATTCACCAATTTGAATACATTTCATCCAAGTTTCAATATTTTTTATTAATGAATGGCATGTAAGGAGCGGAATTGCAGGAGACGATTGAAGCAATTTACAAACATGAGATGGCATATGAATTGTGTCTAAATAAAGAAAAGATCGTGAAGAAATTTATCCAAAATACGTCACTAAAACATAGTGTTAACCTGTGCGAAGATCTGGGCTGAAGGATACTTTGATACTGCAGCAAAATTCTCAACGGCCCATGGGGCAGAACCACCCTGTTTAAGAAAATTTTAATCGAGTAAAGTTCCAGACAGAAATCAAACAAAATAACAGTTGCAGGAAATCAGATTGTTCGGAGTATAAGAGAACAAATAGGGCAATATGGGACTTGCGATCTTGCATGTCATAGTACAGTTAAAAGAGGAAGGGTAGGGATAGGAACAGTAAGAAGTTGGCTACTAAACCTGAAATATGCTGGACTTGCCTCCAATTCCCATAGCCTCCAAATCAATTGCAAAACAAATTGCATCTCTCCACGGATGCTGCCACAATGTACATAACTCATGTAATGTATATAGGAGGTAATGCTGTACAGACTAGATTTATAAAAGCATTCAGTCATCAACATAAGGTTTTGACGGATCTTTTAGCAATGTTAGTGTTTAACGCAATGGATTAGAGACAATTGCAGTAGTATTTCGTGAGAGAGAGAGAGAGAGAGAGAAAATGCCGAGGTTTACTGACGAAGCCGCTAAACAATAAATTAACAGTGATGAGATTAAAAAAAAGTTAAAAATGAAATCATATAAAGTCCAACAAATAAATAATCATTTCCTATAATGAATTAGCTTCTTGAGGTAGTCCTTGCTTCTCTTTTCGGAGAAAAAGGAATGCTTCCTTAATCATGTTGGAGGAGTTCCGTATCAACAAAGTGACTTTTGTCATTTGAGGGCCAATTTAGAGTCCTTAAATAGACGTATTGATAAATTGATTAGTTTAAGAAATTATTAACCTGTGTTATGAAGCTGTGGGCACCATTAAGACCCTCTTCCTCTCCAGTGTTGAAGAGAAAAATTACACCGCTCTTGAATCCATGAGCCCACTGAGATACTCCACGGGCAAGCTCCAACATCACGGACACACACGAACTGCAGTCTCCAGCACCTTCGCTGAGAGGGAGAAAGAAAAACGAATTAAGCCCAACTAAACGTAGCTTAATTTATACTACTTGAATCACCCTAGTTGTATCATGCCACATTGAACTTCTGATGGATGCACTGTGGGTGTGAAGTGCAGAAGTTAGAAAATGTGGATGCAAAACTTTAGGTAGTTATTTAATTTCCGAAAATAAATGAGGTAGAAATGGAAGAGTTAAGATCGTAACTAATAGTAATTTTTGCTACTGAATGAGCTATTCAAACATACGGATATGCACTAGCTTTGATAAACCAAAAGTTCCAGAAACCAACAGAATATCTCATGAAGCACTACCTAGAGCAAGGATCATCTAACTCGATATTTTTTACACATTTTACCGCCATAGAGTGGCTATAATTTTCCTTTCACTTAAGTAGATGGCAGGTGTCCTAGCTAATAGAAAAAATGTATAGAACAGTGCAAAGAGATTAGAAGCATACGTAGAAAAAACTGTGTCGATATGAGAAGAGACCAGAATCATATTTTCCTCGGCTTGTGGTAGATACTTGGGGACAATTTTCAGGACTACATGCTTCAGATCAGAGTACACTAGTGTTTTCCCGTTGAAAAGCCCGCTGACAAGACGATTTGCACCAGTAGTTGCATGGAAGAGCTCCACTTGAACATCAACCTCCCAATGAGCTGTCTTCTTGATCTTTTCTGATGCTGCAAACACATACTATGGTAGAAGAATGTTAAAAGACAACTTCCTCAAAATTAAATGGCGATCGCTTGATAAAGGAAGATCTTACTTTAAACAGAAAATATCATAGGCAAAACGATAAAGATCTTTTCACATGCGCAACGAGTGCGTGGAAATGACGGCATTTTATTGAATGGTAGGATTAGAAATTGCTGCCTAAATTCTCCAAGCTATGAACAACCATGAAAAGTAATAGTTTTTACATGCGCTCATACGATAAACCAGAACCAGAATATACATGAATGGAAAAACATCTTCTCTCATGAAGCTAACAGCATGAAAAAAGCTACAAACATAAACAACTAAAAGGCAGAGAACCTGTATTGCAATATCTAGAGCGTCCGAACCGACCGGATGAGGGCCCAAGCTTGTCAAATACTTGACATGCTTCATTGCCGAAACTTCTGAGAAACCGCGTTTACCACTCTGCTCGGCATTGAGAGGGAACGGGAGACTATCAAACTGAATATGATGAACCGCCCAAGAACCATTAAGGAGGATGACGAAGAGTGACAACCACAAAAAAGCTGATCTTCTGGGTTGCTTATCATGTTCATTAGAATTGAACTTTCCATCATGCGCTGCAGATGATTCCGAGGTCGAAACCTCAGGTTTCTTAGACATCCTGTAGATACAATACAAAGGATCACTTCAATACTTTAAACACAGTAACAGGCATACAATATCAAAACGTACAAAACTTACTTGCACTAAGGATCGTTTTGAGTCGACTACTCAACCTTTTAAAATCTTGATTTTGTTACCTAGCCTTTTAATTCGTTTGATTTGAATCACTCAGCGATACTTTGACTTCAAAATTTGAATGCGCTGTTTACCTTTACAGGTTTAATTTGTATACTTCATGCTTCATTAACTTAAATTTTGAAGTCAAAGCGTCGTTAACTGATTCAAATCACACAAGTTCGATAGTAAAATTAAAATTTTGAAAAATTGAATAGCCGATTCAAAATGATCTATAATTCAAGTTATGTACGTTTATACCTATTTTATTTTCAGCTATAAGTATTTTAATTTCGGTAGTTCACTCTACATCTGGACTCTAACTTTTCTTAATTAAACAGGACGAAATTGAATGAACCCAGAAACCTCGTGGGATTCAAACTCAAAACCTCCTACTATACTCTGATATCATGTGAATCAACTGTTTGTTCCGAATTTTAATATTTTACATTCGACACTATAAATGATTATGTTAGCGTCCTCCTCCTGATTTTTTTAAATATATATATATATATAATTCAAGTTTTTTTTTTTCTCAACATTTTTTATCACAAACTAACATCAAAAAATTCCGCATCGCCAAACACAACTCAACAAAATTTAATTTGGAAGAACCAGTATTTTGCTAGGATGTCGAATAATGCAAAAAATTAAGATAAATTCCTTTACCCACATCAAAAATGGAAAAAAAAAAAAAAAATCAGAAAATCGATACTTTCCCAAATTTTCTACCAAAAAAAATATAATAATAACACTTAATTACAAACAAAAAAAAAACAGATTTGATGGCGAAGAACCGCAGCAAGTATGATTAGGGGGAAAAAATTAAAAAAAAAAATAAAAAATTGGAGGGATTTGAAGAGAAAAGCGCTTACTCTTGCTTTCGAGCTCGTACGATACCAATTGTTATGAAGTGGGGTGTGGTCCAAATGCCCTAATTCTTAGTACGAATCTGTGCGGGGATGGTTAAGTCAACGGATTCGAGCGGGCCGAACCGGAACGGAGGGGGGAACCGCTCCATTAATGCCGAATCCGAACCGAACTCTTCTTTTGGGTTAATTTCTCCCATTTATGATATTCAAAATTTCATTCGAATCCGAATAAATTTTATATTATTATATAATATTTATAAATTTTGAATGTTATTTTGGACTCCGTATTTTAAAATTTTTAATTTTTAATATAATATATATTAAAATATGGTAAAGAAATGATGGTTTTGGATTTGAATTTTTAGATTTGGATCCGCTCCAAATCAAACTAGATTGATCCAATAACATGTTGAAATTATAAATTAAAAATATCGTTCTATGACAGCTTAAACTTTTGTAGCGTACATCAGCTCGACATAACAGACCAAAGTACAATTTCTTGCCTACATTCACCCCTTCTTCCGAGCCGTAGATGCCCGGCGTTGGACCTCTCTTTCTGCCGTCTGAACGAAAAACTCTGCTGCCAGCATGTCGTTTATCTCGATACTCGACGCCAAGCTTGCTTCGGCCGTGTCGACGATGGCCTCAACAGTCAAAGTGAAGCCCAAGGCGGAGAGCAAGCGAACGGCATTGGCGATCCGGCATATGTGCTTCCGTGTCTCTATCGGAGTAAAAGGCCCGCTTTCCTCTTCGGCAGTCGATGTTTTCTTCTGATCTTCAACCAACATACCAGCATTCTCTCCGGCTTCTACGTGCTCGCCGACCCAGATGAATCCATTGCACCCAAGAATCAAGTCGACGCCGTATTGTTCGAGGTGGTGAAAGTGTTGCTTCCGCCGCTTCACTAAGTAGGCCGGAACTGTGAGCAATTGGCCTCTTTCAAGCTGCAATCAATTTGCAAACAGAGTCATTAGATGATAGTATACAACTACGCACTGCTTCAAAATTAGTGAGGAGAATTGGTGATCTATCAACATCTAAATCATCATAACAAAGAGTGGCTAGATTCTGCCAAGATTGCATTGCTATTTATTACTAACAATAACAATTAGCTTCAATCCTCAACTCTCCAATTGTCGAAATCGGCAACTCATACGAAGCACATTTTTGGTTCAGGTAGAAGTTAATCAGTTCAGTAGGATTCATAAAAAGTTATTTTGATAATAAACACCACAGTTTTTATTAGCACCTTCACTTCTACTTTAGCTTATATAGTTATCAGATAAACCAATTAACGGATTCAAATCTGACTCGAATCTGACAATGGGCTTGAGAATTAAACCAAGTTCAATTGCCTTGATTGTTTAGGGTTTAAGACTTTCTTTGTGTTTAAATGCAATACAATCATTTGGCAAACTAATTTGATTCAAGATGATGTAAACATCAAAGATCTTTGTGGGATTGCTGCAATTTGGCAGCAGGACAACCTACCTTTCCATATTTCTGACTCCTTGCTTGCAGGTGCAAGCTTCCGTCATGCTGAAAACCACGAACTTCAGCCTAAAAAGCAACAATAAGATCAAAAAGGCAGGTAAATTTAATAACCCTTAACCAGAGAACATAATATTAACCGCTTTAGCAACTAGTAAACAGTAAGTCAAATGAAAACATCCACTCTAATCTACTAGTAAAAAATGCAATCTCAATCTAGAGCCAAGTAGAAGTGTGAAACAGTTCTTATGCTAAATATTTCATATATCAAGTTGGTAAGTAAGATGATCAACCATGCGAGTCGTATGTAATAGTTGGGCCGAGGTGTACAATATTCCAGAGTAATGCTAGATAAATTAACAAGAGGAGAGCTGGTCAACTTTCTCCCTACTGCACATACTAAACTACTACAGCTTATTAAGCTTTGGGTTAAAACAAACATTCCAGTGATTAGGCATATTATATTTTTATTTTATTACTATAGCAGAATCAATGGTCTCGATCATAATTTGTAGCAAACCTTCAAAAAAAGTCAGTATAGAAGTATGCAAGCTAGAACTTTCTTAGACATCTTTTGATGTTGCCTTATGCTAAGGCGACTTATTTCAAGCCACGAAGGTACCAGCCGCAAGATCAAGAACTCCATCGCGACTGGCTCATAAGCAGTTAGACCAAGGAATCATTAAGCATGCAACCTAAGCAAAGAACACCGAAACCCAAGTAACAATGGGCAAAACAATGCTAAGGTGTTGAAAAAAATATGTTTTTTTCAAGAGTTGGTAGTGAAAATGAACTCAGCAAAGATAAGTGGGACTGTATGCGGAGAATACGCAAAACCCTGAATCAAAGTCATAACTGCAGGAGAAACAGAAAAGATTTAACAAGTGCCTTTATACTGGATGTGCAAGTTCTTTCAGAAATTTGAATTTTACGTACCACGTAAATTCAATATTCAGCATACCATTACCCATATTTCCACCAAATATACCCCTTTTTTTAGGAAAGTTCAATAAGAAACCATAGTACACCTTGAGTAAAAAACATAATTAGAGGATAAAACCGACAACAACATGAGATTTCCAAAAATTTACTACATGAATAATTAACTAGTACAGCATCGATAAGATAACCTGACGAGAAACTAAGCTTTTAGGGAAAAAGAATAGCATAGTGATTAACTAAGTACTTACACAAATTACATCATTTTCTTCAAAGATACTGCGCATGTTGAGTTCATCCACAGCAGTTCTCCGCCTCTACCAAATTAAAAATTTACAGTACAAAATGAAGTACATCAGCTCGAAGAGATCATGGAGCAGTACCAAAAACAATAACAGTCAACTTGACGGTCACTTAAAAAGAAGATAAAATCACAATTATTCATCACTCAACGGCTGTCAACCAGCAAGAAAATGAACAAACCAGACAGAACATAATCTAACAAGTTCGATCATTTCAATGCAACAATTTACTTCTTACGAACCAAAAAATCTGCCTAAATATGGCTAAGACCCACCATGAACTAACACTCTCGCAAATAAAGATGTACTCAGGACTTTCATATTGTTACTGAGGAAAGTGTGTGAACTAAAGAAAACATAAGGGTTCATATTTTCTGAAACACAATACTAAAATTCTTAGAAACATAAAATCTAAGCAAACTTCTAGTCATCAAATATCAACTACTTTTTCCAGCACAAAAGTAGAAAGTAAAGATTGTGCAGCAGCTCAGTTATGTAGTTTGACTGCACCACCCTATCATTCGTTTTAATCATAAGCCGATAAAATTTTCAATTTTTCTTGAACTTAGACCTAAGCAACTATGCAATTGGTTTCTCTTCCCGCCCTACGAACATATTGGTAAAAATTTACTTCGATTTCCATCACTAGTAAAGGTTAAATTGCGAGAAAGATACCAGGAAAAAAGAGATATAACTTTACCTGAATACCATCAGGCAAATTCATTGACGAAAGCATTAAAACCGCAACTTGACTGAAATTTATCTCCAACCTCCAGCGTTTCGGAGCAATCTTTACAAACGGAAAAATATAACAGAGTAGTTAAACTACAACAAAGAAGTGCAATAGAGCGAAGTGCGTATAAATGTCTAAATAACTAATCTATACACCGTGTTTACGTCAAAATTTATATGCCAAAATTTTACCTCAATAACACGGCCAACAATGATATCGCCGACCTCCGGTTTATACCTGCGCATCATCGATAATACGCGAACTATTGTTTAAATTTTTTTAAAATTTCTCATCACACATACAAACAAATGATCGAATTTTTTGGTTTTTCATGGAAAATTGTTTTTTTTAGCTAGAAGAGTATTTTCCGTCCATTCAACTCCTAGAAAAATTAGTTTTTTATACTGACGACTATGGACTATTTTGATTTACTATCTAATCTCTTAAGAATTTTGAAAATAAAGTGATATTGATAGCTCAAATCAAACAAATCGGAAATTTAAAAGATCGGATAATCGATTCAAAATGGTTCTTACTAATTTAAAAAAGAAAAAAAAAAAAAAAAAAAAACATACCTAGATCGAAGAGCACGAACATAAACGAGTTTGTTCACTCGCTCGACCACGCCACACAACGTCGCCACCACTTCCCCATCACAATCCAATGTCCCATGCCCCCTATCAATTAATACTCAAAAAAATTCAAAAAAAAATCAAAAAAAAATTGATTGCGCAAAAAAGGAATGAAAAAGAGGGATCCGTGATTCTCACTTGAGGATATTGTCTTCGTGGTTGAGTTTGATGGGATCGGCGACGGTGACGGAAGAAAGGGAGGGAGACGAGAGGGAGCGGAGCTGCAGGAGGGCAGACTGCAGCCGCACCCGCTGGGTTTGGGTCAGCGACGGCTGCAGATCCCTCATCTTCTTCGCTTTCTCTTCTAATTCGCGACGGCAGAAATCGCGTGGGGGAGGGCAAGTTCGGCGACGGCGGCGGCGGCGGCGGCGAAGGCGGCGACGAAGGCGGACAGGACGGACAGGGGTTTTGAGGTAGGGGCAATATGTTAATGGTTACGGATATTTAAAATTTTATACATAATCCGAATCCGATAAAAGCGAATTTATCGGATCCTAAATAGGTATAGGCTTTGCTAGGTGTACATTTCATAAGAGATATATATTCTACACCCCACCCTATTCTGAAATGAAATTTTTTTTACTGGTCATTTCGATGTGACCAGTAAAATTCACTTTATTCCAGAATAGGGTGAGGTGTAGGATGTATACCTCTCATAGAGTGTACACTTATATATACCCAATAAGTATAGCCAACGAAAATCATACAAATTTGAATGGTTTTCATTATAAATTAGAATTCGAATTAATTTTATATTATATATATATAATATTTATTTAAATTTATATTTTAAAATTTTAAATATAATATAATATATTTTAAAATATTATACAAATAATTATTTTGAATTTAAATTTTAGATTTAAATTTTAAATTTTTATTTCAATTGAAATTAAAATATAAACTTTTAAAAACTGTCGAATTTGTATTTCGAATTTAATAGTTGGATTTGAATTCGAATTTTTAAAAACTCGCATCGAATTCACAGTTGACATCTCTATTTGTAGGGATGAAAATTGAAATGATGGGTAGACAATAAAGGTCGTATTTTGAAATCAGTTTAATTTTGAGATTCTTCTAATATTATTTAATAAAATAATATTAAAATTTAAGATAAAAGTATATAATATTATTTATGATGTGCCTATTGGTCCTCAAACTTTATAACATCAAGCTAAACTATTAAGTTTATGACAATTAAAATTTAAGATTAATTTTATACAATTTTTTATAAATATATCAAATAATAGATATATTCAATTTAGTATTTTTAAAAAAATAAATATAAAATATTGAACTTTATAAAAATATTTATAATTTAATATTTTTAAATGAAGCCGTATGAAATTAAGTCTAAAATCTATATATATATATATATATATATATATATATATATATATATATATAAAAGTAGTGAAATTGAAGAACACTCTCACACCAAATGCACATATAAAATTACTATAATAGGATACAATAAATCAAACACTTGAAATTTGAATCTTTGTATGTGGTATTGAAAGATTTCATGGGTAGCACTGAAACTTTTTCGAATAATTCCTACTCTCATCTTAAAATAAATAAATAAATAAATAAATAAATAAATAAGAGGGTTAAATCTGGTATATTTTTAAAAATTTTAAAATAATTTTTATATTCCTTCAAATTTTAAACCAACTTGCATATCCTTAGATCTAAATGTATAGTACCATTTAAAAATATCGTTTCAGGTAAATTTTCATTGAACGCCATTAAATTTTCTTTTGTTTTCTCTTTTTGGCTTATTTTTCTTTTTTCTTTTATCTAAAATATTACTTTATTTTTTTTCCCAGCAGATGTTTTCATAGCCTTAACATTTAATATATAGCACAATTTTTCTAATAATAAAAAAATTAAAATTTTACGAAAAATTCTCTTTTTAAGTGAAATATATATATATATATATATATATATATATATATATATATATATATATATATATATATATATATATATATTGGCTATTTGTTTATGAATTAAAAATAAATTTAATCTTTTATTTCAAGATCTTTTGTTTCGTGATAATAAATTTAAAATATTAATAAGTAGAGTTAGATGAGATTGCAGTCCACAATAAATATAACGGTAAGAGATTCAACAATAGACCTAACGTATAGAGAGATTGAATCCGGTCGAAATCGTGAACGTTGTGTCTGTACGTTTTAAATAAATTAATTACGTTTTTCTAATATATCAAATTTTGGATATTAACGATTAACGGCAACGATCCAACAATATAATTTGGTGGTAGATTTTTTTTTTATTATTTTGACTTATATTTTCAGTCATATTGGAGTCTAAAGAAAATTTAACAAAAATTGCTAAAAATTTAATGGTAACGGCATGTTTATAAGGTATTAGATGTTTGGAGAGATATATAATTTGATTTAAATTTTACAATAATGTGTAAGTTATTTTTAAATTTTAAAACGGTGCACCACTATTTAACTAAAAGAAAGTTAAATTTATACAGTTTTCTGTAAATATATCAAATAGTAGATATATTTCTACAAAGTTTAATTTTTTATATTTATTCTTTCAAAAATTATAAGTTGTTTATATATGTCCCTTTGGTTTGTTATTGTTAATTTACTGTTTATTTCTTAACAGAATATAAGTAAAATATTAATTTTATTTTTTCAAATATATATTTTTTTAAATTTCAGCGGTTAAAATATATATTTATAATTAAGTATAATATCTGAAAGGATAAAAAAATAAATTTATCTCACTCACTTACCAATGTTAACTATTTAACGTATAGTTAACTATATTTTTCTAACGAATATTGATAGAATTGATATATATGAATAACTTAAAATTTTTAAATGAATAAATATGAAAAATTAAATTTTATAGAAATATATCTGTTATTCGATATATTTATAAAGAACAGCATGAAATTAACCTTAAAAAAAAAAAAAAAAATGGACATGGTCCACACAACTTTTTCCTATTTGACAAAAGGATATTCCCACCCCCTCTTTAGTTTATACTTCACCCACTATATCATCTTTTCCCTAAAAAAGAGAAAGCTACAAAGAATAAAGAGCACAATTATTTATGTTAATGGAATTAAATCCATTACTTTAATTTAAGAACAATGAACACATCACTTTCCATAATAGCATGGAGCATAATATAATAGAATATAACAATGTAAAAGTGTAATTTTGGATATCAAATCACAAAAAACAATTTAAGTACAATTTATTGGCTTAAAGAATTAGTATTTTGCTTTGTAGCATGAGGTTAAATTAAACTGAGTTATATTCGAAATAGTGTCAGACCGATTTGATCAAATTACAGTCAAAATTTATAGACGTTGTATCTGTATACTTTAATAAATAAATTAATTATGTATTTCTAATCTCTCAAATATTTAAAATTAACAATTAATGTTAATAATTTGATAAATAGTATTAAAGTCAAAAATTACGAATTAATTATATTTTTTTAGCAACTAGATATAATATTATAAGTGCTACTGTGATTACAAGGTACAATATAGGCCTTTGTTTAAACCTTCTTTTTAGATTCTCTTTACCACTTTTTTTTAGATAAAAAATAATAATAATAAAAAAGGGTCATAGAGGGTAATTTGTACCCAAGCAATTATAAAGAAGTCCATGAACTTTATTTCTTTTAAGTAAATATACACATTAATTAATGATATTAATAGAACTATATATATATATATATATATATATATATATATATATATATATATAAAATTTATTAAATTCAGTCAAAATTATCAAAAGTCTATAGCCAAAGTCAATAAATATATCTATCGATATGAAAATGGTTAAGCGAATTAAAAATTCTGTCAAAACATTAACGCTAACTATTAATTTTAAAAATTAAAAATATATAATATAATAAAATTAGATTATAGGAAAACATATTTGTGACACTTTTGTATAAATATTTTATTTATATTCCATATATATCCAAAATTAGGATCACATTAAACGCTATAACTAGCTATAGCAACACTTACAATAAATATCGATATTTTTGTCAGCAATATTTTTTTTAAAATTTTAAAAATAATTAAAAATATCGTTATCGTCTAATTTTATTATAATATAATTAATTTACTTAAAATTATTTAAAGTACATATACTATCACTAAAGCGTGATGTTGGCTCCCCTTAAAGCCATCAATCCTTTCTCGGATATGATGCTGGTCCTCCCTTCAAGTCAGCAAATCTTTCTCCAATAAATGTACAAATTTACAGTATGCGTGAATCGAATTCGTAATTTTAGTTTCTTTGTACCACTCGTCGGAACGTTGATGTTAACTATTAATTCTAAAATTTAAATCATTAGAAATACGATATTAATTCACATAAAACGTATAAATATAACGTCGGCATATTTTGATTGTGACTCGATCCAATCCAGCTTCCCACCATTAATTCAAATACGACTTGGATCAATCTAACCTTCCACTAGAGGACAGAATGCTACTCTAAACCTCCTTAACTATAATCAATCATAAAATAGTCTGCGTTTAAAATTAAGTCAAATTTATAATATTATCAAATTTATTAATAATTTTATCAAATTTAATAATTTAAACACTATACAACAAATACATATACAATTACACCAATCAATAACAACAGCTGAGCACAGCCACCAAATTTAACATAATTTTCAACTTAAACAAACCGAAAAAATCCAAATACAAAAAGTACTATATCTATTAAAAACAAACAAACAAACAAAAAAAATAAAGCAACCTATTAATGACCTATAGTACTTGGTGAGGTCTCTCTCTCTCTCTCTCTCTCTCTCTATATATATATATATATATATACTGTTAAGATAATAATAGTTCATTAAATTTAGTGAGTGATTAAAAAAATAATATAATTTAAAAAATAAAAATAATTGAAAAAATAAATTTAACGGCAGAAAAATTTAATAGCACCAAATGACTTGTGCTATTGATACATATAGCTTGATTACTATATTTTTAAAAATATTAAATAATTAATATTTATAATTTTTTTTAATTAATTTTATTTATTTGATTATATAATTTTATCAACCAATCATTAAATTTAAAAAATTCAATATCATTCTAACTGTACATTCCTTCCCAAACTAAAAATTAACTAACAAGCTTCAATAACTTAATACTTTTAGCTAACAAGCTTCAATAACTTAACGCTTTTAGCTAACAAGCTTCCATAACTTAATACTTTTAGAAGCTCCACACACACACACACACACACACTCTCTCTCTCTCTCTCTCTCTCTCTCTCTCTCTACACTTATATATACCTATATATATTACTTACCAATCAAAAATTAGGTAAATTAGCTATTGTAAGATATTGTAGTGACGTACAAGTCCCGAGTTCGAATAGGAGATGGAGATGGAGATGGAAATGGAGAGAATCTGCTTGGTGATGGGATCCCATTCCTATTTTGAGAAAAAAAGAAAAGAAAAAAAGGTGGTATTTACTATTTAGTGCTAGAACCCGGTTTTTTCCCAAATGGCGTTGCGAACCCGGCTCAGGTCACGGCCCTTGAGGGTCCGGCCGAACCCTTGGTGGACCGAGAAAGGCGCCGCCCGGCTCCGGTCGAGGAGCTCATGCGGCGGGATATCCGCCGCCGTGCCCTCACCCCACTCGGCATCCTCCGCCACCTCCCACTTCGCGCTCCTGCCCCTGCACTCCCCCGTCAGTATCTTCGACCAGTCCGGTATCCTCACCGGCGCCGACGCCGACGCCGACGCCGGAGCTGTCACCAATTCCGCCGCCGCCACCGCCCGCTGACGCAGTTTTCCGGCAGGCCCGGGTCGACCCGGCCGGTTTGCGTGGCTCGACCGGAAGGCTCGCCCACACGTCCGACTCGTCGAACTCGTCCGAGTCCGGCGCGACCGAACCGGCCGAGTCCGGCCAGGGCGCGAAGAGCCGGTGCGCGTGCTTCGTACTACTACTCCTCCCCTCCATGTTTACCTTCTTTGCGAAAAAGCCCCTCGCAGCGAGGACTGGAATAAAATTTGTTCGGAGAAGGAGGGGGTTCCGCGGCTTTGTTTCTCGCCGCGGAGGGAGCGGGGTGTGCTTTATAGGGCGAAGAGGGGTCGTCGAGTGGGGACAATGTGGATAAGGCACTTTTTCGTTGTTCCGATTATGCCCCTCGTACGCGCCTTTTTTTACGAGAATGCCACTGAGTCCATGCGCCGCTTTGCATGGCTCCTGATTGGATGGCACGTGGACCGCGTTCCGGTGCTCCGCAGGGGAACGACGTCCCCCATTGTGAAACCGAAACGTGGACTTTGAGATTTGGGATCGGACGGTCGGGGATGGTGATGATGTGGCTGCGGTAGCGACAAAAGAGAGGAAGGATGATTGGGGGTGAGGGTATTTACGTAAATTCGCTCCGAAGTTTCGCTCCGAAGCTATTTATCGTTACAAGGAAAAATTCCCCCGAGCGATGTATTTTGTCGCGACGTGGACCGGGGAGATTGAACAATTATTGCGTGGACCCGGTGTATCCGTACGCACCATGAACCGCACACTGCTTTAAATCAATGTTTTAAAATTGAGTGAGTGTTTGGATTAGTTTTTGAGAAGTGATTTTGGGTTCATAAGTAATTTTTGGTTCAATAGCGTATTTGACGATCTCATTTTTAAATTTTAATTTAATTTTTAGAATTAATTTTTTAATTTTCAAGCCTAAAAATCAGAAGTAGCTAAAATCTACTTCTTGAAATCTAATCTTTATTTTGAATTTAAATTTAAAATTTTAAATTTTAAATTTAATTTTAAAAATTAAATTATTTTAATATAAAATTTAGTAAAAAAATATTATTTACAAATAGTAAAAAATTTGTGTCAAACGATTTTATATAATAACTTAAAAAAATTATTTTCCATATGAATTCAGACAAACACTCTACTACATTTAATCAAAATTAATTATATAAAAATTATTTTTATAAAAATGTAGGCTAAGACTCTAAATCTATTATGATAAAATATTATGGACAATAGAAAATCACAAGTTCAAAAACTTATTATCTACTTGTCAATTACATTTTTTATTTTATTTATAAAAATTTAATGACCAAGATTTATAATTTTTAATATATATATATATATAATATATAATATAGATATATATATATATATAGATATATATATATATATATATATATATACATGAATTTCAAATGTTATGATTAATATTTGATGAATTAGATTTTGATGCTAATGCTATTATTATAAGAGCATAGTTACGACCATTTTTAATGTTCAAGCTTAATTGAGCTGCGTAGAAAATCAGTAATTAAGTAATATTAAATTCATCTTACAAAAATCATTCATATTTATTAATTTTATGACTATTAAATAATAAATAAATAATATTGAGCAATCGTAAAATTTATTTAAAAATTTAAATTAAATTTAACAATACAAATTGTGAATTTGAATATTCAAATATGATAAATTGAATGCTCTATTTATTTTTAAATATTCATATTTGAATATTCAAATATGAATATTCATATTTATTAATTTTATGACTATTAAATAATAAATAAATAATATTAAGCAATCGTAAAATTTATTTAAAAATTTAAATTAAATTTAACAATACGAATCGTTAATTTGAATATTCAAATATGATAAATTGAATGCTCTATTTATTTTTCTAGCCTTTTGATTCATAATTTTAGGGAATGGTGTATGAGACAAACTCGTACACCGGGTGCAGGGAAATAATTTCTACGGCGGTGGGCCCCAGGCGACGATCACGAGCTCGCCGAGGAGGATGTCGACACCGTGTCGCGACTCGGTTACGGATCGCCACGTGTCGCGCCGAGGAGGAGGTGCCCCACCACCGCATGTGAAGTGGGCCCCCAGAGCCAGCTCAGCATAGGGCCCCAGTGTGGGGCCCACAGTACACTGTGTATTGCGTCGGACGAGATTATCGCGATTTGTACTTCTCGAGAAAAAATTAAATATATTTTGCCACGTGGCGCGTTCCCAGTGGACAGCGCACGTGGGAAATAGATTACAGAGTAGTTAGGTAGATGCACGCTATCTATAAAGAGTGACAGTTTATTGCGCAAAATTTTTTATATATAAAATAAATTATATTAATAATTAATTTTAATTATTATTCAATAGGTATAAGTTTATAGAATTGTATAAAAAAAATATGTTTTACTTTAAATGCCTTTTGAACATAATTATTATTTGCATTTATTATTATTGTACGATATTATTGAAATTCAAAATTTTATATATATAATATATCTACATGATCGCAAATTAGGTGGACGTCTAAATATATTATGAATATTACATCAGCTATTCTTACGAACTATATATTAGCGTGTTGATGATGTGTATATTATAAAAAGAGCTTTTATTAATTTTTGAGAATAAGATGTTATATATATTTATTTATACGGATGAATTTATGTCATCGATAAATTTATCAAATTATATAAAATTTCCTTTCAAATTATATATATATATATATTTAGAGTAAGAATCGAACTATCCGCTGACGCCTTTTTAATTAAATTATTAAAAAAAGCATAATATTTTAATAATTTAATTTGTAATTTTAAAATTATAAAACATATATTTTTATCAACAATTAAATACAACTATGAGATGCAAATCTATATATATAGTAGTACAAACTTTATTTATAAGTATTAGTCTATTTCAAAGTAAATCACACAAAATCCTCCCCCACAAATAAATTTTTTTCTCTTTTTTCACTCTAAATCAAATTTCTCTGTCCTTTTAAATATTCGTTCTAATTTTTATTTTAATAATGGACCAAATATTTTTAAATAATTCATTATTTTACCTCTCATTTCATTGTAATTGAATTTTAATTTTAATTATGAACCAGACATGCCATAAATGAATTAGTAGGATGGTTCTATCACACCTAACCTTCTATAAATGAATATTTGACTACTTGACAAGAAGTATGCATTGAAGAGTTTATGTGTCAATGCAAAAGAGTTAAAGTAAGAAAGAGATAGAACAAATAGACCAAAATGATTGAAAGAGAAATGCTACATGTGGGACACAATGTTGAGGTCCCATAGTAAAATAGGGTTCAATCAATAAATAAATTATTACTATTTAGAACAGTTGATTAATTAAATATATATTATTTTATATTAAAATTTGCAGACATACATATTAATAGATAAAAATTGTTGGTTAAGAAGGATTGAGGTGAATCCAACTCGTTCATTGGGTCAGGTTAAGATTTGCGCATAATTAGTTGTTCAGGTTGTATAGTAGAGTTGGAACTGCGTTTTGTTCGGGTATAAGTAAAAATTGGTTATATTCTGAAAATAGGTATAAGTTCAGGTACAAGCAAAAATTATAATAATTTTGTGTTTGGTTGAGTATAAAGGTTGTACTGGGATAAGAAAATTTGTGTTTTATAAGTTAAAGAGGAATAAAAATAATAGAGGGGATTAAAATTTATAAAATAAAATAAAAAAATTAAAATTTTATAAATTTAAATATCTTATAATTAAAAAAAATTAATTAAAAAATAATAATAATAAGCAACATATGGAAAAGCTATTCCACCTGTGGGATGGAACAGCTGTTCTACCCTTATACTGGAATAATCTGATATGGGGGGAACAGCTGTTCCTCCCACACTTAAATGCTGTTTGGGTATAAAGGGGGGGATAACCCCCTTATCCCCCCTTATACCGGTTGCCAAACGACCAACTAGGTGTGTATATATGGTGATATGTTTTGTAATTATTTTTTTCGATATTTTTTGTATGAGTTGAGCTGTAATACTATCGGTAGCAAACGAACTCTATTGCTATCGATTTATCTTCAATGATAAAACTTTCAAATCGACGATCGATACTGTTAAACATGATCTTAATAATTCAAATTTTATATTTTTTCGATATTATTTTTTTGTCCATCAAACGGACACAAAAATGAATGGCTAAAAATAAATATTATTCAAAAAATAATGATAGAAGTCTTGTAATCAAGATCAAGAATATAGATTTTATTTTAAATAGTATAAAAATATTTATAATTAAAATTCAATTGATTTAGATTTTTTTTTTATCGACCATTAAAATTACAAATTTTATAACTCTTTAATCATTAGGTTAATAATGTCAAAAAAATTTAAAATTTGATTTCTGAATATTTCAAATCATATAAATCATGTTCAATGATATTGATCGGTGATTTGAAAGCTCCATCAAAAAAAAAAAAAAATCAGTAGCAACAAAGCCTTTTACTATTGATTACTAGAGAAAGGAACCTTTATGCGCTTTCACATGTTTCACCTAAATCTCATATTGGAACAATTAAAATGTAGTGGTCCCAAATAAATTCTAAAATATATAATAATTATATATATATATATATATATATATATATATATATATATATATATATATATATATATATATATATAATGTTTACACATGTGTAACACTAGTTTTGAAATTTCCTCGTGTGAACTGTTATGACTTAAAGGTCACCCTGCGTGATGCATGCACGAAAAAATAGTTTGAAAATGCGTTCTCCAAAACACACATCGCTGTTATAATAATTTAAATTACAAATTAATTAGAATTATTCTGGCGATCGATTGTGCCAAATATGTACACGAATTAAATCTTGTTTGAAAACGTGTTCTTCAAACTTACCCATTATTATAAAATTTTCCTTATCTTAAAAACCATCATTAATTATGTTTTAAATTGAATTCTTAATTAAAAAAAAAAAGCAACATTGATTTAGCTTATTTTATGCTACAAATTGATAGTGGAATTAATGTTATATATATATAGAGAGAGAGAGAGAGATAGAGAATTTAGCTATTATTCTACTATTGTTCGCGAGCCATCGCTCGAAATAGAGATCGAAGCTATTAGTACGAGTCGAACACGAGCTGGGATCAGTTCGTTCTGTCGTTAGATATATATATATTATATATTATATATTTATATATATATATATATATATATATATATTTTACTATTTAATTATTTTTTATATTTTAATTATTAGATTAAAATTAATATCATCCTAATAGTAGGAATAAAAATCAAATTGTTGTTAGCTCATGTTTCGTTAATAAACGAGCGAACGCGAGCCGAATTTTTCAATATTTAACGAGCCATCAATTACTTGGTGACACCTCTACAATTAATAGGACGAAATACTTAGTTCTATCAAATTTTCTATCGTTAGATCTATTATTTTGATTATTTTTATTTCTTATATCA
The DNA here is from genome assembly GCA_029168755.2 of Tillandsia fasciculata. Taxonomy (NCBI): domain Eukaryota; kingdom Viridiplantae; phylum Streptophyta; class Magnoliopsida; order Poales; family Bromeliaceae; genus Tillandsia; species Tillandsia fasciculata. Next base: position 29,682,384 of record CM054931.1, read on the forward strand.
TATTATTTCACTAATTATTTATTAAATTTTTAAAAAATAATATCATTCTAACCGCATATTTTTTTATTTGAAGGTCAAAAATCTAATAGCATCAATTAATTACTTAGTGCAATTAATATTATAATTGTTTATTTTTTAGCGTTCGGTAACAATACTAATAGCACAAAATTACTGGTACTATTAGTATTTTAGATATATTGAGATGATGCAAATAGTGAAATCTTACAAAAGTCTTAGATGAGATCTCACAAGTCTAAAGATATTAGGTGGAAAGCAAAAAGTTTTATTAATTTATTCTACTCCAAATAGAAGTTTCCAATATTCATAGGCAATTATTGATAGTTTTTTTTTTTTTTTTTTTTTTTTTTTTTAATGCATATACTAAAAAGTTTAATTATTAATATTTGAATTGTTTGAAAATTAATTATTTTATATTTTTAGTTAAATTTATTTAATTCACTGTAGTCGCAGTGTGGCGTTGTGGTAGTGTAGTGGGAGGTGAATATAAATTAAAATGCAATAATTTAAAAAAGTAATTTTATATTAGATTGTGCTGCATGTAAATATTAATAATTTGTTTGGTTATATAGAGTTGGAGATGTATATTTTTGTGACATCTCAATAGCCCCATATCGGATAGAAGTTTGAATGTGTTTAAATATATATAAGACATGAACATTAATAATAATAACTGAATTTAAGTATTTTAGGCTGTGGTTTGGAGCCAATGAGTTATTATTGCTAGTGAGCAGGGTCGGACCGGATCGTTACATTTGGTATCAGAGCCAATAACCAATCGGAAGTGTATGATGAGTCTCGGCTGAGTTTGGGTCTAGATGACAGGGCTAGCGAGACAAATCTCACATCGCCCGGTGATTTTGGGCTGCCGTGTGTGTGTTTAGGCTGATTATAACGTTAGGTCTAAACGGGAAGAGTCTTGGGTTGCTGTGTGTGTGTTTAGGCTAACGAGAACGTCAGGTCTAAACGGGGCCTAAACGGGAGGAGTCTTGGGTTGCTGTGTGTGTGTTTAGGCTAACGAGAACGTCAGGTCTAAACGGATGGGGCCTAAACGGGGGAGTCTGTGACACCACGGGGAGACTGGGGCCTAAACGGGAGGAGTCTTGGGTTGTTGTGTGTGTGTTTAGGCTAACGAGAACGTCAGGTCTAAACGGGTGAGTTTGTGACACCACGGGGGAAGTCTTAGGTTAGGCTAACGGGGGAGTCTGTGACGGACGGGGCCTAAACGGGAGGAGTCTTGGGTTGCTGTGTGTGTGTTTAGGCTAACGAGAACGTCAGGTCTAAACGGGGGAGTCTGTGACACCACGGGGAGACCGGGGCCTAAACGGGAGGAGTCTTGGGTTGCTGTGTGTGTGTTTAGACTAACGAGAACGAGTCTGTGACACCCCGGCGGGGGAGTCTGTGACACCCCACCCCGGTTGCTGTGTGTGTGTTTAGGCTGACGAGAACGTCAGGCCTAAACGGAGGAGTCTGTGACACTTCAATAGTTTCACATTGGGGAGTGTGGATGTGTTTGTGCTTTAGACCTAACGAGTTATTATTGTTAGTGGGTCGGATCGGATCGTTATAAACATCTAATCTAAAAAAAAAAACTCTTATGTTTAAAAAGGTAGTAGGAAGGCAAGTTTATTTTTTATTTGAAATCACCTTCTTCAATTACTAAAATAGATATGTTATGTTTAAAAAGTTACTAGGAAGGTAAGTTTATTTTTATTTGAAATCACCTTATTCAATTACTGTAATTGAAACTGTGGCCAATTTTGGCATAGTTTCAATTACTGTAGGTGAAACTCCAACTACATAAGTGGATTCAAACATATTAAACCAAACATCAAATTCAAATCTATATATAATTATAATTATATTGCAATTGCAACTATATGCAACGAAACAAAAATATATTCATTTCATTTTCAGCTGCATTCGACTAAATAACTAGGAGCCTGATTTGGTATTATAGATTGTTTGCGTCTAATGTTTTAGCGAAAGCATTAGCGCAATATGATTCTCAATTTTTAGAAAGAATAATAAAAAATAATTTTTAATTTATTATAATATATGAGATATGATATTATTTTACGGGAACAAGCAAAGTTATTTATTAATTATTTTTTTTATGATCTAGTATATGGGATCCTAATGTTACTATTACAAAGTACATCACATAATCCCTTTTGTGCTAATTATACATTCAATTAAGGAATAATTAATTGTATATATTAAATAGTAAGATTATTTTTATTAAACTTAAGTGGTCATATTTGTCCCTCAAAAAATCCTCCTACAAATATATTATTCTGTCACAAAAATACAGATATAGTAAAAAAAAGGAATAATTGCCTGTGTAACTCTGAAATCTGAAGAAATATCTGATTTACCCTTCTTATTTTTTTCTTTCCAATATACCCTTCAAACGTTCTACCGTTATTAAAAATACCCCTACCGTTTCCCTTTGTTAAGTTAACTAGGGTTAAACTAGATTTAAATAATAATCGGAGTTGAAAACTATCAGATATACCATTTTGCCCGGGTTTAGGGTTTAGAATTTTTTAGGGTTTTAGAGTTTAGAGTTTTTTAGGGTTCTAGGGTTTAGGGTTTAGGGTTTTAGGGTTTAGGGTTTAGGGTTTTTTAGGGTTTTAGGGTTTAGGGTTTAGGGTTTTAGGGTTTAGGGTTTAGGATTTAGGGTATATTTGAAAGGGCAAAATAGTAATTATACATAGATAACGGTAGTTCCAAACGGTACACTAACAGAGTTTAACTTCAGGGGTATTTTGAAAAGAAGTTAGAACGTAAGAAGGGTAGTTTTAATATTAGCCTTCTAAGAGAGATAAATCTGAAATCAGAAAAATTTTTAGGGGTATATAGAAAATTGCCCCTAAAAAAAATTAACCACAATTATATAATGAATATCCTTAAATTAGTACTAGTAATAATTGATTTAAGTATCAACTGTTCCTAGTGTAAGTGGCAAAGGATTTGATAGATGATACCCGCGACTCGAGTTTGAAGCAACTGATATCCGAGACTCAAGTTCGAAGCCTAGTTGTTTCACAATTCTAGCTAAGTTTATTTCAAAAATAGACGAAGCGGATAACACGCTTTCTTTCTCCAAAAAAAAAAAAAAAAAAAAAAAAAAAAAAAAAAAAACACCTAAGTAAATTACATTGCAACCCTTACCAGAAAAAAAAATAAAAATAAATCATGGGCATATAATTGGGCCGGATTTTGGATCTTATGAACTAAATTTGGAGCATTGTTGTTAATCCCAAATTAGGCCCATCATGTAGAATCATTTTTCATGTATAAACTGGTAAAAATGCATGTAGACACCTCACCTAATAGTGTATTTGAATTAGGCATTTGAACTTTATTTCTTACTAATTAGTACTCTACTCTTCCTACCTTTATTTATCTTGATTTAAAATTTTGAATTAGAGATTTTATTAGTTTATTTATTAATTATCGTGTTAATTTAACTGTTCAAATTATTTTTCAGCTAAAAAAATATTATTTTTATAAATAATTAATATATTTTATTAATTTTTTAGAATGTTCGTAAATTACACACACGTATACGTTAAATTTGAAATGAAATTTGATTCACGTCACAATGTCTTAAGAAAGTGCGTCTATGAGCTACAATAAATAATGGCTGTTAAAAAAATTTCTTAATTTAATTTGTAAAAGTGACAAATAAAAATTTGGCAATAAATATTAATAAAACAAAAAACTTAGGAACCGATTTCCAAATAACCTGTAGTTGAGGGTCTTTTCCTACATTTTTCATCTCTATAAATAAGAAACACCCCCCCGAAACCCTAATCGTCTCTCCCGCTCCTTTCGTCTCCTCCCCCGCCACCTCTCTCTCAAAACCCTAACCCTAACCCTAACCCTAGGGAGGGAGAGCTCCTCCTACGCCGCGATGCCGCCGAAATTGGACCCGTCGCAGGTGGTGGACGTGTACGTGCGCGTGACGGGCGGGGAGGTGGGCGCGGCGAGCTCCCTCGCCCCGAAGATCGGGCCACTGGGGCTCTCGCCGAAGAAGGTGGGCGAGGACATCGCGAAGGAGACGGCGAAAGAGTGGAAGGGCCTCCGCGTGACCGTGAAGCTCACCGTCCAGAATCGGCAGGCCAAGGTGAGCGTCGTCCCCTCCGCCGCCGCCCTCGTCATCAAGGCCCTCAAGGAGCCCGAGCGCGACCGCAAGAAGACCAAGAACATCAAGCACAACGGCAACATCTCCCTCGACGACGTCGTCGAGATCGCCCGCGTCATGAGCCCCCGATCCATGGCCAAGGACCTCTCCGGCACCATCAAGGAGATCCTCGGCACCTGCGTCTCCGTCGGTTGCACCGTCGACGGCAAGGACCCCAAGGATCTGCAGCAGGAAATCTCCGATGGCGATGTCGAGGTCCCTGTCGCCTGAGATCGGTCTCTTCTTTATCTCTCTCTTTTAAAGATTAGATTTTGATTCATGTAGTAGTTTTCGAGACTTCATTTTGCTATCTCTATGTGATCCTGCCCTATTTTTGTGTTAAATTAAATGATTTCTCTGTTTTGCTCAATTCAGTAATTTGCAAATTTGCTCTGGTTCAGGTTGTCTCTCTCTTTAAAGATTAGATTTTTATTGGATCATGCAATTTCTATGTGACAGTACCAAGTAAGATGATCTTTAGCTATTTCGGGTAATTTGCAATCGAGAAATGGTTGTGCTTAGTTTCTTGTTACGTTGTGTTCATGAGGAGATTGCAGTTTATTTGCTTCATATTTAATTTTGAAGTTAGATTCTTATGCTATTTCGATTTGCATGTTGCTTGTATGAATTCGTAGAATTAGAAATGTATAAGATAGCTTTATGTTCGCTTATGATACTGTTTAGATTTTTTAGCCTTTGTTGATAGCAATTTCGATCTTTGATAATAATCTGAAATTTCATAACTACTCTATACATGGAGAACATGATCTTGAAGTTAGCGATGACTTGTTTGATTTGAGTTAGTTATCAAATTGCTGCCTATAATCTGAAGGACCTGAAACTGTGGCCCTAAAGCAATCCTGTAACTATATCTCTTATTTTTGTCATTTTTTTAGTTCTGAAACTTTCTTATATCTGCAGAATTAGTTGTTCTTATCAAAATGAGTTCTAGAGCTGGAGAATATGGATGTTTTTCTGGTTATGGTACTTCTTGTTATTACTTGTGCTGTTAATTTACCTGGTATTTGGATGTCGATTTGCACGTTGCTTGTATGAATTCGTAGAATATGATACTGCGTAGATTGATTAGTCTTTGTAGATGGCAATTTCGATCTTTGATAATAATCTGAAATTTCGAAACTACTCTATACATGGAGAACATAATGTTGAAGTTAGCGATGACTTGTTTGATTGGAGTTGGTTATCGAATTGCTGCCTATGATCTGAAGGACCTGAAACTGTCGTTTTTTTAGTCCTGAAACTTTCTTATATCTGCAGAATCAGTTTTTGTAATCAAAATGATTTCTAGAGCTGGAGAATTTGGTGTTTAGTCTGATACTAGCTTAGATTTCTGATGCACATTTTTTGAACATATCAATGTGTTGATTAAGTTCTAAGTTTTACTTGTTTCCTAAGCGAGTGCGACTCTAAGTCATACCTTTATGGAAAGTTGGGCTCTGATCGTACTAATTTAGGATAGTATTAGTGTAACGATCTGACCCACTAGCAATGATAACTCGTTGGACCTAAATCATAGTCTAAAATGCTTAAGCCTAGTTATTATTACGATTGTTTATTGTCTCTTATATATTCAATCACAATTTCATTCCTATTCGATGTGGGACTATTGGGGCGTCACAATTAGGAAGAAGTGGGTGAAGGATTTGAATCTCATTGATGTATTATGAAGTGGGAGGATGATGATGTTTTGTTAGATGAAAACCTTGTTGCAGGCTGATGCATTATTTTTCAGAAAACAATAATAAATCGTTGGGCCTAACTTACAGTCCAAAATGTTTAAGCCTAGTTATTATTATTATTGTCCATTGTCTTTTATATATTCAATCACAATCTCATATCGGATCTTATATATTCAATCACAATTCCATTTCTATCTGATATGGGACTATTAGGTGTCACCGTTAAGAAGAAGTGGGTGAAGGATTTGAATCTCATTGATGTATTATGAAGTGGGAGGATGATGATGTTTTGTTAGACGAAAACCTTTTTGCAGGCTCATGCATTATTTTCCAGAAAAAAATCCTGATATGCAATTTGGAGGATGCTAAATGTTTTTTTAGCAGTATAGGTACTTTAGAGAGTGTACTATTTTGAAGGCTCCTAGAGTTCCAATTAAGTCATTTTAAATTTTTTGTCACTTCAAATTTGTTTTCTTTTCTTTGTTTGTTTTGCATGGATTTCTCTGTAGGGCCTATTCATTTTGGTAATTTTGCTGATAAACATATGAGGCCAGTTTTACTTGTTACTCAAGTAATGAGCATAGTTAGTTAATTCGGATTCCGCAAAAATTGATATAATTCGAATAAAATTCGTATCATAATTTTTAAATTCGTTGAAAAATTCGGCTAAAAAACGGATTCGTTAATTATTCGGATACGCGATTTATACGAGAATTATATATTCATCAATTAAAAATTCGGAATTAAAAATTCGGCTATTAAATTTCGGTTATTAAATTAAATATTTTTTTAAAATTTATATTATTAGCATAAATAATTATAAATTTTGAAATTTATTTAATCAACGTACTATATAAATAAAAGAAATACTCATTCAAAGAAAGAAAGAAAGAAAGAAAGAAAGAAATAAATAAAATAATTAAAACACAAAGCTAAAACACTCAGAAAAAATTTAAAAAAATCACAAATAATTAAAAATTAGAAAAAATTAAATTTATATATAAGAAAAATTTAGATTAATTAAAAATAAATATTAACTTCACTCACATGCCGAACAAAAAGGGGTTTCGAAAATATTTTCCAAAATCAAGTGTCGTGTGGGCACTGCTTTGAAAACCTGTGAATTTATCCTTTCCAAAACGATATAGCCGCCTTACTGTGAATGTGTAGACGTTTTTAAAAGAATGGGTGTCGAGTGGACACTGTTTGCAAACTTGTAGGTTCCTCTTAATGTGATTAAAAATGTCTTTACACTCTCGTACTTGTTGACTGTGACTGTGTGGTTAAAGATTGAATGTTGAAGGTTGTAAGTATGACGCCGTGTATATATAAAGGAGACTCTGTCCGCTTGAAGAGTGAATTTGTATATGTGGCGGTCTGTCACGCACCGGGGGCCGGTGCGAAGAAGAAAAAAAAAAAAAAAAAAAAAAATTTACACACGCAATTTTCGCTTTACTTGACTTAAAAACCAAGTTATCAAAATTTGAATTAATACACAAATTTACAAAATCACAACCCACAAACTGGTGGTGGCAAAGAAGATGACGAGCCAGCCTGGGAAGGTTCCGATGGCGAGCGGCGGGCGTCTTGGGAGGGGTTCCGATGACGAGCAGTGAGCGGTTTGATTCGATGGCGAGCGGCGAGCGCACACGACACAGGGGTTCGACTTTCGATCATGCGGGGTCTGATGGGCGGGGTGGGAGGAGGCGGTGTGAGAGGGCGTGAGAACAGAGAAGGGAGGGTGAGCGTGCTTTGAGCTGATGGTTTTTATTATTATTATTATTATTTTTTTCTTTGAAAGAAATCGCGAATAAAGGTGTTGGCTAAAAATTTTACAAATTTTTTTTGAATCTTTGAAAAAAATTCGGAGAGACCCATTTAATTCGGATCCTCAAAAATTCATGAATAATTCTATTCGTGAATTAACTAACTTTTGAATTCTCAAAAATTTATGAATAATTTACAAATTATTCGTAAATTAACTAACTATGATAATGAATATGCTGTACTTTTATTTTTGTGCGGTGCTTTTAGGTCCTGTTTGGTAATGGGTTAAGATATAACTAGCTAATTCTGGAATAAATATAAAGTGCGGAACTAGGGTAAAAAAAGGGTAAAAAAACGTTTGGAATGATTCTAGGGATAAGAGATTTTATGTTTGGTATGAGAATGGAGAATAAGAAGAATAAAGAGGTTAGGTCGGGATAATTTATCTTTTTGCCCTCAAGATTTAATATACGATAAAAATGGTTAAAATTCAATTAGTTCGTTTTAATTAATAGATTAAATTTTTTAAAAAATTAAGATAAAATCAAAATCATAATCAAATTATATTTTTTAAAAATAATATTTAATTTAACATTTTATTTTCTCAAATTAAATTTAAAATTTTAAATATAAAATTTCAACATTTAAATTTTAAAATTTAAAATTTTATAATATTAATTTTAAATTATAAATTTTAAACATAAAACTTTTTAATTTTCAAATAATAACTTTTACTTTCTTCGTTTTAATTAATGGATTAAAGTCTTACAAAAATTAAGATAAAATTAAAATTAAAATCAAAATCAAAATCAAAATCGAAATCAAATTTTAAATTATATTTTATGAAAATAATATTTAATTTAACATTTTATTTGTTTAAATTAAAGTTAAAATTTTGAATATAAAATTTTAAAATTTAAATTCTTACAAAAATTATGATAAAATTAAAATCAAAATAAAATTTCAAAAATTTTAAAAATAATATTTAATTTAACATCCAATTAAATTAAAAAGAGAGAGAGAGAGAGAGGAGAGAGAGAGGGATTTGTGATGATGAGAGTGTATTGGGAAGAAAGAAAAGAGAGAGAGAGGAGAGAAAGGAATTTGTGATGATGAGAGTGTATTGGGAAGAAGGAAAGGAGGGGTAGTTTGGTAAAAAAAGAAAATTATAAAATAATAGATAATAACTGTTGTTTCAGCTTATTCTGTTTGTAGTAGAACTACTGTACCGAATAATTTTTAGTGCGATTGGTAAAATAAGGAGAATATCTTTATTATTTCTTGTTCTAGCCCATTCCAAATAGGGCCTAAGTGTCACACAATCAAGTTCAAGTTAGTACAAACACGCTTTTAAAACACAATCAATTTCAAGTTAGTACAAACATGCTTTTAAACAATTTCAAGTTAGTACAAACATGCTTTTAAACTTGACAGCGGAATATCAACTTAAGCATTGACCAAGTATATTTCTCCGTGAGCTTGAATGCTCGGCACAGTGCCTAATATCAAATCCCTCGTCGGCTCTACGAGTTTCTAATGAATGGCCACCAAGTCGAGTACATTCCGTCAAAAAGGTGTCTGCATCTTATCATAGACAAAAAAGTTGGGATAAAAATAAATAGAAATATCTTTTTATTATATAAGTAAATAATCATCATATTTTTTTTATTATACTTTTTCATTGCACTAATCTCATGGAAATTTCAAAAGGTTCCAGAATAAGGTGTATTTTTTTTTTTTTTATTTATTTATTTATTTTTTTTTTGGTAGTAAAGGGCCTTGATAGAATTTTATGTTCATTTGGGCTGGACTTTGACATTCAAAAAATAAAAAAAATCCCACTTATTTCGATTGCAGCCACAATTTTATACTATGAGAAGAAAGAAAATTTAAAATATTTTTAAATTTTTTGGATTTAATATATAGTTTGCAAATAATCTGAGAAGGAATTTAAATCTATAAAAAAATTGGGGTAAAATGAGAGTAAAATATTTCAAACATTTGTCCTTTTCTCTCATTCTCTCTCCCTCTCCTCTTTCACATTCTACAGATGGATATTATTTTATTTGAAACAAAAGGAGTGCTACAACAGGGAAGAAAAGGACAATTTTAAAATATTTTGAATATTCTCTCAAAATTATACATATTATTTTTATCATTATAAATTAATAAATTATATTAAAAATGTTCTCCTTCACATTGAGTGAGAGTTTTGTACTAACTTGTCCTAGTTATACCAATTATGAATAATCATGTCATATTAAGTGAGACTAATAAATTCATTTCATACTAGCAATGATTTAGTTTTTGTTTATGAATATCCTTTTTATCTATTTAATTTTTTTTTAAAAAAAATTTAGTGATCCTAATTAGCAATTTATTAAAACTAAAGACACAATACTTTTTTGTGAATCTATATTTTATTTTGTTTAAATTAGTTTTCATTTTTATTCTTTACTATTTGTGCTGTTTAGTTTATTTGGCTAGTTTTAATTTATAAGTTAAGTAAAAAGGTATAGATAATAGAGAAGAGTAAAATAAAAATTTCTTTAGTTTCTAATTTAATTATTATTAATACAAATATTTTAAATAATTTTTTCAATGTAAATATATTTTAAGATAAAATTCTATATATTAAATATTAGAGAAAGAATAAATAGTTATCTGAAAACAAATCACTTTCAAAAAAAGATAAATGGATCCAAGTTGGCCAAGAGCCAAAAAAAAAAAAAAAAAAAAAAAAAAAAAAAAAAAAAAAACAAACAAACAAACAAACCGTTGTGAATCTGTTCCAATCAGTTAAGAAGACCAATTCTAAATTTATTCCAAAAAGCTAAAAAATAAAGCAAAGTACTGGAGACGTCTGTTCCGCCAGTAGTCAAATTTATCAAATATTTATCAAAAATTTATACCATTCTAAATAAAAGGACTTTTTTAAAAATAACATTCTAAAAACTTTTAAAAATGATTATACAAAATTTGTATTCATAAAAATATCCCTATAGATGCCAACTGGGCACCACGTGTGTCCGCCACGAACACGCATTCTGAGAACGCGTGTTTAGAAAAAAATAAAACTATCAGAACGCGTATTCAACTCAGCCAGCACGTCCTTTTCCAATCACGTGGCAGACACACGTGACGCCCATCTGGCACCAATATAGTTATTTTTATAAATATATATTTTATAGAACTATTTTTAAAAATATAAATATTTAGAAAATTATTTTTTTAAAAAATCCTAAACAAAATAATAAATAATAAATAAAAATAACAAATAAAATATAATATAATTTATTATGAATTTATCTAAATTCGAAATAAAAAAAAGGGCGAAACATTGAGGCTTCTTCGAACTTCCGATCTGTTCCGAATCCTAAGAAAGAAAATGAAATTAGGAGGGAAAAATGAAGACCGCTTCAGCCTTCCGATCTGTCCCGACCCGACAAACGAAGAAAATGAGGGCAACAAGAAAACCAGAACTGAAAGGCGGTGAGGGAATCTCATCGGACTCGAGATCCGCACCACCGTCTGCATTCCTGTCTCTCACTCCAGAATGAGAAGAGAGGGGTCAATTTTCGCACATGCGTCAGCTGTGGCACCGCCGTCGCCATCACGTTTTCCCGAATTTACTGCGGGCCCCACTCCACCCCACCCCCGACACGCCCGTCCGCCATTTCACTCTTCTTTTTCCCTACCCCCCGCCGTGCCAAACCGCCGCGCTTTGCTCAGCCACTCGTACCGCCACGTGGCACCGCCCCGCTGGATAACCGGCACTACTAATTAATCAAGCGGCCCACATTCCGCCGCCTCACACTCATGTTTCTAAATAATACGTAGGATTAATTATATACGGCTTCTTATAAAAATATCGAATAGCAGATATATTTCTATAAAAATTTAATTTTTTATATTTAATTTTTTTTAAAATCCAACGTTATATATATATATATATATATATATATATATATATATATATATATATATATATATATATTGTTAGAAAAAATTAATTAACCATAGATTAAATACTTAATCTTACTTAGTTAGTGAGGTATATTTATCTTTTTATCCTTTCAGATATTTTTATATTATTTTTTAGAAGAATATTTCTAAAAGGATAAAATTGTTATTTCACATATAATCTGTTAAAAAATAAACAGTGAACTAACGATAATAAACCGGAGGGATATATATAAATAACGTTGAACTTTTGAAAAGATAAATATAAATAGTTGAATTTTATAAAAATATATCTGCTATTCGATATATTAACAGGGAGCCAGCCGTATACAATTAACCCTATTATATATACAGTTTATTACTGTTAGTTTACTATTTATTATTTAACAAACTATATATAAAATATCAATTTTACTCTTTTAAATATATTTTTTAAAAAACTTCTAATTATTAAAATAATACAAAAATATATAAAAAAATAAAATGATAAATTTATCTCACTAACTAATCAAGATTAAATATTTAGTTTATAGTTAACTAAATTTTTCTACCAGAAATAGACGATAAGAATATATATAAATAATGTTAGAATTTTAAAAAATAAAAATTAAAAATTAAATTTTATAAAATATATTGATTATTAGATATATTTTTAAAATTTATATGCAATTTTTTTTTTAAAAAAATATATATTTTATATTATACTTATATTAAAATAAAATAAATTTTAATAATCACATCAACATGATTAATAAAAAAAAATTTATTTAATAAAATATACATTATATATCCTAATTAGAATCTACGGATTGCATTGCTAGCATAGATATTTGATTCGCGCTTGTCGATGCCAGGTACGCATTTTAATGTACAGGTGTGCACCTCTTGTTAAAAAAATATTTAATTTTTGTACTATTATTTTTTTTAATTAAAAAATTAAATTTTATTTGCTCTCGTACAGTGTTTAATAAAACTTACAATTCAATTCACTGTTTAAAAATTAATTTGTGCTCAGTTTGAAATAAATTTTAGATCAATTATTTATTTAATAAATAAAATAAATATGAATTTGGAAAAGCTCGTTTGTATTTGGACTCAATATAACTCTCTCTCTCTCTCTCTCTATTAATAATATATATATTATAAATATTTATTATTTGAATTTTGAGCCTATCCAGCTCTAAAAGGGCTAATATTTTATAAATTTTAATTATTAAATTAAAATTTTATTTTTTTAATATTTTATTTAGTAGTAAGATTGATAATTTTAATTATTGTTGGTAAGTGAATTTGTGTCTAAGTCGTTCATAAACAAATCGAATAGAAACTAAATTTTTTAACTTAATATTTTAATAATTTTATTCATGCTCGATTCCTTTATTTAATAAAGGAGCAAACATGAACTAGTCACAACGTGCTTTGAAATTCGTTTAATAAGTTTTCACCTTTCAAATAGCCATTAATTTTAACGTGCTTTGAAATTCGCAAAATAGATATATATTATCCCCATCTGGTCACTATTTTATCATTTCATTTAAATTGTTTTTTCCTCCAATTATGTGAAAATATAAGGCCATTTTGATTTGTTTTAAATTTTTTTATATCTTTTGTCTAAATATTTTGCTCGGCATATTTAATTACTTATTTTTTTATAAAAAATTAATATTATCATAATAAATTATAATTTAAATTTTTTTATTCTGATAATATAAAAATTAGTTCTAAAAATATCAATTTTTTTATTTTAACGATTCGAAACTTTGCATGTAGTTTTATTTATATATACAGCTGAATCATCATCTGATTCTTTTTTTATTATATCATTAGTTGGAATTGTTAAATATATTTTCACATGATTTTTTTTTTGACTAACATGTTATCGAAACCGACCATGAAATTTGAGTTTGTCTCCTCTGCAACCTCTTCAGTTTTTTATTAGAAAAAAAAAAAAAAAAAGAGAGAGAAACCTCATCTTGTGATGATGATGACGACGACATCTCAGCCGTTGATTGAACAAATCAAACTCTCTTATCCCCCAGCCCCCCCCCCCCAAAAAAAAAAAAAAAAAAAAAAATAATAATAATAAATCAGATCCTGTAAATATATTGAATCGGATATATTTCTACAAAATTTAATTTTTTATATTTATTATTTTAAAAATTTTAAATTATTTATATAAAGTTTTAAATTATAATAACAAAATTAATATTTTATTTATATTCTGTTAAAAAATAAATAGTATACTAACGATAATAAATCAAAAAAATATATATAAATAATTTAAAATTTTTAAAATAATATATATAAAAAATTAAATTTTATAGAAATATATCTGTTATTTCATATGTTTAGGGAGAGAGAATGAAATTAACCACCAAAAAAAAAAAAAAGTTTTAAGTGGAGGGTGGGCCTCCAAAATTTTGGCTATGATATAATGATGAGGATTAGTCAGCTAGGGCGGCAAATTATACTCACTAAGACAAATTAATTAAATAATTAAATAATTTTATCCATTAATTAATCTAAATAATTAAATCTAAAAAATTTCAAAAAAAAAGTAAATAATTGAAGCCCCCATTCTCCTTTGTCTCTATTCCCTACACTGTCCAAATAAATTCCCCCCCTCCCCCCTCCCCTCTCTCCATTCCACTCCACTCCAATTGAATTACTAGCCTTTTTTTTTTTCTAGTATAGTAGTGATTAAAGGGATTGATAATGGTGAAGAACGTGGAGGGGATGGGCAAGGGAGGATCTTTCACGACGAAGGATTATTCTGATCCTCCGCCGGCTGCGCTGATAGATGCAGAGGAGCTGACCAAATGGTCGCTGTATCGAGCGGTGATCGCAGAGTTCATCGCCACGTTGCTTTTTCTTTACATCACAGTCGCGACCGTCATCGGGTACGGCCACAAGTCCGACAGCTCCAACCTCGATGCCCCTCCCGATGCCCCCTGCAGCAGCGTCGGCATCCTCGGCATCGCCTGGGCCTTCGGCGGCATGATCTTCGTCCTCGTCTACTGCACCGCCGGCATATCTGGTACCTTTTGGTCTCTCTTTCTTTTTTATCTATATTTGTCTCATCAGTTTAAAAGTAAAAGATATAAAATTTTATCAAATCTATATGAATGATGTGTGTCTTTTCTATATATGCGCAAATTAATGGCAAAATAACTACTCATAAAGTATATAATATTTTGAAACTCATTATAAAGTTAACATTGTAACCAACTCAGGTCACATGAAATCAAACTGATTTTTACATATGTGCGTCGTGTAGGTGGCCACATAAATCCGGCGGTGACGTTCGGGCTGTTCCTGGCGCGGAAGGTGTCGCTGGTGCGCGCGTTGCTGTACATGATCGCGCAGTGCCTGGGAGCCATCTGCGGCGTCGGGCTGGTGAAGGGCTTCCAGAGGGCGTTCTACGATCTCTACGGCGGCGGAGCCAACGAGGTCAAATCCGGGTACTCCCGGGGGACTGGCCTCGCCGCCGAGATTATCGGCACGTTCGTTCTCGTCTACACCGTCTTCTCCGCCACCGACCCCAAGCGCAGCGCTCGTGACTCCCACGTCCCGGTAAGTCATGCTGAACTCTTATTATTGACAAAGTTAAGAGTACTTGTTAAGATCTATTAATTAAAAAATAAAAATACAGAAACGACAGGTAATATATTTAGTGCGCTTGGTGTGAAAAATACATAATTTACAATTGTCATGGGGACCATACATGTGATAGAGTTGGATAAGCATGAAACACATTCATAGACAAATCACAATGGAAATTCAGATCAAGTTGTATCCTTCCTTATCTTTGGTACAAAAAATGGACCCTTTTGTGAACCCTCATTCACAGCAAAAATGAGCTGTACATGTTGGTTGCACCTCCACATGTGAAAGTTTCTGGCTCAGTACACAACTTAAAGTAGGACCATGGTGTGAGATCCATAGGGGATTTTGGGTTCACCATGTCGCGTAGTTCGTGTTTGGCCCTACTAGAGCTTATGTATAATATTCATTCCGATATAACTTTCTGGTAAAGCGACTACGAAGTTTGGGACCATTTGAGATTGAGAGATATACTTCTCTATCATGTAACGATCCGGCCACACTCTTCTGATACCAAATATTCATTGGTTGGATTCAAACCATCAGTCCAAAATATTTAAATTTAGTTATTATTATTATTAGAGTCAGCACAGTTTATATCATAAAAGTCTCAATACTTTTCTCTAAAAGCTAATTAGAAAGAAATATTGCTTTTGGAGAATTAAATAGTTCTTATTCAACTTTACTACTGCATATGGTTTAGCCTCAATGGGCTTTCACTTTCAATGTCCATTGCAACAATATGTTTTTCTATTGGCTTCATTTGAAAAAGGTGAGAAGGATGGACCCAGCTTTAGAAGGATGCTTCTGTACCAAAAATTCCAGCAGGGCTGGGTTGAAACATCACCATCTAAAAGGTTTAAAGAAAAATGAAAAAGAAAAAAAAAATGAAAAACCAATTGTTTGGCTTCAAATGTTACAACAATATCTACACCATGACCAATTAAAACTTGATTAATTGGCCTTTGTAATAATTGTTAATTCATGTTGTTTGCAGTGACTAACTCTAGAATCTACTTTGAAAAAACAAAAAAATTGTGTAGGTTTTGGCTCCCCTTCCAATTGGCTTTGCAGTGTTCATGGTCCACTTAGCCACAATTCCGATCACCGGGACCGGAATCAACCCCGCCAGGAGCTTAGGCGCCGCCGTGATCTTCAACAATCACAAGGTGTGGCACGAGCAGGTATAAATACACACATACATACTATTTCACCACTCACCCACTAAACCTTATAAAATTACTATCATTCCAACCACACATCTTTTAATTCAAGAACTAAAAACCTGATAGCACATGGTGCTATCGATAGCATAATAGTTTAGTTTTATATATATATATATATATATTCACAGCAATTTAGAATCATATGAGTTAGGAAATGAAATCGGCAAATAAAGTTGCTAGATGAGCAATCAAAGCACAACATGCCACCTAATCTCATTGGTTTGCTAACTTAACCTTTATTAAAAAATAATAAAAAAAATGTTTTACCTTTAGTAGGGGGCTGAACAAAGCATCTCTTAGGTATGATACCTACACCAACCTAATCCTCAATATTTTGGACTCTAGCTTAGTTAATTAATCACAACTCAATGTACCACCACATCTTTTCACTAACACTTATTGTTCAACTTCTAGAGAGGCTTTGGTTCATGAAGGGACTGATTATTTTACCTTATTTCAAACTGAAAACATTTTAAAGTTGAAGAGTGATTCGAATAACCGGAAGTTTGAGGAAAAGTTCAAGAACCAAAATGAAACTCTGACTAAAATGGTGCAGTTTACATGAAAACAAGTTTATGCTTACTATGGTTTTCCTTTGTAATGTAGTGGATCTTCTGGGTGGGGCCTTTGATTGGTGCTGCGATTGCCGCTGCGTACCATCAATTTGTCCTCAGAGCGAGTGGCGTGAAGGCTTTGGGATCGTTCCGGAGCAACGCCTAATCGACGGCAATCTCCGACTTCTTCTGCTTCTTCATCCTATGAGTGCAACTGTAGATAGACAGAAGAAGGGCCCTGCTGTGGTCTTTTGTGTACCTGCTATTTGTTTTCAGTGTCTTCATCAATTTAGGTTCTGCTACAAAGCTGTATCATGAGATGTATTTGGGAGTTGTCATCTTTGTTTGTTATGATGTTCTCCCCTTCTGTTTCTCTTTAAGTACTGCTTCATGAACATGCATTCTAAGATCAAGAATTAAGTTGCTACTTCATCTTTTTAAGTACTTGCAACTTGTCCTCCTCTTTTTCAAGTCTACAATGTTCTAGTATTTGGCAGGATGCTGAAACTTCATCAATTAACTACTCAAAGAGGAATTTGCAATTTATCTTATTCAAGAAGCTGGCCTGCAGCCCTGATATATACAATGTTGTTTCAGACATCTAACCGAACTTCTCATCTACCAGTTATTATATACATACTGAATAAACGAAATATACTGAACGAGATATGTAATAAACAGATGCGCATACATCCAAACGAGCATATTTTAGAGCCCGCTTGAAATGTTTATGTCCGAGCAAAGAAACCGTAAATTTTAATAACTTTTGAGTAACCCACTAGCCCCTGCACCCCCTTACTCTTTGTTGTGCAACAAAGTGCCGCATAAGATACTGGAGTTTCATTTATTTAAGTGTAGCATGTGTCCCAGTTCAAAGATGCTAAGTCTGATTAGGTACAACAATTAAAAAGTACAAACAACAGAGTCAATCTCATCTTACTCATCATGAATACTATTATTGGCCTTGGAAGAAGAATAATCAAACATTGTGACTCACCTTTAGTACTACAAACTATAAAACATATTCTAATAATGGGGTTAGGATGTGTGGCCATTCATTTAGGTCATATTACTATGTAATGTTTAGTGACTAAGCATCTAAGGAGATTAAAATAACTCTCAATAAATGACAGATGGTGACCTTGGAAACCCCATGCCAAAGACAGGAAGAGAAGTGATACTTATCTCGGGCTGTTTAATTTAATCGTGGCGCGCAACGTAATGAGTCTTTTAATAATCAACAAGGGTTTCTCTATCTTATCTCTTCTTGTCCCCTGGTAACTTCTTTTAGCAAAATATACATATTTAGTAATCAATTATTGGATGGGAAGAGAAGAGTAGCAGAAATTGAAAGTTACATTTTGATAGAACTTGACTAATTAAGTATGAATCAAATTTTCTATATAGTATCTGATCAGAGGATTAGATACTACACAATTTCTTTTTTCTCGCTTATTTTTGAAATAAACTTAGCTGGAAATATGAAGCAACTAGGCTTCGAACTCGGATCTCGGGTATCAATCACTAAGTCCTATGCCACTTGCAGTAGGAACGGTTGATGATACTATCCAATTTCATGTTTAAAAATTGTGCATTTCATCATATATGTTGCTTCTAGGGCTAGTTTTGAATGTCAGAAACAAGCTATACAAGAATAACTTGGATTGGATTAGAGTTTTTAGTTAACTATGATGTCATAATAATCAAGCTTTTTCAACATATTTTATTTCATCAAAGAACTAACTAATTAAAAAGAGAGTGTAAATCTTTTAATACCTCTCATAAGTCAAGTACCCAAAAAAATTCTTTCAACAAAGAAGAGGAGATAATGCCTAACAATTTATTATAGCAATGAAACATTCTCCATTATCCTCATGAACTAGTAAAAAACACACAGAAAATACTATTGAATTACTGAAATGTCTTAGATAGTAGCTCACTAACCTCGCAACGACAAATTATCCAAGCATGACAAACTATAAATACCCTGCTACATTAGCTAATGACAATCTAAGAAAAGCTCAGACTTCAACTAGTAAGTCAAAATTCCGAGCATCAGTTTACACAACTTCAACTGCGAAACGTCAAGAGAACGTATCTTCATAGAGTGATTTTGATTGAACACTGAAAATGAGAACACTCTGAAAAGGCAAACAGAGAAAATCTAGAAGAGCGATGTCCCCTTCCCTTTCTTGTCTCCACCAATCTCAAAATGCTTGCATCTCTGCAAGAGGAGTTGCGCACAGCATGTTATTTATAAGAGAGAACAAAATTAAACACATAAGGAGATATACATGACTAAAAGGCAACCTTTATAGGATGCTGAGAATAATGCTTGCAACTCTGGCACTGCAGCTTCAGTACAATCTTCTTCGTTGTTTTAGCCTAAAGCAGAAAATTATTGATTCAATTTTGATATAACAAGGAGAAAAGTTTTATATAACAATCTGAAAAGCCAAATAATGAATGCAGTAACACCTTCTTGTGGAAAACGGGCTTCGTCTGTCCACCGTAACCCGACTGCTTGCGGTCATAACGGCGTTTCCCTTGAACAGAAAGACTATCCTTGCCCTTCTTATACTGGGTGACCTTGTGAAGGGTGTGCTTCCGGCACTCCTTGTTCTTGCAATATGTCTTCTTTGTTTTCGGAACGTTCACCTGTAAGAGAGAGGGCCATTGCATTAAGGTGAATTCAAGAAGAAGCATAAATATAACATGTCCGATCAGTAAACTAGGAAGCTGTTAAAAATGCCCGATAATAGTTGATTATTTGATACTCCATGTTTGATCGGACGATTAGAGGAAATAGAGGCGGCAACTCATAATTCAGCCTCTCATTTGCTTGCACTTTTAAGCCATGGTACTAAAGATAAATAGAAAGGAGATTCAGATAAAACAATCCTTAGCCAAATATTACGAAACACCTTCTATGATGAGTTTTTAAAAATCAAGACTAATTTTCTATTTTCTTATACGACAAATTATCCTAGTAAAGTATCTTAAGCAAGTTTCGACATATGCAACGAATTCTATAGTTTCTTTCCCATTTGGATGCATGAACATCTTGTTCAACACATCTCTTAATTCGATACCGGAAAAAGATATAAAATAATAACTTATTCGGTATGAAAATTTTCTTGTATGGGATTGGAAGCTAGAAGTTTGATTATTTTACCTATGAGGTGATTTATCTTATTCTGTGGTATCTATTCTAAACATTTGATAACACTCCTCATCTACCACGTACTACATGCTTTTCGAGTAAATCGAAGGGGCATACAATAAAATGTTCCTATATCCAAATAAGGCCGTTGTAGTTTGACCATCTTGAAAGGCATACTATATTTTATCTCCAAGTCATTTTCTCAGTATAAGATAACTGACTTCGTAGGTGAAACACCATACCCTAACAAATCATGGTTGCCGAGATCTTGTATGGAGACAAAATCAAATCCTAACTTGCAAACATAGAAGAAAAATCCTCATCACACATAAGTTTTAACTGGATGACTTAACATCCAAACAGGCCAAATATTCACATAAGTAATCACTGGATAGCTTACTCTGACATCGAAACAGAACTGAACCATCGAAATATGCTGTAATCCTCGGCAAAATCTGGTATTACTATACACTGATAGAACTCAGTATTGTGTCAAAATCTGCTATTACTGGTCAAAATTTTGAATTTACACTACAAACGATCTAACAATAACAACATAGAAAAATCCAACTTTAGCATCAAAATTTGCTACCATTCACCATATATAATCACTAAATCCGATTAAAAAAAGCTTAAAGACCGATTTTTTCAACGCCAACCTCACAAATCACATCTCCAAAACTATTTCCACATCAAACATAGAACTAGCATGAGAAAACTTGTAAATTTCTCCTAATTTATTGAATAAGGACATCAAAAAAAACGCGCGTTCAATGGGGAAGAGGAGAGGAGAAGTGATTACCATGGTTGGCGAGCAGGGTTTTCGATCTCTCCCCTTTCTCTTCCTCCTCTCGCTCGTCTACTGTGCGAACAAACCCTAATCTACTGGGGAAGCGGAGGTTCGAGTCGACTGAGTCGCGCTTATGTAGGTTGGGGTTGGTATCGGGTTCGGAATTGGGATTCGCTCAGCATCTAATATCGGATCCGATAAGTATCGGACCCGGTACGACGCGAAACGTATCGGGTTCAACTTGTGAAAAAAAAAAAACATGTAAAAACGTATAGAGCTTAACCAAACTCTATTCAATTTTTCAAAATTTTAATTTTACTATTTATTTTTAAATTTATTTAATTTAAATTAGTCAATAATATTTTAATTTTAAAATTTAAATTCATCATTTAGTGAGTATATTTTATATAATTTTCACAACTATAAATTTATTAAAATAAATAATTAATTTAAATTTTAAAATTAAAGTATCGTTAACTAACTTAAATTGAATAAATTAAAAAATTAAATAGTAAAATTAAAATTTTAAAAGATTGAATAGTTGATTCAAAATGGTTCATATTTATCTAGAAAAAGAGTAATTTTTTAATTTGAAAACTAATTAAATAATAATTTTCAAACTTTTGGGTTTATTTAAAAATAGGAAAAAATTGTATGTAACTAGCCTGAACTTGAGGCTATTATGAATCAACTATATAATCTTAATAATTTTAATTTTATTACCTAATCTTTTATTTTATTTAATTTTAATTATTTATTAATTTTGAAAAATTACTGTGCAAATAGTACAAACCTTAACAGTTAATACTTCAGATCCGTTAATACTTACATTTTAAACCAAATTTATTTTAAAAAAATATGAAGGAAACATAGCATGATATCACACACACACTCTCTCTCTCTCTCAAAGAAAAAAAAAAGTGTATAGAAAATATTTAGTTGTACCAGATACATGCAATTACTCTGAAAAAGGCAAATCAAACTATTTGAAATGTCATAAATCAAAATTTAAAAAAATGAATGGTCATTTCTAAATAACACCCTTTTTGCTTACAGGCCATAGTTGATGCATCCCATATCATCTATCAATCTATACCATATACATATTGAGTTACAATCTTTTCTATGCATGAGAAAAGGAATGGTTGCATTAAGAATAAGAGATTAGATTAAGGACCAATACATTCAATACTGCATGCAAGTACAGATGCAAACATACAAGAGTTCGCGATCTCGAAAATCTAAACTGAGATTTCAGGGAATGGTAGTAAAAATCTCAACCATTTCTATTTGTAAACCATCAATTCATTCCACTTATTATACCAACAACTTGGATGAAAAAGACTAACTGGAAATATCACCATGTATTCTAAAAAAATCATACTGAACACAGGGACTTGAGAAAAACACGGATAAATGGAGCCGCAAGAAATTGTGGTCATCGGCATCTTCGTAAGTTTGGAAAAATGGACGCCGAGCTTGTTACCAGCCGCGCGAGCTAAGAAACACAACTAGTTGTCCGAGCGTACCATCGACGGCCTTGTTCCACATTCGAGCAAGATCCGGAGAGTTCTTTCCAGGAGCTGATTCTTTATACTGCAAAGAAAATCCACTTACATGTCATCAACTTATAGAGTTCAAGATCACAAGGAGTGAGACGAGGTAATTTAATTTCAACTAACTGGTAACTACGTTCGTTTCAGCAACTGGATCGCTTACTATCAACACTTCTAAACATCATTTTAGCTTCAGATGCTTTATCTGAAAAGTGGAAAGTCATAGAAAATTGTACAACTTACAGGGTCCAAACTCCAAACGAAAGGAAACTTAACTGCTTTGCTTGTAAATATTTAACAAAAGGAAACTTCTTTCTGTCTAACCGCTCAACCCCGCTTACAACTTTCACTATAATAAACAAGCATTCCTCTCGTTTGGAGTTTGGACTTCCTCTCTAGGTAGTCACTTGAGAGGGGCCATGCATCCCCCAGGTACTCGTTATTCCCCTCTAATAGTTCAATACTCTTACTAGTTACAGTAACTCACGTGAAAAGAATTTTTTATTGTCCAAAAAAAAAACAATAAGCTAAGCTAATTAGGATGCCTAGATCCCATCGAAAATAGGGCGATATAGAAAAAATGTAAACTGTCCCGAAGCTGTCCCGATCCGCCAAGTAAATAGAACGGGAGGTAGGAGATCCCTTTCTGATCTGCCAAAAACCCACTCCCAACCTGATCCGCCCAAAATGGAGCAGTAAGTGAGAGAAAAATATAGAATTAAAATTAACCAGCCCTGAATCTGGTTTAGGGTTTAGGGTTTTCATGGTTCAGGGTTCAGGGTTCAGGGTTCAGGGGGAGAAAAATTCAGGGTTCCAGAATCCGTTCAGAAGGATGGGAGAAAAATATAGATCCCTTTAACCCACTCCCGACCTGATCCGCCCAAAATGGAGCAGTAAGTGGGAGAAAAATATAATAATTAAAATTAACCAACCCACTCCCGTCCTGGAATGGAAGAAAAATATAGAATTAAAATTAACCAGCCCTGAATCCGGTTTAGGGTTCAGGGTTCAGGGTTCAGGGTTCAGGATGGGAGAAAAATATAGATCCCTTTAACCCACTCCCGACCTGATCCGCCCAAAATGGAGCAGTAAGTGGGAGAAAAATATAGAATTAAAATTAACCAGTCCTGAATCTGATTTAGGGTTCAGGGTTCAGGATGGGAGAAAAATATAGATCCCAGCCCTGAATGGGGTTCAGAAGGGTTCAAGAAAAATATAGATCCCTTTAACCCACTCCTGACCTAATCCGCCCAAAATAGAGCAGTAAGTGGGAGAAAAAAATAGAATTAAAATTAAGCCAGACCGGACAATAAATGAAGCAGGAGGTGGGGGACTTCTCCCGCCCCGAATTCGTCCCCGAATCCGTCCCGATCTGCTAAGTAAATAGAGCGGGAGGTAGGAGATCCCTTTCTCCCGCCCCGAATTCGTCCCCGAATCCGTCCCGATCTGCTAAGTAAATAGAGCGGGAGGTAGGAGATCCCTTTCTGATCTCCCAAAAACCCACTCCCGACCTGATCTGCAATAAATGGAGCAGGAGGTGGGAGACTCCTCCCGCCGCTGAATCCGCTCCGTTTGCATTCCTATTTTAACCACACTATGAGGCATTATTTCCTAGAATCCATCAAAGAGAATTCTCATTGTTGGCAGCAAAAACACAATAATCAAGATGATAACTGATGAAGAAGATGTTGCAACCAACAGAATTTCAAAAGCCGCGGCTGTGTTGGATAGGTTGATTGCGAAACTACATATAATAACAAATACGTCTAACAAAAACATAATTAGCAACACGCAACCTTACAGTTCAATTGTAAGATACATCAAATCGAAACCAACTTCGAATACCACACAACTACACATCTCACACAGCTGATTGCGAATCTTATATGGAAGAAAATATGCATGCTTCTCCGTTTTCCAGTGTTACTGCAACAATTATTCTACTACTAATCTGAAGATCGGTTTTGAATCAGCAAATGAGGGGAGAGTAGTGAAATCGATACCTGATAAAAATAAGAACTATCCTTGGGTATAGATCGGTAGATCTCCCTGCGCTGATGGAAGAGGATGGAGCCCGTGAACGCGATCCCCAACGCGGCCCCGAGAACGCGCTCCTGCATCAAAAAAAAAAAAATTGAAAAAAAAAAAGGGGGAAGGGGAGGGGAAGGGAATAAGGAGATAAAATGAAAGGGTGGGGTTGTGAGGGAAAGGAGGAAGTGTTTTTGGTGTTGTGATCTGAATTCGGCGCCGAACCTGAGCGAGGATGCTGATCATCGTCGCCGACTTCTTCTTCTTCTTCTTCTTCTTCTTTGTTGGGGGTTTTCGCTCCCTGAAGGGCTCGCAATAGAGCGGCGGCGGCCGATGTGAAAAGAGGAGTCGGAGTCGTTTTTTTTTTTTTTTTTTTTTTTTTTTTTTTTTTTTTTTTGATTAATTTTATCCGGTTACTCATAAACACATTAAATAACATATATATTTTTATAAATTTTAATTCTTTATATATATTTTTTAAAAAATTCTTCCTACAATTTAAAAAAAATATATTTTTAAAAATAAAAATAATATTTTACGTATACTCTATTAAAAAATAACATTATGTTAGGATAAACATGAAATTCAATATGTTTATCGGTTTTTTTTTTCTTTTGGCGAACTTCAATTCGACCTCTTTAGAATTTTAATGCATGAATATCTTAATCCTTTTTTTTTTTTTTTTTTTTTTTTTTTTTCAATTTAGAGTTTAGAAATAACAATTTTCAAGTAATTTTTATAAAATAAAATAAATTGACTTTAGATAAAATATATTATATTATCAAATTATGAATAGAAATTTTTATATTTACATCCAAATAGGATGGTATATTTTTACTCTGTGCTTTAAAAAAAGTTGTATATGTTAATTTACTCTTCTTCTGTAGGATAAGAATTGCGCAGCATCAGAAGATTCTGAATTCAAATTTATATTAGTCTATTTTTTTTTAATTAATTTATTTTATATTTTGAATTTATTAAAAAATTTTAAGCTCAGACATAAGAAGGAATGCTAAGGATAAAAAAATAAAACAATCATTATTCGATTGTTTAAATTTTTAAAAAATAATAATTATTTCAAATTATTTAACATGCACCTCCAACTGCTTTCCCTATTTGATCTCTGATTTTATGATGAAAATACACAACATCTAAGATGTTGTGTATTTTTAATTAAAAATACGAGATAGAAGGATGGATGCAAGAGAATTAAATTGAAACAATTTCGAAAGTTGGGTATAAAACTTTGAATTTAAAATTCCAAGGATCAGAACGAAACGTGACTTAAACTTCGGGATTAATAGTGCAATTTTACACCAAAAAGTATAAATGGAAGAGCTAAAAATACGTAGGAGCTTTCTCATAATTCGTGGACCCTCTGAATCCTCTGATTCCAGAAGACCCGGTCCATCCCCTCCCCTACGTTCCAACTTTTACTACTACATGCAATAAAAACATCATTTTTTTTTTTCCTTTTATTATAATCATAATTTTTATTTCCCGGCATTTTACACCAAATTTTAGCACTTCTATTGTTGTTTATGATAAGAATTTCTATATGTATATTGTTACTTTTCTGCAATTTCCTTTGCTCATTTGTAGGTAGACAAAGTGTTCGAAGAAATTCCTAAGAGAGAATTCGAAGAACTGGGATGGTTTGATTGAATACATGCTACTTACTTGGTAGCAAGATTTAACACTTGTTTGATGTGAAAATGGATGCATTCTTTACCAGTCTCGGTAATCGGTTGAGGGTCTCCGGTAAGGTGGCCGATTCGATCATGATGGGGATCGTGAATTCAGCGATGGAGGACGCGTACAAGAAGAGCTTGTCCAAGGAAGGGGATCTAGAGAGGTTAAACGAGAAGTCGAGGTTTTGCGAGCTCGCGATCATGCAGCTCGAGTGGTGCCTTAAGTTCGTGCAGGACGAGACGGACGATAGCGTCGCCGACGATGTGCGTGATTGTGAGCAGCTGCTTGCGGATCTTTTGGAGACCCGGGATCGGATCCAATGTCGGCTTGAAGAGACCGAGATTGCGATCACCGAGAAAGATAGGGAGCTAACGCGGAGGAAAGAGAACGAGGCGAAGCTTAGGCTAGCATTAGAAGTGAAGGGCGAGGAAGTGAGCTCGTTACTTACGGCGCTCGGGCTTGAAAGAGTGAAGGATGAGAGAGAGAGCGAGCCAGTTCAGTGCAGCACAATTGGTGCGCAAAAGGATGAATTTCATATGTTTGATGAATTGAAAAACTCGGTAGATCTACAGATGCGGAAACTAAGTAGCAAGTTGGAGAATGGGCGGCGGATTCTGACGATTCTGATGCAAAAGAGAGGGGGGAATTCGTCGGACGCAGAGGGGTTGGTTTCCGGGCTTGATGTCCACGGTGATGGCATGAAGACGCTATCCGACCTTTATAATATGGCGCAGCTGTTGATGGAGTTCGAGGAGATGATTATCGATGCTGGTGTTCTAAACGAAAGCGTCGACTCTTCTTTCGAAATGATGGGGAGCTCTGTGGCCTTCTTTAAAACAGCTATGGAAGAGCAGCAGTGGGTTTCGAGTGCTGAGAAAGAGATTTCCGGTATTGTCATTACAAATTTTCTCAGAGACTTATGCTGTAGTACTAAGTTTCCTTCAAATTGTTCTGTTCCATTCTTGGATCGTAACTGGTTCTCTCTTATCGACAACATTACGACCTTGCAAGCTGAATTAGAGGTATTGGTCTCTAAGATTGACATGCAAATAAGGACTCCTCATCATTCGTTGTCGAAAATACTTTCGGGAGGAAATAGCGGTCTCGAAGGGAACACATCAGAAGAAGATAAGCTTTTGTTAAATAGTGCTGGTGATGGTGCAGGCGCAATAGATAATCAAGGGCTCGACACTCCTTACTTTAAAAAAGTCGGTCATATGGAAGATCTGGTGAAAGAAAACTCATCAGGCCACGAGTCCGTTGAGAGGACAACTGAAGAACTTAACTGGCTAAAGGATGAGCCATTGAAAGAAAAAGTATATTCGTCGCAAAAAGATGAAAACTTATATGCACTTAAAGAAGCAGTTGCTATGGTAATTAAAAGAATGGATGCTATCAAAACAGAGAATGCCGAGTTGTTCGAAGCCCAGCTTGAACATAATTCAGAAGGATCTGAATCAGTAGATAGAGAAACCAAGGTTTTACAGCGGCCGAGAGAAGCCCGTAAGTGGTTAAAGAACAAGAAATGTTGTCATTTAGCAGATGCTCAGCTTATTGAGGAGATAAGGCAACTAATGGAGGAAAAAGACGATTTGAACACTATATCTAGACTATTGGAAGAGACTTACACCATACTCTTCAAAGGTTTGGCGAGGACACAATGCTTTGATTACTTAGAAACCTGCATCCTAGAGGATACATATAACATCGTCATCCGCGAGATTGTAACTAGGTGGAATAGCATTGAAGAAACTTTTGATATTGAGAGACTTGTCAAGGAGGAGATTGATTGTATTATTTTCAGCGAGATAATCAAAGATACCAAAAGCATGCATAATTTGATGTTGACAAAATGCCAGGAGGACGAAGTACCTTTTAACGGTTCTTCTTTCCAAAGCACTGAAGTCGCTGATGATAGACATTGCAGAGAGCTTCAATATTTGCTGATACCATTTACTGAATTCTCGCAAATATTCGCCGACTTTGAGTTTATGGCCTGTGAGAGAATAAGAGCAAATATTTCAAGGTTTGTTATTTTCTGGCAAATTTTTTTCTTGTCGTATTTTATGGAAGGTGGATAGACACAAAATAGAGTTCAAAGCTTTCTACAAATTCTTATATGCTTGAAATAATCATTTAACATTTATGCTTATGTTCGCATGCTCATTGTTCCTGAATGAAACTGATGCCAACTTTGTTTATTTATCGAGAGAATAACTATTCGATTGAAGAACCTTATGCAGTCTAAAGTAGATTTACTGTTAAGCTTCCTCTTAGTTCAGAGCAAGGAATGGTGTGCCACTTGGTGGCCGCCTGCCCACCGTGCTGCTATGCTCGTGCAGACCATGGCAATGAGGTGATAGAATATAAGGACTCCGTAAAAGGTTTGTGCCAGTACCAAGTTTTGGCAAATTCTGGCAGCTTACTGGCATACCCCACAACAATCCTTGGTTTAGAATGGAAGTGATTACATGGTACAACAATTTGGTGGTATCAGTTCATGCATTAGACAACCCTTCCGTAAGTTAAGCAGATGAATTGACATAAATTGACTTCACCTCCTTAGTTGTAGATATAACGTCCCGTTATGCTTAGGGTTCATGCAAGCTATTTTCAAGCTTAACATTTTATGTTAACAAAAATGAATTTCATGCATAGATCCTTTGGTTTTATTTCATGGTCAGAATGATATATTCCTAGAATTTTCCTAGGAACCAAACCATTATTTTGTTTCTGAGAGATCATCATACAGGTTGGAAGATCTGAATCGGCAATTGGACCCTCTAGTTGAGCAAGTAAACTCGATTAAAGGAAAGGAATTGTTATATCGTAAAGCTTTCACCAGGCGGTGTTATAATCTCCAAACAGCTGAAGCAGAGGTCAGGACTTTCTATGTCTTACTATTTAAAGCCAAGCTCATTAGCCTGTATCTCAAGGTTGTTCTATTGGTAGTATTCTTCTATACTAAGTACAGCGCAGCTGTTAGTTCTTGTGACTATCCCATGCAATAGTTTTTCCTTCTCTTTTGGATTTTATAGTGGACTCAAATCAATGAATGAAAGCTAAATCTCCTTACTAGTAACATGTCCCTAGTTTATACATGTTGGAACCTTTTTCACTTTTGGATCAATGTTCCTGAACCATTGTGCTGTTGTTGCCTTAGTTCGCAACCTATAATTTCGCACTTCTTTTATTTGTAGCACAAGGTGTCCTCTTCTATATAGAAGTGCAAGAACAGAACCAGAATATCCAATGAAATTCACTCCTCCATTTTCTGTACTTTCTTTGTTTCAAGTTCAATAAGTAGTACAATGAAATCCTATTGCTGTCATGTTTTTTCACTGTTTCTGCCACTTGTACTGTTTCCTGAAAGCTGCATCAATTACTGTTCTTTTTTGCAACCATATCAATAATTCTGATATTCATTGCTTTGTATAGATGATTTATGTTTTTTTTTCTTTATTTGTGCATAAATGGAAAACTTATTGATAATTTAGCACACACTCCTTGTTTTTCCTGAACCTTAGGTGGATTTGCTTGGGGATCAAGTGGATCTGCTTCTTAGCCTTATCGAGAAGATATATCAAGCATTGGATCATTATTCACCAGTTCTGCAACATTATTCTGGGGTATTAGGACTTCTTGTTAATTTCCATTGTGACTGAAAAATCATTTTCTGGTAAAACTAAGCAACCCACTCAACTTGTAAATTTTTGACTCAGATTCACTCTAGTTAGATTTAAGTTGTTATATCTAATGGCTCAATTAGCTATTACCCATTATTTTTCCAAATGTAATCAATTCACAATTTAGTTGAGTTAGGGGGTGTCAATCAAAAATAAAACTGAAAGAGTCATTTATAACAATAAAAGTTGTTATTCTCTTTAAAGGGAGAAAAAAAAAAAAAAGAAAAAAAGATCACTGACTTAAATTCTTTACGTTTTCAGATAATGGAGATTCTAAATTTGATCAAAAAACAATTGGATGTGGAGCAGAAAAGGTGACTTCTCCATCCAGGCATTAACAACAAATGCTGTTTGCCCTCTTGGTATGATTTCTTATTCTGCTATGATCATTTGTCGATTCGCAGTGACACGAGAAATTGAATTATAAGACTCAATTGCAACAATTCTGAAAGTTCGAGTTCGAAATTACAATAACTTAAATTTGGCAGAGAACAACTCACACTACTACATTTTCAAAGGTTATGTGGGCATATAGATAAATTTGACAGTGTTAAGTTTGAAGAGAAACAATTCTATTTACATGTTTTAAACATGTAAAATTTACTACTATGGCTTGTGTGTTTCCCAGGATGACAATGAAACAATCATTTAGCAACATGAGAACTTGAACACCATTTATTTGTGAGTAGCACTTCTGTTACAAATGGCTTTTCATCCTAAATTGTGCTGACAAGAAACTACTTTTCCTCTATGCAAGCATCGCACACGAGACCATAGTATGAACTATTTATTGTGAAAAAATTAAACTTTAGTTCCATATATATCTCTTCAAAAAGCATCAGGTAACAACACCTCTTTAGCAAACAAAGAGCTCCAACTCATTCCTCTTTTTATATCATGATGTGCTAAGATCGCAGCGAACAGCAGGGCGAGATCTTCGTTCCGCTCTCGCTGTATCATCCTGCCAAAAATGATACAAATTAGCACCTGAAATCTCAGAAAAACAAAAGTGCTCGGCTACATGCAAATAAAATTGGAATATCTGCATAGAAAGTTTTTGCAGAAACTTGCATTTCTTGGCACGGTAAGAAACGATTATTCACAGAACAGCAACACACAATATAATTCGAACAGTTTAATATGATTGTGGAAGTTCATAGTTAATCGTGAAGCTCGAATGCTCGAAGATGTGTATTGACAACAATCATCCATTGGTAATCAAATACAAAATCTTCTAATTGTGCTTGTTTTTAAGCATGACACTGATAAAGCCACCAGTTCTTACAGCTAACCAGTTGTCCTGATGCGACATCTTTACGTGCACTATCTTCATGCAATATGTTTTTGTTCCTGCAGTAATATACTTATATTTACATCGGTGCTCTTCATGTCAATGCATTAAAAACATCGTCTACTTATTTTATTCGGCTTTTACTAGAAATAAAGAAATACTAATGTAATCATGAAAGTAGAAGCTCGATAAACAGTACCACACAAGAGCAACAGGCAATTACAACAAGAAAAACGTTCTTACACATTGGACAAGTTTAAACTTCATCAATAGCTCGAGAAAATGGAAAATAGACATAGATATGTGGAAAATAGGAGAAATCAATAGTTCAAGAAAATGGAGACTAGACATTAATATATGAAAAATAGGCGAAAACTAAGTACCTCATCAGTATACATGAAGAAGGAAGCCTCATCATAGCGATCTTAAAAAAAGCAGTATCTGTTTACTCAATTCAATGCACGCCATAGCCGTGAAGGATGAGAGTGTCAGCTATAACACTTCTAGCTTCATTACATAACGAAGCAGCATCTTTGCCTTGAATAGGATGGTGAATAACAACTTTCACCGAACCCGAATTTAGAATCCCCTCCATTCCTGCTGGCATCAGTTTTCCAGTTCCCATAAGAGTTATGGGCACAACGGGTACGCCAGTCTTTGTAGCAACACTAAATGCACCTTTCTTCAATGCCATCGACGCAAAATAATTTAGTCAAGCGATTAGATCATGTAGCTGAAAGAAGCACAAAATTCAGCTCTACAGGCTATGTCTCACCTTGAATGCACCTAACTTCCCATCCTTACTTCTAGTACCCTCCGGAAAGAAAAACACTGATGCCCCTTTTCTCACCAAATCCATGCAGCGTTTGAGACAATCCTGCAGGCGATGGGAAGTTAAAAATTCGCTTTCTAATCTTAGAAACTAAAACCATTGGTACATGTATTTTGCATTACTTAGCTGAGTAACGTTGGAAGTTAATTTCGGCTACAAATTCCAAGCTTTAAGTGAAGGTAACCCACATAAAATGCCTCAAGAGACCATTTCTAAGAAATTTGACAACTCGGTAATAAAGTGAGATATCTGATACCAGCTGACTCCTGCTGTCCATGCGCCGCAACGGAATGACTCCCAAGAAATACATAGCCCACCCGATGATCGGGATCATGAAAATGCTCGCCTTGCTTATAAGCTTGAAGCACCTCCCGAGCGCTAGAAGGGTGTACGTGTCCAAGAAGCTCTGGTGGTTGGAAACATACACTGCCGGGGTGCTCTGCGGCGGCAAATTCTCCATCCCCTCGATCTCGAACTTGTAGAACGGAGCGATGGTCAATGTAGCCCACATCTTGGCGATCATGTGATGAGCTCTCCGACGGTATCGATCGAAGAGGAGAACGTAAGGATGCACCAACACCATCGCCATAAATAGAACTATGGCGACGACGGCGGTCACAGAGTAAAAGCAAACCCCTCTGATTCTCGAACCCAGTTGCAATTCTGGTTGTGGCATAAAATCAAACAGATGGTGTGAGACACCCAATGCAAACACTGCAGTTGTCGTAGCTGTTATCTACGCATTTGGAAATAATTACTATAGAAATAAATGGGTGTTTAAATTCATCAAAGAAGGAAACTGATAAAATCTAAACCCTAATATCTTCGTGGCTCTCATTCGCATCTTTAAAATGGATCAAACAAAAGGGTTTCGACCAAAATTAGGTTTTTGTTAACTAAAAACTAATCAAAAGATGAAATTGATGGGGGTTTCGGAGCAAGAACCTGATAGAACACGGGACGAGTCATCGGCGTGACCTGCGGCGGCGATCTCCGACCTCGCGACGGTGCTCCTTTGGATCACACGCTTCCCCATCAAAAAAATTCTCAAATCCGAGCCACGCAATGCGCAGCTACTCCGATTAAACTGGTTCTTGGAGGAACTGCACAAGATCACTGGACCAAAAACAGGGCACAAGAGATTCAGAATCGCTCGATCGAGAAAGGGAGAGGGGGAGTGGATTACCATGGAGGGAGGAGCGACCGGTGCGGAGGAGAGAGGAGGGTTTGCGGCGCGGAGGTGAGAAGGGGAGGAGAGAGGAGTAGGGTTTTACGTGGGAGAGGGTCTCCATTGTCGTCTTTGTGCTCTGCCCAAAGGGAGGCAAAAAAAAAAAAAAAAAGAGAATGCTTTATCCGCACTCTGCAGGTCTTTAATTTATTTACGTAAAAGTGTTAATTTCGTGCAACTTCGCAAATATATTTTTATAAAATTAAAATTTTTATATTTATTTTTTTAATTTTTTTTAATTATTTATATATATTTTTATCGTTAATATTTATTAAAAATATAATTAATTATAGATTAAATAAGTTAGAGAATGAAATAAATTTATTTTTTATTTCTTTAGATATATCATACTTAATTATAGATAGATGTAACATTTAAAACTTTTGAAAGAATATATTTACAAGTATAAAATTTACATTCTATTTATATTCTCTTAAAAAATAAATAGTAAACTAATATTAATAAATTTTATATTCTCTTAAAAAATAAATAGTAAACTAATATTAATAAATTTTATATATATATATATATATATATATATATATATATATATATATATATATATATATATATATATATATATATATAATTTAGAATTTTGAAAAAATAAATATAGAAAAAAGTTGAACTTAGTAGGAATATATCTACTATTCGATATGTTTATAGGAAGATGAATGAAATTAATCTTATTTAAAATTTAGAATTAATTTTGTACATCTTCTTATAAATATATACAGATATATTTCAACAAAATTTAATTTTAATATTTTTTTTAAAAAAATTTTAAATTATTTATGTATATATTTATCTAATTTATTACTGTAAATTTACTATTTATTTTTTTAATAAAATATAAATAAAATATCAATTTTATCTTTTCAAATACGCCAAATAAAAATCCTAACTATGCAAAAATAACTAAGAAGGTAAAAAGATAAATTTATGATAAAATATAAATAAATAATTTAAAATTTTGAAAAAATAAATATAAAAAGTTAAATTTTGTTGAAATATATTTGCTATTTAATATGTCTGCATTAAGTTGTATTAAAATAAATTAATTTTAAGTTATTATAAAATTAAATTCTATAATTTAGTTGAAGGCATGTATGCATGCATGCATGCATGTATGTATCATTGTTAAAAAAAAAAAAGTGAGATTTTTTATAAATGTTATTTTTGAGAAAGTAGTTATTAAAAAAGTAAACATTATATTTTATTTATTAGATAATAAAGATGAGAATTTGTATGCTGATAATATATAGTGCATATATTAATTTTTTTTTAAAAAATAATATGTTATGTGTAGGTATATGATAAGATGTTAGGAATAAAGTGTATACTTAGCTTTTTTTCTTTTTTTTCTTTTTTTTTTTTCCTAAATTAAATGGGAAGATAAAAAAAAAAAAAATGATGTGACGTGAGGCAGAATAATCGCGCAAAATAATAAAAAATAAAAAAGGGGGGAAATAAAAATGTCGCACTGACTTAATTGTTACCCCACTTTTTACGAATTAGAGAAAATTCTATTATAATTATAAAATCAGATTTTTTTTTTTTTTTTTTTAGAAAAAAGTGTGATACAATTAATTTATTTTAGCCAAACAATTATAACAAAATTAGCTTCTAAAAAATTTATTTTTATCTTATATTTTTGGGTTGATTTTATATAGTTTTTTTTTTTTTTTTTTAAGACATATCTAATAGCGATATCATGTTACAAAATTTAATTTTTTATATTTATTTTTTAAAATAATTTAAACTGTTCATATATATTTTAATGATTTGCTAAAATATTAATTTTGTCTTTTTAAATTTGTTGTTTAAAAGTTCAAACTCTTAAAATAATAAAAAAATATCCAAAAAAATAAAAAATAAATTTATCATGAAATTCGATATATTTACAAAAAAAAACTATATAAAATCAATCAGATGTGACACTAATATAATATTTTATTTATTATTATCATTAACCATAATAATGTCACGTCAATGCTACATCAAGTGCTGCGTTACTATTCCAGATGCCTTAGTTGGATCAGAACTTAACCATAATAATCTTTAAAATTTTAAAATTTAAAATTATAATATTTTAAAATTTGAGAATCAAAATATCAGACGTCTTTACATTTGAAGTTAATTTGTCCCGCCTTTCTTATGCATCCTAAGGCCAGGTTGCCCACATTGGAAAGTGACTTGATCCTAAAATTTGTTATCTGAGTTGCAGTTAGAACTAGAGGATCAATCAACATCATATTTACAATTAAGATTCAATGGACTTCACATCAAATAGTTAGGATTGAGTGATGGTAATAACTTGGTATCAAAACTTCAATTGCGATTGCATGATTCTATCCATCTTCGCAATAAAGTGGAAACACTTTATTTATTTTGAAAATAAACTCAGCTGAAAATATAAAATAACTAGATTTCGTACTCGAAACCTTGAATATCAATCATTTAATTAGCTCCTTTATCACTTGCGTCAGAAACGATTGATCACTCATTTAATTGTTGAAATACATTTATTATTTAAAAGTGATGAAATAAAACTTTTGCATCCTAAATTAGATAGCTTTTGCAAATAAAACTTTTGCATCTATTTCTACACCCTATAGTGTACTTTTTAAGCATAAAATTCAAATATGGTCTAAGCTATCTGAACTACGTAGAAATCAAATTTTACGATTTTGTAATATTTATTGATCTAATAATCATATAGTCTTATATTCTACTGACATTACTTAATGCAAAATATCAAATTTTGAATCGCTTGAATATGAGACAAATGATATGAAAACATTACGAAATAGCGCATATTGATTGTGTTTGACGGTGTCAATTATCAATTAAGATGCTTTATCGTCGAAGATAATGTAGGAGTAAACGACCATATTTCGATGTACTTTGTAAATGATATCGAAAAAAGAATAAACTTTTAAATAATAATAAGAAAATAAATATTTACAGTACCAAATTACTCTTTTAAAATTTATTGGTTAAAATATACAAAACTTATTTGAACTATAGACTATTTTAAATTAATTACTAAATATTTTAAAATTTTAATTTTACTATCCAACTTTTTAATTTATTTTATTTGAATAACTTTAAAATTTAAGCTAATTATTTATTTTAATAAATTTATAGTTATAAGAATTGTATGAAATGTATACTAACTAAAAAGATAAACAACACATTCAAATTATAAAATTAAATTATTTTTAACTGATTCAAATTAAATAAATTAAAAAATTTAATAATAAAATTTAAAAATTTAAAAATTCAGATAGTTAATTTAAAATAATTTATAGTTCAGATAAATTTTATATATTTTTATAAAACTTATTCCGGCATCTAAACGTTCTCTTTGAAGATACCAACAGTATTAGGTTGTGGGCCCATACAATAATTTCTGGCAGCTGGACCGTTTCCTGCTGTGGCTTTTTTCTAACAAATGCTGCCGGCTAGTCAAGCGCCGCTGTTTTCAACCATAAGTAGTGCTGTAGGTATTCTCCTGTTTGCAATGTATATCATACGGTTCAAATAAAGGTGGCTGAGATTAATTCAAATTTAATGAATATAATAAATTATTTTATTTTCACATTATTGATTCCTCAGATGTAGAACTATCACGGGTGTATAGATATATATTTTTTTTCAATTACGCTATGTTTTCTTCCACAAGAAATTGACAAATTCTTTTTTTTTTTAAAAAAAATATTATTTGTATATTCGAAATATATATATATATATATATATATATATATTTTACAAAGTGAAATGCTAGATGTACACCTCAATTAGGGTGTATATCTTACACCCACCATATTCTGGAGTGGGATGAATTCCACTCGTCTGGGACGAGTGAAGGAGTACCCATCCCAGGATGAAGTGGGTGTAGGATATACATCCTATTTGGGGTGTACAGGTAGCACTCCTTTTTTACAAATCACTTATCTAATAAATAATGCATTTTTATTGATCACATCAAGTGACCAGTAAGTCACTCTCATTTATTATGTGTCGAATCGCTGACGCTAATCATTAATTCTAAAAGTTTGAACGGTTGGAATATACAATTAAATACAATATTCATGAATTTTGATCGAATTTAACTAATCTGAACGTTAGATTTATTATTTGATCTCTTGTCATTAAGTCTATTATCGACCGCAACCCCACTCAATTTATTGGATTTATCCAACAGAAAAAAAAAATTATATATATTTTTATCTCAAAAAAATAACCAATATAGTGTATATTGATGTATACATAATATTACTCATCACCCTTATGTTATATATATTATTATTTTTATATATTTATAAATCAAAATATTAAATTAATATAAAATTATTGAAATGATGTATGATTTTATTTTTATTTTGTTGTAAGGCCTTATCGCTAAGGTAAAATCTTACAGTAAAATAAAAATAAAATAATATTATAAAATAATTAAGTGCAAATTTTTGTACTGCACATGGTAAAGCGAATACGTATCCGACCATAAATACACCCGAGAAGAGTGGTACTGCATCATTCATGTACCAACAAATCAAATCTCTCATTTGAAAAAAAAAGAAAAAAAAAAAGTACAACAAAAATATCTAGAGCCATAGATTTTATTGTGAGTATTTAGAATATATATAGGCTAAATTATAGAAAATCCTCCTCTAATATCCCGCTTTTCCACTTTACTCCCTGTCATTTAAAAGTCGACAATCTGCTCCCTCATAATTTCAGAAATGTCTTTAGGGGGCAACACCGTTAACGGATGGGGTAAAATGACCATTATGCCCTCCTCTTTTTTTTTTTTTTTTTTTTTTTCTATTCCGAAGTTTTTCTTTCTTTTTTTTTTTTAAGGGATATTTTCCAAGGGTATTTTGGGTATATGAAATTATATTTTCAAAAAAACTGACGGTCAACTGACGGCGGGGGTTATTGCACAATTCGGTAATTACGAGGGGGCAGATTGTCGACTTTTAAATGACAGGGGTAAAGTGGAAAAGCGGAATATTAGAGGAGGGTTTTCTGTAATTTAGCCATATATATATATATATATATATATATATATAGTATATATAAATATACATCTCAAATGGGATATACATCTTACATCTCAAATAAAATATACATAGAGCATCCCTTTTTATAAAAAATAAAATATTATATTACACCTACCCTATGATATTATAGTTTAAATTTTTTTAAACTTTACAGTACTAAAAAATAATTTTTTTTTTGAGAGAAAGGTAGCATACTATCCGCTTCGTTTATTTTTTAAATAAATTTAGCTGGAAATATGAAATAACTAAACTTTGAACTCGGGTCTTGAATATCAACCACCAAATTTTTTACCACTTACACTAGGAACGATTGATAGTACTAAAAAATAATTGAGAAGATAAAGGGCACCCTTAAATAAAGGAACTTTTTGAAGTACTCTAATGATTATTTTGCCCTTTCTTAATTTTCCTTCTTCTCCACATAATATAAAAAAATATATATATATATTTTAAAAAAATTGTATCTTTATTTTAATAATAATATAAGGGGAGGTTGGTGGCTGGTGGATTTTCACATCGTCCTTTGGTTGGTAGGCTCTTTAAAAAAAAGAAAAAAGAAAAAAGAAAAAAAAAAAAAAAAAGAAAAAAAAGAAAATGAGATCTCTCTCTCTCTTTCTCTCTCTCTTCTTTTATTGAGCACATTTGACAGCTACGTGGGCCCCCATGGATTTATTCAGCCTTATTTTTTCTTACAAAATGCACTCTTTTCTACATCTGCAGTTGGTGTTGAGCACGTCTCTCTTTGTTTCCATTTTTGGGCTCTGGGATTTCTCATAGAAGCGCTTTTTCGATGCGA
Source organism: Tillandsia fasciculata (assembly GCA_029168755.2). Classification (NCBI taxonomy): domain Eukaryota; kingdom Viridiplantae; phylum Streptophyta; class Magnoliopsida; order Poales; family Bromeliaceae; genus Tillandsia; species Tillandsia fasciculata. The sequence continues at coordinate 29,721,538 of CM054931.1, forward strand.
GGGATGTTTCTGCTTTCGCCCACAGCAGTTCGTTAGAAAAAAAAAAGGTTCGGTTTTGATTTTATTTTGTATATTTTCTTTACTTTTTTTGTAGATGAATTTTACTAATTAATGATAGAATCACAGTTTATGTGGATCTTAGAAAAACTGATCATTATTTGAAGAATGTTGCTATGTCTTTTCGTCCTTTCCAGTTCAATAGTTTCGATCTCTAAAGTTATTAGTGTCTTAATCCATTCATTTTAATTTTTGCTTTAAGAACAAAAAAAAAAAAAAAAATACGTACTTTTTATCATGGAAAAATTGATTATTATTTGAAGAATGTTGCTATGCCTTTTTCGTCCTTTCCAGTTCAATAGTTTCGACCTCTGGAGTTATTATTAGTGTCTTAATCCATTCATTTCAATTTTTGTTTTAAAAACAAAAAAAAAAACAAGTTAGGTGAATTATTAGCAATGATCGGATCACAGTTTATGTGGGTAGTACTTTTCATCATTGAAAAATCGATTATTATTTGAAGAATGTTGCTATGCATTTTCGTCGACATCTGGAGTTATGAGTCCCTTAATTCATTGATTGCATTGCGTAGAATACGAGCACATCAACATTTTGCTTGTAAAATTTATGTATTTTTCTTAATTCAGGTTGGTAGAATGAGGCCAAAGAGTGACACAACTAAAAACTACTTTGTTCTGAACACGGGTGCGAAGATTCCGGCTATAGGACTCGGAACATGGCAGAGTGGAGGAGACATCTGTTACGAAGCCGTCGCCACGGCTTTAAGCGTCGGATATCGGCACATAGATTGCGCGCACCTGTATGGAAACGAGGTCGATGTGGGGAAGGCGGTGGCAGCAGCTTTCGATAGTGGACTCGAGAGGAAAGATGTGTTCTTGACCTCGAAATTGTACTGCGCTACGAATTCGCACAAGAGGGTCGAGAATTCCGTCAGAGTCTCTTTGAAGAGCCTCGGCGTTTCATACCTGGATCTTTATCTTGTGCACTGGCCTGAGAGTTCGGCTGTCGAAGATGCCACCGACCCGCCGTGGAAATCGGGGAGCCAATACAAGCAGTTCTTGCAGAGGTTGAAGCTGACTTGGAAGGCTATGGAGGGTCTTCTTGAGATTGGTCTTGTTCGCGCTATCGGTGTTAGCAATTTCAATGTCCAGCAGATTTCTGAATTGCTTCGGTTCGCCAAGATAGTTCCAGCAGTCAACCAGGTTTGCTTCTGTCGGCTTTTCTGATCTGCGTAAAAGTTTGGTACTGAATTCGCTGCTACTTCCTCTAATATACCGCAGAATTTCGACTGCTGACTCTTCATGCTACTGGCTTTGCATGCTTACAGATAGTATATAATCTTCTTCCGGCAGTATAAATTTTTAGTATGCTGTTCATGTCGATATTCGCTTTACTTCTTTTCCCTGTAGCATTTAGTTTGATTTGCTTTTTGCTTGTATGTTAAATACCCTGATATGATAGTTTCACTTTAATTTGCATCTATTTTCTATTAAACCAATTTTCATGCCGTGCGATTTTCTTCTTTAAACTGTTATGCTTAGGTGGAGTTGCATCCCTTTTGGAGGCAAGATGAGCTGGTGAAGTTCTGTCAAGAGAAAGGTATCCATGTCTCCGCGCATACTCCGTTAGGAGTGCCCGCAACTTCGAATATACTGACAAGTGGTGCTGGCCTTTCTGACAGTGGGTCAGAAGACGAGCTCGGAACCCCTAGAATATCGTTTAGAAGGTCGAGATCGGTGCACGGACCAATGTTGAAGCTTTCTGTTGTCGCAGAAATTGCAGATCGCCATAATAAGACGCCTGAACAGGTAGGAGGTTTTTCATTATCCTCTTCTCTGGGAAATTCTTTCTGAACAATCGAACTTACGCAGCTTCGAATTATGCCTTTTGATTCGATTGATCTCATTATAGTAGGTTAGGAAATGCAGTAAACTTTCGCATTGGTGAAGAACAGATGTGCAGCTCTAGAAGTTTCTATCATTTGCAAATGTCTCGCAACTTAATAAAACACCTAACATTAGCAGCGATAGCTGAATGTTCATTGATCCGCACTACTCCGTTTACCTGTTTAAATATCTATGTAAATTGATGTTTATGTATGCAATCCTTCAATTAAGTTTTTATTGCACTAGACGATTTACTGATGCGGATGAATATACCTTACAGATTTACAGTGTCTTTTTAGGTATAGTACTCAAATACTAAGATTTGGCGAACTTATTCGCCTATTTTGTGATGGCATTTGCATTGTCCGTGACAGGTTATTCTGAGATGGGGATTGCAGCGAGGAACGAGCGTCCTACCGTGTAGCCTAAACCCCGTGAGGATAAGGAGGAACATAGATATCTTTGATTGGTCTCTATCTGACGATGAATGGAATAGGATGAATCAAATTGAACCGCAAGTGCGCCTTTTCGGCAACGGGCCCGTAAACATATCTGAATCTGGGTCTTTCTCTGGAAGTGGTCATCTCCAAGCTGTGCATGAGATCGAAGATGACGTCGAATGCTATGCTTGATACTCGAGCAGCAGTATTTCTTGTTGAATTATTCTGAAACTGTTATGAACACTTGGATGTCCATTTGTTATTTAGTAATATCTCCTTTTAATAGGAATCTTACAGTTATGTGAAGAGATCATATGCATCAGGCATTTCAAATCGACAATTGTTAATGAAATAGTTCTTATTATAAAGCAAATTTGTGCAGCAAAATGGTGAATGCGAATTCAATGTTGATTTTTGGTTTTGTACTCAAATTGTGTGATTGAATGAGTCGACAGATTGTAACTTCTGCAGTACAAATAATCATGGTGCATTGCAAGTCACAGACAATAACAAGTATGGAGTAGTCTATCACACAATGCATTTAATTCACATTGTATCTGAGTTTCAAAAACCCGAAAAAGAGCAGCAGTACCAAACAATCATTTTCTTCTGCTAAAACCATCTGCCTTTTCTGTCAGCAATTTTAACTATTTCAGTTTAAAGTAGGAGAGATGTTATCAGAAAATTGTAAATTTCACAAACAAGAAAGAGTTAATAACCAGGAACTAGATAAACCACCATAATCAACAATTATCAAGGATTCAAAAGAAACTATATTATACAGTTAACTCCAAATCTTTAAATGTTTAAAGTTTGTACATTTTACATCAAACTTACAAAAATATCAGCGAAATTGTTGATGAGCAGTATCTCAATTGCCGTAGCTGTATATGCATGTTCTGTTCTTACATGAAATTCAAAGTTCTGCAGCGAAAGCAGAAATAAAAGAACTATCTGGATCTTCTATACAGCGAATAAAATTAACTCTTTTATTCAGCAAACATAACTTACAGAATAACACGTGTACGCTGCGTCCTCTCGTATAGTTGCGTCGTTATGTATAGAACGAATTGACGACGAAAGGATTATTATATACACCTGGCATCTGCATATCGGAGAAAACATCGTAAGCAGTAAGGTGAACCGCGAAATATCTTCAACTTCACTGAGTTGTAACTTATTTGTTCCTCATTTCATGGCTTTTTGCTACCAAGACTAAGGTTATCGAGCCATGTAACTAGTTGATGGGTTAATGGCCTCATCTTAGGGTTGTCACTCAAGCAAATACAAGCAATCTCAAGCATCTGCACAAGCTGGTTAGCATACTTCTTTTCATATATCAAAGGATCAAACACCTCGGCCACACGATTCTCTTTCTTCATCTGAAGAACCCACGAAACTAACTCCCTTCCTCCTTTTGGTTTACACATATCCACCGGCCTCTTCCCCGTAAGCAGCTCCAAGAGAACAACACCAAAACTATACACGTCGCCTCTAAAAGTGGCGACCGAGGAGTGGCCGTACTCGGGAGGAATGTACCCCAAAGTCCCGACTAAGTCGGTAGTCACGTGCGTATCATACGGCAGGATGAGCCTAGCGAGCCCAAAATCAGCCAAATGAGCCTTAAAGTTCTCATCGAGAAGTATATTGCTCGACTTGATATCACGGTGTAATATATGCGGCTGACACGATAGGTGCAAGTATGCCAATCCCTTGAGTGCTCCTTGTGCTATGTTAAGTCTTCTTTCCCAATTTAGTGTAGTTCTGCCGTCGGGCGTTTCGTGAAGCCAATAGTCCAAGCTCCCATTCTCCATGAACGAATAGATCAAGAGCCGATCGCTCGCGATTCTGCAATATCCTTGAAGAAGAACGAGATTAGTATGCTGAGCTCTTGAGAGGGTCTCTACCTCGGCTTTGAATTCTCTTTCCATTTGTCCGTAGTCGCCAGAAAGCCGCTTAATTGCGAGTTTTGCTCCATCCGGTAGAATTGCTTTATAAACTAAGCCGAAGCCCCCGCACCCAATAATATTTGCTTGGTCGAAGTTATTCGTGGCTTTCAATATGTCATTGATCGTTAGCTCTTTGTTCTCGGTATTCTGAAAGAGAAACACCAATGTGGAAGGGGCCAACTCGAAATTTCCGTTGGAATCAGAAACCGATTTCGTAGCATGTTCCTGCCGTCTCGCATGAGCCCTCGCGACAAATAAGTAGATAAAAACAAGAACAAAAGCTGTTCCGAGTCCAATACTGAGAGAGATTCCTATGACGGCGCCTTTGTTCTTCGTCCTTTGGGTGGCGGTTTGTACGGAAACACTGGAGGGACATGAAGCCATGTGGAAGTCACAGAGACCAGCGTTTCCCTCGAAGTCGGAGTACGAGAAGGTTGAGAACTGGCCTCCTGTTGGAATTGGCCCGGATAAATTATTATACGCCACACTGAAACTTGAAAGGAAGTTGAGCTTCGTCAATGAGGAAGGTATGCTTCCACTAAGAGTATTGTGCGACAAATCCAAAGTTTCTAAGCCCGACATGCCCGACAATTCCTCCGGTATAAAACCAGAGAACCCATTCCAGCTTAGGTCTAAACAATGGAGATTCTTAAGATTTCCAAAACCTGGCGAAATCGATCCAATGAGCATGTTATGGCAGAGAATCATAGAGGGCGGGAAGCTGCTAAATTGATTGTACTGCAAACCTTTCCCGGTATTATTCCGTTTGATGAAGAAAGGGAAATCCTCATTTTCACTTTGTGGTTGAGTGGTATTGCAAGTAACAAAGCTATTCATCGTCGAAAAGCTTATCGGGATCTCTCCGGTCAATGAGTTATTAGACAGATCCAAATAAAAGAGGCGCTCGAAGCTTCCAATCCATGAAGGAATGGTCCCGTCCAATTGGTTCCAAGATAGATCAAGAACTTTCAATTGCGTACAATTAACCAACCATTGCGGTATCGAGCCCGAAAGATGACAATTTGCGATGACAAGGACCTCTATGTTTCGAAACCCGTGAATCCCGATCATCGGCGCAGTCTGATCGCCATCTAGAAAATTCCTTGTGAGGACAAGACTAGTAAGGTTAGGACAGTCTTGTAAAACTCCCAAAGCCGAAGATAAGTTAGAGAAGCTGTTATTCGAAAGGGAGATGTAGGACAGCGAATTGAGGTTCTTGAAACTAGGAGGGACTTCACCGCGAAGATCGTTCCTAGCGAGATTTAAGGACCTCAACTCTAGACAATTAGAGAGATTATCAATCGTACCGCGAAAAAGTTCGTGCCGAGATCGAGCGAGCTCAAATTAGTCATAGCTGAGCAATTGAGACTGATCTCGCCGCGCAGCGAATTGTTCCTCAGATAGAGCACTCTAAGCGAGGCCAAATTCGATAACGAAGAAGGCAAATAGCCCCTGAAACTGTTAGATTGAGCGGAAAAGTATTCGAGCATTTTGAGACTACCGAAAACATTCGGGATGTTGCCCGAAAACGAATTATAGGAAATATCCAGCTGCAAAAGGTTAGAGAGATTACCGAATCTTGTGCTCATCCTCCCTGATAGCTGGTTCTCCTGGAGATATAACTGCTTCAAAGATGACAATTCGAACAAATCATCAGGTAAGTTCCCAGAAATCCCATTCATATCGACGGCGAGCTCCTCGAGAGAACCACAATTGCCAAAGCCGACCGGGAAATCACCTGAGAACAAATTCATTGAGAACTGGAGAACTTGAATTTTGGTAGATGAATTGCAGATGCTCGTATCGATCCGACCGACGAACAGATTGAAGCTAACATCAAACACGAGAAGATCGGTAGATCCGGTAAGGACGGGGTGTGTTCCATTGAACGAATTGTAAGATATATTGAAAGCGCGAATCGATGGAAGCGATATGTTCGTCGGCATCGGGCCGGAGAGCTCATTGCTGCTCAGATCAAGGAGCTCCAACTGGGGAAGATGAAACAGTTGGATTGGAACAGTGCCGCGGAGATAGTTAAAGGAAAGATTGAGCCATTTCAGATGATCCAATCCGGCCAATGAATCGGAAACCGACCCTTTGAGCTTCATGGATTGGAGATCCAATCCGATCACTCGCCGCCCGCCGGAAAACCCCATCAAGGAATCGTCGCAGGAGACGCCGGTCCAGGCGCAGCAATCCACCGCCGACGCCGACGCCGACGACGAATTGAGGCCCCAACCTTTGATGTTAGAATTAAGGCCTTTAGAGAAGCCCAGCAAAGCATCCAAATCAGAGGAGCTGCAGAAGCTCTTCTGGCTCTGGGAATTGGTGGGCGCAGTGTAGGAGAAGAGGAGGCATAAAAGCAAACGCCATGCGCGCATGAATAGGAGCTTCGATAGATCTCCCCTGTTGCTCATATCTAGTGATTCCCAGAACCTGAAACTGAGCTAAGATGTGCAAAAGCGACTCCTTTTGTGCTCAGAAGATGTAACTGGAGCCACCCATTTGAAAATTTCAGGAGAACTTCGCTGTTTGTAGAAGATTTTTGTGCTTAAGAACCAGAAATTGAGGTACAAGAAGATCAAAGGAGACTCCTTTTGTGCTCAGAAGCAAAAATTGGAGACACCCATTTGAAAAATTCGCAGTTTATACAAGATTTAATGGGTTTCAATCCCTGAACACAAGCACAGAACCAAAAATTGAGCTAAGAGAAGTGTAAAGAACACTCCTTCAATGCTCAGAAGCAATTTCAACTCCTCAAAACAAGCACAGAACCCAAAATGGGCAATACAGAGAGCTCAAGAACCAGAAATTGAGCTACGAGAAGTGTAAAGGAGACTCCTTTTGTGATCAGAAGCTCAAATTGGAGATACCAATTTGAAAATTTCAAGAGATTTTTGGAGCTCAATTCATCAAAACAAGCACAGAATCCAAATTGGGAAACAGAGAGAAAGAGAGAGAGAGAGAGATTGGTTTTGACTCCTGTGTGTGTGCGTGTGTGTGTGTGTGAGAGATATTGATGTGCTTAATTCAATGTTTCAACTCATAATAATAAATTTTGTATTTAATTAGACGTAAAAAAAACAACGGCCACATCGCAATTTAGATGCGCATTTAATTCGTAGTTGAAATATTTAATCCCATTATTTTATTGCGGTGGGTTGAATTTTTGTAGCGGGTTGGAGCATTGTGGGTCTACCCACAACAAAACAAATAAAAAAATAATTTTTTTTTTAAAAAAAATAATAAAATGGTTAATTTCGTATAAGTTTTAATAAATATATCGAATAACAGATATATTTTTATATAATATTTAAAAAATTTTAAAAATAAATTATTAAATTTATAATTAATTATATTTTTATAATAAATATTGACGATAAAAATATATATAAATAATTTAAAATTTTTAAATAAATAAATATAAAAATTTAATTTATAATAAAAAAAAAAAAAAAAAAAAAGAAAAAGAAAGAAGGCACATTTTGCGGTTGAGCATGATAAAGAAAGGCCACCGGCAATTGCCAGTTGCCTGATCTCAATTCTGTACTTCAAAAAAAATCTTCTGCAGACGGAAAATTTTTGTCGCTGGTCAACAGTGAATTGCATTTTCGTAATTCATATTTTATATTAAATAAATTAGAATAACTCGCAAATTATCTAAATTTTATAAGTTTATAAAATAAACATATGTGCATATACATAGGGATGTCAACGAGCCGAACACGAGCGAGCTGGGGTCGGCTCGTGTTCGGTTCGTTTAATAAATGAGCCGAACACGAGCTGGCTCGTTTAAATATCGAGCTAAAAATTCGGCTCGTGTTCGGCTCGTTTATTAACGAGCCGAACATGAGCTGGCTCGCGAACAACAAGTTCGATTTTTATTTCTATTATTAGGTGTAAAATTGAAAAAAAATTAAAAAATTAAAATTTTAATCTAATAATTAAAATTCATAAAAAATTTATAGTCTAAAATCTACATAGTAAAGTTTATATATATATATATATATATATATATATATATATATATATATATATATATATATATATATATTCGAGCTGTTATCGAGCCGAACATGAGCGAGCTGACCCCAGCTCGTGTTCGGCTCGTTTATTAAACGAGCTGGAAAATTCGGCTCGTGTTCGGTTCGTTTAGTAAACGAGCGATTCGATCTCGAGCTCATTTCGAGCCGAACACGAGCTGGCTCGCGAACAGCGAGCTGGATTGCCACCCCTACATATACATAGCGTTATTAAATAAATAATTTTATTTATATGGATAATTTAAACTGAATTATATTATTGCGTTTGAAAATTAAGAAATTACAGTAACCAAATTCAAATTTATTTGTAAATTCATATTTATTAATTACGTATCGTATCGTTCTGAATTACTCATGTCATAATAAAAATTAGTATTTTTTATCGTCCGCCATTTTAAATTTATTTAAGCTTAAATAAAATTCAGCTATTTTTGTATCTCAAAGTCATTTTCGAAACGCGTCAAAAAGTTTAAAATTGATAATTTTTTCGTAAAAAAATTAAAAATCAGATTCTTTTATTCTAATCACACAAATAAATTTTTTCATGTCAATTGTACTATTTTGATAACAAATAAGTTGTTAAAACTAAAACAAATCTTTTTTTTTTAATAAAAAAAATAGAATACTATTCATTTTATTTATTTTTAAAATAAACTTAATTAAAAATATAAATTATTAATTTTTTTATCACTTACGTCAGTAACGATTGAAAACTAAATAAAATCTCACAAGTCAAAATGTGCTTAAAAAAAGGTTTGAAAACCGACACTCATAACCGGCAGGCCGTGATGGGCCTGATGGCGACCGGGAACTGCCGGTTAAAGTCAACAATCAAAAGCGGCGACACGTGCATCACCGCTTTGCGGTGGGAGGGGAAAGCGGAGCGACCGGAGAGTGACACTGCAGAGCAGATTCAACGAAACTATTCTCACACAGTTATCTATCGTCTCTTCACATATAAAATATTTTTCAATCTAAAATACTAATTTTTACTATTTAATTTATTATTGTAACTTAAATTAGTTTCAGTCAAAATTTTTAAAAAAATCCTACAAATAAATAGAATATCTATTTCAATGTGAAGTTTATTTTTAGTAAAACAAAGAGAATAAAAGTACTGGGGATAAAAAGTGGAATCGGTCTTATTCGGGGGTGGATAGGAGAGGTTTTATGATGAATAGGAAAATATGGGGCAGGGGTAGGTGAATACAAAGAGATTTTAACGCCACCAAGTTGGGTTTGACTCTTTTGTGTGGGGATAGTTGGGATGATAGAGATATTAAGGGAGGGGAAATTAATGCACAATTTTTTATTATAATAATAATAATAGTATTTTTAAAACACCACCCATAGAAAAAAAAATGCTTTAAATTTGTCAACAAAAGTCTTCTGTAATATTATTTATTTGTGTATTTATATTGTACGTCGTATATTAAAGTACGTGAAATGATTTTGTCATTACTCATCAGTTTCAAAGTACAGTACAGATATATTTTGTCCTAATAATTAAGGGTACGTATAAGTATAAGTGTACACCTCATTCGAGGTGTACATCTTACATTCCATCTATTCTAAAATGAGATAAATTTTATTCGTTATTTTGAAATAATGAGTGAATAAATATTCACTCTAGGATGGACTTAGATGTAGAATGTACATTCCAAATAGAATATACAGATAGCATAGCTCAATAACTAATGGGATTGTTTCGTGTATAGAAAATTTATGTATCTACTTGTGTTTGTGTTTGTGTTTGGGTTCTTGGACAGGATTTGGTTGGTTCTTGTACCTTTGTTGTTGTTGTTCATGAATCATAATGAGAGTGGGATCATGGATGATGTGAGAGAGGGGTGGGGGTGGGTGCAATTAAGTGGTGGGGTTCTTTTGCCCAAAATGGAAGGTAATGAACAGTGAGTTCACTAAATTGTCAATTTGGAGCAGATGAATCTATGTTGCTATATCTAATAATAGATTCAATGTTTTTGATGATTCTGCATCTAATGGACAGTGAAATTATCTTGTGCACCACATTTTTGTGCTTAGAAAAATCCTACATACATATATATAGAACTATAGACAATGTGTCGTCTTTGTACTATAGACAATGTGTCGTCTTTGTCGTGTAATAAATTATAAATGCTTGTGGTAGCTCTTCACAAGTAATTTTGCACATTAACAACTTTAACTAATCTTTCTGAACTATCCATCATAATATATTTTATTTTTACTAATTGTCCCCAACGCTGATGATAAATACATTGTTAAGAATCTAGTATTCGTTCCGGTATCAAATTTTGTAAATTTACAACCCCCTTCGATACCGGTTGTTGAAATTTCGTAATAAAAATGTCAAATCAATTTTTTATCATAAATCGATCCCTTCAACAGAAACTGAAACCAACACAACCACAAAAAAAAAAAAAAATGTAGATAAAATAAGATTTATTAATCAAGAAAAGAATTACACCTGACCTCTCTTCTATGCAGAGTAGTTTTAATCTAAATCCTTTTTTTTGAATCTCTCTCACACTTCTTTTGTCTTTTATAAATTCAAAAACAGACTTCTCTTGTGTGTGCACCTGTCCACTAGATGCATTCAATAATATCCAACTTTTTCTCAAATATATTCACATAGGCTTAAGACATATTCTATATAAAAGCTCTCCCCATTAGAGTTATATATATAAGCTCTACCAAAAATATATTCAATATCTATTTAAATTAGAATTATACTCTAATTAATATTTAAATTTAAATTAATTTATCTCTAATATATTTAAATATTAATCTTAATTCTAATTAAGATTTAATTACAAATCTAATCAAATCCTAACAGATATGATACTTGGCATTCGAGATTCAAAAGTTCGAAACTTAGCTGATTCGTATTTCTAACTAAATATATTTTTTATAAAAAACGAATAAATTAAGCAGTAGCAAATGTGAAGGTTTAATAACTTCATAGCATATAAAAATATACATAATCTAACTTGACTCGTATTTTATTAACTTCATAGTACAAACAAACTTAGATTTAACTTAGATATCGGTCTTATACATGCAAACATTTTTAATATTTTTTTGATTATTTCTTTTTTAAATATAAATAATTTTTTAATGCAGGATAAATTATTGGGAATGTGACACAGCTAGAGTCAATTTTTTCTCCAGTAAATTAAATGTAGGAAAGTTGAAGAGTGCACGCATACATTGGTGTTGTAAACATCAAGCAATCGCACTTTAATATATGCACATATTTTTAGTTCCTTGTCCAATGAAATTTCACTACCAAATTGTAGAATATGTGACCTTTTTTTTATTTTTATTTTCTTCCTTATATATATAGTACAGTTTATATGTTTTTAAAAATATAAGTCCATCTATACTTATAAATTTTTTATTATTAAATTTGTATTGAAATTTATATTTTTTACTTTATTTTTTTTCTTTTTTAGTTGATTTTATAAAAATATAAATTTCAATATAATTGTAATGATAAAAAATTTACAAATATGAATAAACTTATACTTTTAAAAATATATAAACACTAATATATATATATATATATATATATATATATATATATATATATATATATATATATATATATATATAAAAGTAAGAAAATCAAAAAGTATTTAAGCTCTATTCTATATATAAAAGGAAGAAACTATATATATATATATATATATATATATATATATATATATGAACAATACAATTTTGTGTTAATATAGATTTATCCCAAATACAGAAATGGTATATATTCATATTAGATTAATGGACATATATTATATTGTGTCTTTTGAAGGATTTGTCGGATCTAATCTCAAAAATTCTGCAGTTAGAAATATACAATCTTAACAAGTTCGCGCTATTAGAAATATACAATTAAATATAGTGTTTACATATCTCAATTGTGACTCGGTCCAACTAACCTAGCGTCACAAATTTACTTAAAGCGTACGAACACAATATCTACAGATTTTAATTGTAATTTGGCCCAACTAACCTTACACTACAAGGCAGGATGTTAAAGCTAATAATTTGGTCCAATCAGTTTCACGTCACAGGGCAAGATGTTAAGCCAACAATCTCCTGTAGTATATGCACAAATTTGTAACACGTGGAAATTAAACTCATGATCTCTAGCTTCGATAAGTCGTTGGCGCTAATCATTAATTTCAAAAGCTCGAACTGTTATACATATACAATCAATTTCACTTGAAACATATAGACACAACGCTAGGGGTGCATGGCAATCCAGCTCGCTGTTCGTGAGCCAGCTCGTGTTTGGCTCGAAATGAGCTCGAGATCGAATCGCTCGTTTAGTAAACGAGCCGAATTTTTCAGCTCGCTCGTGTTCGACTCGATAACAGCTTGAATATATATAATATATTATATATATATATATATATATATATATATATATATATTATATATATATAATTTACTATTTAGATTTTAGGCTATTAATTTTTTTATGAATTTTAATTATTAGATTAAAATTTTAATTTTTTAATTTTCTTTCAACTTTACACCTAATAGTAGGAATGAAAATTAAACTTGTTGTTCGCGAGCCAGCTCGTGTTCTGCTCGTTAATAAACGGCCGAACACGAGCCGAATTTTTCAGCTCGATATTTAAATTAGTCAGCTCGTGCGAACACGAGCCGACTCCAGCTCGCTCGTGTTCGGCTCGTTGACATCCCTACACTGCGCCCACAGATTTTAATTATGACTCAGTGTAATCAGTTTTATGTCACTTCGAATATAACTCGATCCTATCCAGCCTCACGCTATTTTGAATGTAACTCGATCTAACCTGATTTTCCACTATAGGCACATGCACAAATCCGTAGCATACAAGTTATTATTGGTACAAATCATTAATCTTAAAAATTCGAGCGACTAGAAATATACAATCTATTTACTTAAAGTATATAAATACAGTGTCTACGAATCTCGATTGTGATTAGATTCAATTAATCTCAAATTACTTCACGTCATTTTGAATATGATCTGATCAAATCTAAAATCTTGCGACATGACAAATTGTTGTTCTTTTTAAGCCAACATACATCCGAGACCAATGCACATTGACTTAAATACACATTGACGAAAATGTCGTGCACAAAAATTTTCTATCTACGGAGTTGATTTTGCTGCTCATCAGCAGCTGAATCATCCGTCGTACATGGCGTTGTAGAAAAACACTACATCCTGAGCTTGTTGTCATCTAGTATTCGTTTTTTTCTCTGGTTGACTCACATAAATTTTTTTATAGTAAAAAAATAGTAAAAAAAATTAAATTCCACACATTCATTAAAGCATGAATAATATAGCCAACTTTGTGCCAACCCCGTGAGGGTACAATTTTTTTTTTTTTTTTTTTTTTTTTGGCTTTTGCTTTACTCTTCTTCGCCTTTCACCGTTGAGAAATAAATTATCATAAAAGAGTTGCATGCGACCAACCAATGCGAGACTTTCACGCCCTTTTCTCGCTGGTCAACTATGTAACATGCATGACATGTCAAGTGGAATTTGCATGGTGGCGTAAAAGAAAATTTAAATAGGGATAAGAGGTCACATTATTGGAGTTAGGCATGGTTCCACTTTTAAACCTTTATTCATCACCCAGCATCCACTGAGAACTTAGCAAGAATTGTAATATGGTACTCGCTTTATTTTATTTTTGAAATAAACTTAGTTAGAAATGTGAAACAATTAGACTTCGAACTCGGGTCTCAAATATCAATCACCAAACTCTTTGCCACTTACGCTAGAGATCGACGGTTCATAATTAGTTCTGATTTCATGTTATTCGAAAAGTTGATTTATTTAGTATGAAACAGTTCAGAATTAATTTATTTTATCAGTTATTTATGACGCGGCTTAGAGATTAATTGGGAGTTCGACCTTCCATCGATCTACGAATTTTCGGGTAAAAAAAATTAGTAGATATATCTGAGTAGGCTATGAATTAAATTTCAGTGAAGAGCTCTCCAATAATATCTTACTGGAAAGTCCACGATCGGTTATTATGCGTTGCTTTAATTTTTCTCTATTCTAGAATTGGTTGAGCATTTTTTAATACTAAATTTTTCTCTATTTACTATTTTGTAATTCAAGTGTTTTTTTTTTTTTTTTTTTTTTTTTTTTTTTTGCTATGATGAATATGAATTTAACTTTATATATTTTATATAAAACCTGCCATGGAATAAGAGAGTAAAATTTTACATTTTGCAAACTACAAGATAAGTTAAAATTGCAAATTACAGAATAATAAAATACTTTAATTAGTTTTCTATCATATGGTTAAGACACATACTGTGCAAATTGAAAGAAAAATTATTATAATTAATAAGTTTGAGAAAAAAATTCTTTGGTATAATGATTTAAGCTTAATTCCTTTCATTTTCCTTTATTATATATTATTAAAAAAAGCAACATGGATGGTAAAAAGATCTAGAAGTGATTTTCTTTGTCACAGGGTTTTGTGAGTGGCCACAAATTTAACATCACTACTTGCAACTCTGTTGCAGCAAGTGGTAGTTAGGATGACATTGGCTGCTGAAAGGAGCAGGAGCACTTGGTTGAGCACTAACTTATTTTTCATTTTTATTTTTATTTTTATTTTTTCTTTTGTGTTGAGCATAAGCATTGAGCACTGACTTGAAAGATCTAATTGTTTTAATTAAGAATATCTTATCCAATTGGTTTAATTAACAATACCTTAAGGGGTCATTGCATGCCCACCATAGTAAGTATTAGTGGCCACAAGTAGGGGTGGTAATCCAGCTCGTTGTTCGCAAATTAACTCGTGTTCGGCTCGAACTGAGCTCGAGATCGATCGGCTCGTTTAATAAATGAGCCGAACATGTGTTGAATTTTTCAGCTCAAAATCTTATAACGAGTAAACAAGAGTTGACGTTAGCTCACCCGTGTTCAGCTCGATACATCACATATATATATATATATATCTCGTCCGATTACTATGCTATCAAAAGCATCAATTATTTTTGTGCTATTAAGTTTTTTTTGTTGTTAGATCTATTTCTTAGATCATACTATTTCACCAACCATGCACCCATTAAATCTTAGAGGCAACTACCATCCTAACTACACGCCCCTTCATTCAAGGGTCGAAAACCTACTAGTACCAATGACTTGGTACTATTGATAGTATAATAGCTTAGTTATAATATAGTAGAGCTTATATATATACTTTCAAAAATAGAAACCCAATTATGTTTGTGAATTTTTTACAATTAGATTTGTATTGAGATTTGTATTATTTATTTTTTCTTTCCCTCTTTTTAGTTGACTTTATAATAGCACAAATCTCAATGCAAATTCTATATTAAAAAATTCACAAGTATAGATAGATTTATGCTTTTAAAAGCATATAAGCTCTACTATATATATATATATATATATATATATATATATATATATATATATATATATATATATATATATATATATTAAGCTCTTATGTTTTTAAAAGTAGCAAGTCATTAATACTTGTAGGTTTTTAGTCATTGGATGAAAGGATGTGTGGTTAGGATGATAGTGGGCCCCTTGGGTTAAGTGAGTAGTTAGTAGAATAGAATGATCTAAGTAATAAAATTAGTCAAAGAGATAGATCTAACGGTAGAAAACTTACAAGCACCAATCATTTGGTGCTTATACAAGTATAGTAGCCTGACTCTATATATATATATATATATATATAATTTTTACTATTTGAATTTTAGGCCATTTTTTTTTAAATTTATACTGTATATATATTATTTATAAATTTTAATTATTACATTAAGATTCTGATTTTTTTAATTTTTTTTAACTTTTCATCAAGTAATAAGACTAACAATCTAACTTACTGTTCGTGAACCAGTTCATATTTGATTCGTTAATAAATAAACTGAACACGAACTAGATTTTTCAGCTTAATATTTTAACATGCAAACTCCTATTCGGTTTATTTAATTAACGAATGAATACGAGTCGACTCCAGTTCACTTGTGTTTGGCTAGTTGACAACCCTAGCCACAAGTATCCATCAATTAGTAGACCATAAAATATGTGTGAAGACCCCCTCAACTGTAAACTTTGTTTCTTCGGATCGACACCTCCTCAACTTTTGATCTTTTATGGTCGATTAAATTTTACTCTGTTCATCAGTGTTTTTATCTAAAGTAATAGTTTTGATTCACTTTTTAGTAAATAAACTAAGATAATTAACTACTTGTTGAATATAAAATATATAATTAAACATCGTTCACTAACTATTTAAGTTTTTAGGTAGTGTTTGGTTGCAGGATAAAATGGGAATAGCTCATTTTATCCTGCAAAACCATCCAAACACTAGGTAAAATTGGTTGTTTAAATTATTCCCCTCTTAACGGGTTATCCAAGGATAACCCGTTAAGAGCTAACCCCTACAAACCATGGAATTGGTTAATTCCACTGTTTATCCCAGGGGCAATGGGTGGAAATTTCAGAAGTTAATGCTCCCCATCAACCTCCCTTCTCCCCAATCCCTCTTCGTTAGCTTCAATTTAAAAAATTATGGTATTAATTTTGCAGTTTTTTAATGTTGAGTTAGATGGTTGCATATATTCAATTTAATTAATTATGGTATTAATTTTCTATACTTTCAATTTTGCTGCTACAAAATTTTTAATATAAATCATGATCATCAGATTATCACTTAAAATTTCAGTTAAAAAAAATAAAAATTTCACTTGCTGTTATTAAAACAAAAAAAAAATTGTTGTTATTAAAACAATTGACTTGCTTCAACCTACTGTTATTAAAAAATTGGTATTATTAAAAAATTTACACTTACTGTTATTAAATAAAATACTGTTATTAAAAATTACTGTTATTAAAAAAATTGCACATGCTGTTATTAAAACAAAAAAAAATTTCACTATTAAATTTCAGTAAATAAAAAAAAAACCCAAAATTTGAGTAAAACAAAAAAATTCAGCAAAACAAAACACTATTATTAAATTAAAATAAAAATTATAACAAAAATTAAATTGTTATTAATGAGTATTAAATTAACACAAAATTTAAACCAACCCAATATTTTATTCATGAGTTCACTCATGAAAAATGCTAAGGGCAAAATTGGTAATATAGATTTATATCTACCATATATTTTTACTATTCTTGCTTATTCTAAGAAATGAACCAAACACAATTCCAGCTTTTTCTAAGAATAACAGCTTTACAAACCAAACACTAATTTTTTTTTATCCCTGACTATCCCGGAATAGCAAGCTATCCCAGGTATAAAAAAATTTATCCCCAGGCTTACAATCCCCGAACCAAACATAGCCTTAGAGAATAATGATATAGTATCTGAGCTTCAAAATAGACTATAAAGAGGGATCATCATACATTTTTATATTATTAGATTAAATCTCTTTGCTTTCCTTTTCATAATCGGTTAAACAAAGTGGAGAAGATTAATTTGGAGAGATAAGAAGTGGTATAAATTTATATATTTTGGAGATGTCATAAAAGCTAAGGAAAGGCATATTTTAGTGGCTTCATCTACTTTTCAATGCTAGGCATCAAAAAAAAAAAAAGTTTCTTATCTTTGTGAAGTGCCAATATGATTTGGCTAGCTAGGTGGATTCCTTTTTCTTTTTTTTTTGTATTAAAATATACAACTTAGGTTTAAAAAAAAAAAAAAAAAAGATACATACCACTTTGGAGAGATGGGAAAAATTCTTATCAAATCATGGAAGTGTTGTGGTGTCATCAATTGGTGGAAGGAAAGTAAATGATGATCAGGGAATCATCATTAACTTTTGTTTAGTTGTGAGAGACCTTCATGAGTGATGAACTAACACATATATTAAATACATAGTGCATGCTAGATTCTGCATTATTAATTAACAATATCAAGCATTTGTGTAGTAATTTTATCGAATGATGATCGGTATCGCTATATATAATCTATAATATCTGAACTTTTTAGAAAGTGAATTTCGTAATGTTTTAGTATTTTTCTACTTTATATTTAAACTATTTCAAAAAGTAATTTTTGACGGCGATATTTGTTTTGATATATAGAGGAATTAAAGTTAGCATATATTATCTACCCTAGACAATCTAGATTAAGTTTAACATCTTTGACGAAAACTTGTTCCATTTTGTGGGTTCTGTTAGCAACGACTGCACAAACTAAACAAAATCAATTGGCGATCACGATAGAAAAGTAAAACCAAAATTACACGACAGAGAATTAACACACAGATTTACGTGAAAAAATTTTTTGCAGGAAAAAAACTACGGACGAAAAGGAGAGGTTTCACTATGTAGAAAAGAGGGAATACAAGAGTTCTGCTTCATCAATCGCTCAAATCTCACTCTAGGGCAAATAAAAAAAAATTAGAATTTTTCTTAGCGGATCGGATCCGTACCCGGCCCGAGCCATTCGCTTCCACCACAGACATCCACAAAATTTCACATCGCACCGCGAAGCCGTCGGCGAACCTGAATCATAATATCGAAGCGATTCTGATTTTGAGTCACATCTAACAGGTTCTAAGAAGGTAATTTCTAAAAATTATAAATTGAAGTTTTAGAGATTACAACTGTTTTAAAATAATGTTCGATCGTATGGATGCATGATTGCTTCAGTCTTATCATTGAAAATTAGTTTAGAGCTCAAACTTCATGTTAAGGAGCTAGAGAAGTGGAAATATATTCATGCCTGCCACTATATCAACTAAATAAACATCATGAAAAGAAAAGGATAGATTTGCTTGTTTTGTGCTCTCCTACTCAGTTTGCCCACTTCAATTCTAATTCGAATGGTTCTTAGTGTTTGTATTATATCTGCGAATAGTTTCATATCGAATAATTAATAAAAAAGAAAAAAAATTAATATATGATCTAAAAGGCTTCTAAGTTTTTGAGTTGGATGAAATCTATTAGATAATTCACAATATTTTTGAGCATATCTTTTAAAACCAATATTGATATAACAATTCTGAATTACTCTTTTAAATGATGTTTTAGCTCGTATTAAGCATGTGATATATAAAATCTATCAAAGTAATGCGATATGATAGTTTATTGCACTGGGAAGATCTAGTTGAGTGTGAGAAGTGTGCATAAAGCATGTGGGCTCAGATGATTCTGGAAGATCATTATTGAGGTGCATCAGCTTGGATAAGTTGGCTCATGGTGATTCTTAAAAAAAAAAAAAAAAAAAAAAAAAAAAAAAAAAAAAAAAAAAAAATCTAGAAGTGTGACATCCTTGGACTTGATGGGCAATGTGAATAGGTCCATAATTTCCTTGGCCCAAGGGGTCTAATCATCTTATGTGACTTGGTAAAACTAAATTTCCTAATTTCCAATAACCTCTCACTAATTTAATGAGTTTCCCACTTTCCTAACCTTTAAAATTATATATATATTTTTTATTTTTAGGAGCCATGGTTTAATTTTCCAGATATAAATTATGACCGCAGATTTTTCTAAATAAGTAGTTGAGATGTAATATGACTTTATAAATTATATGTATGAGTTATCGAATATTCATTTTTCGAGAGTATGTTGATCTTTGGAGAATGTTTTGGTCCATAAGATCCATAGTTGGTTTTGTTTAAATATCTACAACAATAGTTCAAACTCAAATTATATCCAAACTACAAATTTAATTAGGAAAAATCATATGAAACTTGATTTTGAATCAAATCCAATTTCTAGATCTCAAATATAAAACACAAATTTAAAATAAAACTTTCGGTTCAAATTCATAAATTCTAATTTAAATTAGAAATTAAAATTTGGCTTCAAGATTAAAAGTATAATTTAGATTCAAATTTAGAAGTTGAATTTAAATTTTAAAATCAAAACTTTACATTACAATACCAAATTCAAGAATCAAATTTGCATCCATTAGTTCTTTTGAGCTGGATACTTAACGGATTAAACATTATCTTATTTGGTAGGATTTATAATTTTGTTTTAATTTTGGGTTGACCTTGTATCTTCTTGGGCCCCTTGCTTCTTTTTAGGCCCAGGATCTCTTTCTTGTTCATTGAACTGTTGAGTGAAAACACCCTTGAGGAGGAGCTTTAATTTCGACACCTTTTTCTCTTTTTAAAAAAAAGGGAAAAAAAGTGTGTGTTGGAATTGTTCGTGACACCCCAATAATCCCACATCGAATGGTATTGAATTTGCTATAATAGATATGGACACTATTAATAATAAATGAGCTTAAGTATTTTCGGTTGTGGTGTGGGCCCAACGAGTTATTATTGCTAGTGAGCCGGATCGTTACATTTGGTATCAGAGTCAGTCACCAGCCGGAAGTGTGAGACGAGTCTCGATTGATACTCGATCTAGATGATAGAGCTAGCGAGATAAGTCTCACATCGTTTGGTGATCTTGGACTGTGTGTGTGTTTAGACTGACATGTGTGTTTGGACTGACGAGGACGTCAGGTCTAAACAAGGGGAGTCTGTGATACCCCAATAATCCCACATCAGATGGGATTGAATTTGTGATTTGGTATATATGAGATATGAATACTAGTAATAATAACTGAGTTTAAGTATTTTAGACTATGGTGTGGGTCCAACGAATTATTATTGTTAGTGAGCCGGATTGTTACATTGTTGCGCTTAGTATCGAAGCCAGGATACTTAGTTAGTAAAGAAGAAGGTTTATATCAGCTAAATGTTCAGATTAGTTTTTTTTTTTTCGAGTGAAATGTTCAAATTATTGATACATCATGAGTAGCAAACTAAGTAGGGCTTTGTTTCACGAAAAACCAGTTTGGACTATAAATTAGTCGACAGGTCGAACGTTGTTTCACTTTCCTAATATTATAAAGTGATGGGCAAATCCTCACAACAAAAAACACCATAACCTGATCTTACTAATAAAACCCAAAGGATCAGTTGAAAGATCTGATTTTTCAGGTAAACGATCTTATCGAATATACTTATTTTCCACCAGGCAATATAACCTATGCAATCACACAATAAATGGCTTGTGTATATCGAATAGAATATTCATACATAGGACATTATGATATTTCTACAATTAAAATTTTTTTTGAGAAAAAGATAGCACGCTATCCGCTTCATTCATAGAGTAATTGAACTAGGCAACTGCAGTGAGGCAACTTGGCCTTGTTAAAAAAAAAAAAAAAAAAAAAAAAAAAAAAAAACAACGCCTACAGATAGATCACCCACTCCTCTAATTCCTATACACCTCCCATGAATCACCTAACCTGTTGACCGAAGAGACCGCACGCCGGAGATCAGTCGAGATTCACGGCCATAAATGCTCACTTTTGTAATTTGATTCATTATAATTTTTTTTGATTAAACAGGAGTATACCCTATTTGAAAGGTACAAAATAAATATTCTCACAGTGATTACAACAAAAACCCGGCCCAGCCAACAGAGCAAGAAGTATACCCAACACCCAAAACTGACACTGTAATTAGAGAATCTACGTAAACCCCATTAGAGTCTAAACCACAAAAACAACAATCATATAGGGTAAATCAGGCACATGTATACAAGAGAATAGGAGGCAGCTATAGCACCAATTTGGGGGCCTCCTGCTTTAGCAGCTTCTTCTTCTTCCTGTTGATGCTACTGCTGCTTCTGTTACTTCTGATGGCATACAAGGTACTTGAAATGCTTTTGGAGAAGGAGAGCCAATTCACCTGCAGAAATTCCTCCTGAAGCCACATCTAAAGTTTCTGTTTCATCAATTTTGATAGCTAAGATCTTCCTGGGATCACAAAGATCATCCTTGTGGTCCATTCCTCGATCCTGCCTCGGATTCTACTTCTTGATCATCCTCGCCCAGAGATTAGCCGTATCTCTAATTCTACCCACCAGGGTGCCGAGTGAAGCTTGACGATTGGTGAAAATACGCGCGTTTCTCTCTTTCCAAGCCAAAATCAATTAAGAAAAAAAATTATGAGAAAAAAATAAAATATTAACTAATCTCTCAGTCTTCTGTTTTTACGTTATTTACTGTTTACCAAACAAACAGCAGAATTAGGAACTGTTTACCAAACAAACAACAAAATTAGGAAAACCTCAAAGATTGTGAGTAATCTTTTACATGAACTCTAGCTCACTCGAAAGCCTATTTCAACCTAAACTTCGCTTTCCAAAACAAACAGGCCTTCAAGTAAAAAGAAAACTACCGAATATCATGAAATAGCATAGAGAATGCAATTAAGTTCGAGAATTGAGACAATGCCAACACAACAGTTTGAAGTAAAAGACAGTAAATTGACAGAGAAAAGAAACAAAATGAGAAGAGAAGCAAGAAAAATTTCACTAATGGCTATCTTCATTGATTAGTACGATAACACCCACTTTGCTTGGTATATTCCAAATATGCAAATCTATCTTCGGTGCAGGCGCTGACACGAGAAAAGCACTCGATGATATGCCAGTCCGGCCCTCCCTTGAGGCATCTCTGAATTACAGCAGCACTGCAGCGCAACACAAGTTGGAGGTTGTTGTCACGAAGATGCACTCGCTGCTGGACCAGTCTCAATAACCATTCTGGGAGGGACTCCATAGAATAATCTCTCAACTGTAGGTATTGCAGTGCAACCAAATTATCGACGCACTTCAGAATCGGGTTGTCCTGAATAGTGAGCTTCCTTAGTGTAAGAAGATTTGAGACCCTTTCCATGCCATCGTTCTCTAAGATTTCAAGCTCAGTAACAGACGGAAAGTCATCAATTACACTTAGGCTATGAGCTCGTTCAGCTGTCAATTTTCGGAGTGCGCCGAGTTTCTGCAAATCTTTTGGAAGTGCTGTGAGTTTTGGGCAATCTATTACTTTCAATAGCTTAAGACGAGGCATAACTCGAAGCGAGCAAGATGAGGAGTTTCCTATTTCACTGCCAACCAATGTCCATTCTTCCCAATTAGGCATGCCTTCTATGTTAAGGATTTCAAGCTTAGGAAAGGCCGTTGCTGCGTGGACGCTGTCACCAACCCCATTACCGAGTAATTCTTGACCAATAGTTACAATTGCCAAAGCATTTTTGATTCGGAGATACCTCAGTTGCGGTAACTGGCCTAGAGGTGGAAGTTGTGAGCATAGTGGCAAACCTTTGAAAGATACGTATGTTAGACAAGGAAGATAAGTACCCAAAGACGACGACAACATCCAACTTGAAAATTGCTGACCGTAAAAGTCGTTGATCCATAATTTTTCTAAACAAGGTGGAGGGTGCAATTTCTCAAAGATCTCTTCGATCTTACTGATCTCCTCATCTGTGTACGGAGGCACTTCTACCCTCTCTGTTTGTGCTATGCAGTGTATTAATAGACTTTTGAGGAAGGCTTTATCTTCAAGTACAAAAGCTATATTCCCTGAAGGAGCTGCTGTTCGCACTTGATCCATTGTATTATCTGTGGATTGCATAGAATTTGCGTTCCTTTTTTCCTCCAAAATAGATAATTGGAGCCACCTTAGTTGGCGGAGTGATTTTAATTCTTCCAAGTCCCAACTATCTTGTTCGGTATTGCAACTATCATCTGCATTAATAATGAACCCTTGGAAGTCATTGAGTAGTTGCAGTCTCCCTATTCCTTTGGGGACGCATCTTAAAGGGGTACGGACAAGGCTAAGCCGCCTAAGACTGCATAAGTGAGTAATGCTCCTTGGAAGTGTGTTTAGAAATTTGCAATGTTCCAGGCTTAAAGTCCGCAAATTTGTTAGTAAGCCGATAGAGTCCGGCAGCTTGGATATGCTAGTGCGAGCAAGATCTAACAATCGGAGGTGTATTAGATTTCCCACACTATCAGGAATGCAGTCGATCCCTTTTCCGTTAAGAAGCAAAACATGGAGATAAGGAAATCTAGAGAAAAGATTGTGCTGAATTCTAGGTGGACTCTTAATAAGTAGTAAAGTCCTCAAGTGTAGCCGCTCAGTTTCTGGACCAGGGATTGTAACAATCTCTCCGCTCTCAGCAATTGACAAGCGGCGAAGCTTTGAGATTGCAGTAGCATCCAAGGACTGTGGATCTCCATAATAACTTTCAGTTTGTGACAAATATTGAGCGAGAGATCTCAAGAGATCGTGTACTTTGCACCTAGTTTGATCCACATAACGGGGATCAGGTTGTAGTAGACTCCTTCGTATTAGCTCTTTGTAGTATTGCTCAGCTGTTTCCTCCATTATTAAACCTTCTTCTTGATTGACAAACCCTTCTGCCACCCACATCATGCGAATATCCCAAATGCGGTGTACATAATCCTCAGGGTAAGTGCATAACGAAAGAAAGCAGAGCTTCAGATGAGGCGGCAAATTGTCGTAACTCAAGTATAGAGCACCCCTGAATTCCTCAGGAAGCTCACTCATAGACCAAGTATTGCTTCTGAGAACTTTCTCCCACTCTTCTCTACTTTTCTCCTTGGTGGTTAAGACACCGGCAATCACTCTGATCGCAAGCGGAAGGCTGCTGCATTTGTTAACAATCTGAACCCCCACACTTCTCAAACTTTGCACTTCTTCCTCCTCTTCTTCTAGATATGTTCTCTTGCAAAGCAACTCCCAACCCGAATCAACAGACATTTTCTCCACCTGGTGAGTGTGCTTCGCACCCATTCTCATCGCAACGTTCTGGTCTCTCGTGGTCACCAGAACACATACGCTAGGTGTTCCGTTTTGCAGCGGGTTTCGAAGTAAATCAGTCCATACGTCCGATCGCCATACATCGTCCAGCACGAGAAAGATGCTCCTTCCTCCGAGGGTCTGGCTGAGAATAGGGAGCAGCTCTGAAACCCGTTCGACACTTCCGTGACTACCTCCTGCTTTTCGAGTGATCTCCTGCAGCAGTCGAACTTCTGAATATTTTTGGGTGACGCAAATCCAAATTCTTACCTGGAAGTTGTCTCCAATTCTCGAGTTGTTGTACACCTTCTGAGCGAGCGTGGTCTTGCCAATCCCCCCCATACCTGTTATAGCAATCACTTGAAAATTCCGTCGATCATTCGTGACTATCATCTCGACCAATTCATCGGTAGCATATTCGATCTCTCTCCCGACGACGTCGGCTTCCATGATCTCACAAGTCTCGCGCGTGTACGACGTGCTCGCCTCTCGACCCTCCGACTTGAAGTGGCTCAATATTTAAGATCCACTGGTCCTTTCGACCTCGTCGATTCTATTGTTGAGGTATGTAATTCTATTTGCTAGGTTGAGACGAACTCGAATTGAGTTAAAGCAAGAGAACATAGGGAGGCCGCAGAGAATCGACTGACCTGGATGAGATGCGGATGGCAGCTGATTGCCGAGCAGCTTGCCACCCTTATACTTGAGGTCGTCAAACAAGTCGTCCGCTTCATCCAAGATACTTTTCAGCTCATTTTCGATCCTCTCCCTCCCTACTCTCTTCAGTGTGTCGTCGATCCGCTTCATCCTCCTCTGCAGCTTCTCGAGCTCTTCCTTCACCCCGAGAATCTTCACCACTTCATCCTGGATTAAATCGGCGAGCTTCTGTACGCAGCTTCCGAGAAGAGCATGATTTAGCGCCTCCATTTCCGTGCTGGTGCTCGATCAAACCCTTCCGAGTTCAGCTATGGCCAGAAATCTAATTAAGCTGCTCTTTTTTTTTGTGTTCATCTAAGCTGCTCTTGATTGAGAAGAAGATAGACCTTTCAGTTGACTGACTTCTACCAAATTATTTAGAGCAATAATAATGGTAATGATTGAGACTTCCCACACCACGACATTCTCAGATGAAAGATGTGATCCACATATCCCGAATGAGATATAGATTTTATTATTGAGAAATGCTTACCATCCATCCATTTTTGAGGGTAGGATGGATATAAATCACACTTATTCAAGAGTGAGGTATATTTTACTGGTCACTTCAAAATGATCACGAAAATTCACCTCACTCTGAAATAGATAGATACGTAAATATACACCTATTTTGAAATATACATCTAGCATTTTCCTTTATTATAATTATGTTCATTAATTTCACAATTTATAGGTATTATTAAATTTTCAATATAAAAAAGAGATAACAAGTGTGAAATTTGAAAAATACTTTTTCTATATCTGAAATTGGATATATATCTTACACTTCATAAAATATTTTTTATAAACTCAAAATTATATGTACATCTTACACCCCATCCATCTTGGAATGAAATAAATTTTACTGATCACTTCGAAGTGACCAGTGAACAAATTTTCATCCCAAGATGGATGGGATAAATTTTATTGCTCGTGAAATTTTGGCCTCAGACGAAGAAATGTAAAATTTGCATCCTTTTCCGGTACACAAGTAGTATTGCTTTTTCAAATATATATCTCTTTAAGTCAGCAAATTTTTTTAGGCATATTCCATTTTTATCAACTAATTAAATTAAATTAAAATTATTTCTCATTTTAACTAAATTTTAGACACTATCATAAATATATTTTTTATTTTCTGTATTAGTGCAATGGATGAGAGAAATGATGTTAATAAGAAAATGTTTTGGATACTCTGCTTAGATATACTCTTTGTTGATGTTTTAGAATTTATGATATAATTATAATGTTTATAATTTAATAATGATGTTCAGGCCAGGTTTAGAAGTTAATATTTAAAAATTTAATAATAATATATTCAACTCATCAATAATATTATGGAGTACTTTTTGGAAAATGTGTTGGAAAAATCGGGTACTCGTTCCGGTATCAGATTCTGTGAATTCACAATCCGCTCCGGTACCGCAATCTACGGCGGTACCGCCTAATATTGGGATTCCGCAATGAAAACGTCAAATCAGATTTTTACCATAAACTCGTCCTCTCAACAAAACTGGAACCAATACAACAATGAAATAAGATTCATTAACTAAGAGAAGAATTACACCGATTACACCGACTTCTTTTCTGCAATAGAGTAGCTTCAACCCGAGCCCTCCTCCTGAATCTCTCTCACCCTTCTCTCGTTTTCTATAAATCTAAAAAACTATGAATGTGGCTAAATACTAGCCCCCACCACCTTTATAGGTGTGATCACCACCGTGGGTGTGGATATCACTATATGAGTGTGGCTAAATTCTAGCCCCCACCACCTTCATGGGTATTACCACCACCGTGGGTATATCCACCACTTTAACACCAACTCAAATAATAATACATATGCTATATTTATAGCTTACATAAAAAATTATTCAAATTCTAATCTGAATAGATTTTTATTGTAATTAATATTTAAATCTTAACAAACTTATCTTTTTAAGATTTAAATATTAATCTTAATCCAACTAGAATTCAACTATAAATCTAATCAAATCCTAACAAAATGCACTAGTGTTCTCACGTGAATTATATTAGTGGTCCAATTATAGTTCTTCGTATCAATATATTAATGAAAAATTATGGAATATCTAAGTTGGTAACAACAAAATTGATTGAGTAGATTTTTCTTCTTTAAGTGAAAGAGAAAATATATTAAACTATTATTGGAATTTGAAATTGTTTTGTATTTGGTATTGACAAAAATATACAAATAAACAAATAGCTACAAATTAATAAAAAATAAATACTCAAAAAAGCAGCGGTGATTTATTTGCATATGAAAAAATTGGAGTACAAATCCACATATTAATAGTACTAAGTTAAATACAGGAGTATTATAGTTATTACTGTACTTTTTTTATTATAAAAAAAATCACAAATACTCATGTTTTTTACTTTTTCTTACTAGTTTTTAAAAATTTATATTTTACATCCATAAAATTTTAAGTTGATGGAATTAGTTCCGATTGCTCGATTTTATAATTATTTTTTTTATGACTAAATAAACTGAAATTTTTTTAAAAAATTGCAAGAATATATTAAAAAAGTCATTCTTTCCCTCCAAACAAGTAAGGACATTTTAGTTATTTCGACCTTTTTTTGTTAACGCCTGTCTTAACCTTTTGAAAATATATATAAAATTTTAAAAATTTAAAATATATTTTTTTAAGAGTTAAAAGAAAAGGTGAAAAAGAAAGTCTTTATTGGAGAGTTTTTCATAATTTAACCCCATATATATATATATATATATACATATATATATATATATAGAGAGAGAGAGAGAGAGAGAGAGAGAGAGAGAGAGAGAGAGATAGATAGATAGAGAGAGAAAGAGAGAGAGAGGTCTGGTACTTACAAAAATACAAATTATTTGGTATTGATAAGTTTTTACCGTTAGATATATTTTTTTTAATTAATTTCATCTTTTAGATTATACTATTCCATACCGACCACGTATAGAACTCTAGGGGCTCACTATCATCCTAAACATCAATTTTTTCATCCAAAAGTCAAAAACTCACAAGCACTAATACTTTGTGCCTTTAAAAGCATAAGAGCTCAAATATATATATATATATATATATATATATATATATATATATATATATATATATTCAT
Organism: Tillandsia fasciculata; assembly: GCA_029168755.2. Lineage (NCBI taxonomy): Eukaryota > Viridiplantae > Streptophyta > Magnoliopsida > Poales > Bromeliaceae > Tillandsia > Tillandsia fasciculata. The sequence continues at coordinate 29,750,327 of CM054931.1, forward strand.
TTGATTCTCATTAAAATCTGCATTTAAGTCCTCTAGTAGGTGTAAACAAATAGCACATGCTTTCATTAAAGGAAAATGGACTAGGACATGCTATATGAATAGTCATTTGGTCCGTATCAATGTCTGTATTGAAGTCCTTACAAATTAATAGTGAATCGCAATACAAATTTTATGATAAAAAATTTATAATTATAAATAAATTTATATTTTTGAACGTATATAAGTTTTACTATAATAAAATCTATCATGTCCCTAATTTTAAAAAACAATCTATTTTTTTTTATAAATAAAAATTTAAACTTAAAAATCAGGATAGAAATTGTATTGAAATTCATGCTATTTGTATCGACTATTAGTTTGTAAGGACTTCAATACAGACATTGATAGAGACCAAATGACGGTACATATAGCATGTCCCGGTCCATTTTCCTTTAGTGAAAGCAAGTGCTACTTGTTTACACCAGTTAGAGGACTTCAATGCAGACATTGATGGGAATCAAATGACTCTATATATGTATATATATATACATATATAGAGTCATTTGATTCCCATCAAAATCTGCATTGAAATCCTCACAAACTAATGGGTATAAACAAATAGCATGTCCTTTCACTAAAGTGGATTGGGACACTAAAGTGGATTGGGACATGCCATATGAACAGTCATTTGGTCCTTATCAATGTCTGTAATGAAGTCCTTACAAACTAATGAGCGTAAACAAATATCACATCCCTCCACTAAAATGGGCTGGAACTCTTGATTATATATATATATATATATATATATATATATATATATATATATATATATATATATATAACACGAGTTTGTTATACTATTAATAATACTCTACATTTGATATTATTAAATTTTCAGCTTCAAATAAAATGATATGATAGTTTTAATTTATAGCTTAGTAGATTGTTAGTGAAATAGTATAAATCCTAAGGCCCCGTTTGGTAACGGAGATAAGGGGAATAACCCCTTTATCTTCGTTTCCATACCCAAACGAGAACCGGAAAAGCAGGAATTCGGATTCCTGCTTTCCGGAATTGGGAGGATGGGGGTGGGAATCCGAATTCCCACCCCCACATGGAATTCGCCGGAATTGGCAAGAATCCAATTCTTGCACCGGGATCGAGGCCTCTCTCTCTCCACGCTCTTTTTTTTTTTTTTTTCTTTTTTTTTTATTTTTTTTCCATACACTAATAATAAAAATTAGTTTTTTTATTTTTTTAAATTAGAATTTTTAAATTTTAAAAATTTAAAATTTTAAAAATTTAAAATTTAAAATTTAAAATTTGAAATTTAAAATTTAAAATTTGAAATTTAAAATTTAAAATTTAAAATTTAATTTTAAAATTTAAAATTTAAAAATTTTAAATTTTTAAATTTTAAAAATTTTAAATTTTTCTCTCTCTCTGCACCTCCTCTCTCTCTCTCCACGACACTTTTTTTTTTCTTTTTTCTTTTTTTTTTTCCTTTCTTTTCCATACACTAATAATAAAAATTAGTTTTTTTATTTTTTTAACTTAGAATTTTTTAAAAGATATTTAAATTTATAAATTTTAAAATTTAAAATTTTTTATTTAATAAATATTATTTTTTTAACTTATTTTTTAATAAATCTAAAAATTTTAATTTATTTCATTTTTGAAAAAAAAAATTTATTAATTTAAAATTTATAAAATTTATACAATTATTTTATAAATTTTTTAAAATTTATATAAATTTAAAAATTAAAATTTTTACTCCCACTTAAAATTTAAAAATTAATTTTTATTTACTCTCATTTAAAATTTTTACTCCCACTTAAACTTTAATTTTTATTATGTATTTTTAAAAATTTATATAAATTTAAAAATTAAAATTTTTACTCCCATTTAAACTTTATTTTAAAGGGCAAAATAGTCAAAACACATAATTATCCCCTCTCAATGCTTCTTATTCCTCTATACTCAACCAAACGCAATTTTTTCTTATTCATCTTATTCTTCTTATTTCTATATAAATTACCAAACATAATTTTCTTTAAACCCGGTATAACTCATAAACCCAACCAAACGCAAATTTACACTAATTCCTGCTAATACCATAATCTATACCTATCCCCGGTATAACAAAATTTTTCTTATCCCCGAACCAAACGGTACCTAAATGATCAATATAATTCTAAGTTCTTGGTACTATATATATATATATATATATATATATATATATATATATATATATATATATAACGAGTCTACTATACTATCAATAGTACCAAGTATTTGGTAGTTGGTATTATATTAAGTTTTTAGTTCTCAAATAAAAAGATGTGTGGTTAAGATGATAGTAGTACCTTAGGGTTTAGTAAATTGTTGGTGAAATAGTATAAACTCTAAAGGAATCAATATAATTCTAACCGCATATTCTTTCATCAAAGAGCCGACAAGTCAATAATATTAAATATTTGGTATTATTGATAGCATAGTAATTGAACTTATATATATAGGCTGGAATACTTTCGATAGCATCAAGTCATTTATACTACCAAGTTTTTAGTCCTTATATTAAGGAATATTCGGTTAGGTTGATAGTGATCTTCTAGAAAGTGTTTGGAATCTAAACTATTTGGGAGATAATGGGGATATCCTCCTTATCCCGGCAAACACCTTTTGAAAGGGGGAATCCCCCCTTGGTTTGGACAAGGTTGGATTTTCCAACCTTGTCCTCAACAGATTTTTTTTTCCTTTTTTTTTTTTATTAAAAAAATTTAAATTTTAAGATATTTAAATTTATAAATTTATGAATTTTTAATTTTTTTAAAAATATTTTAAATTTTAAATTTTAAATTTTTTAATATATATTTTTTTAATGTACAGTAAAATATAAATTTTAATAATTTTTTTAAATAAAGATCTTAAATTATATATTTAAAATCATTCAAAATAAAATTTTTATTTATTTTAAAAAACTATTATGGTTAAGGACAATTTCGTCATTTTATAATATTAATACATTTTATTTCTTTTATTCTCTATTATCATACCAAATACTTTTTTTACTAGTTCCGTACTTTACTTATCCCTGCTATAGTTAGTTCTCTCTTATTCCATTACCAAATGAACCCCCGAACTAGGGTTTAGTGGGTGGTTGGTTCAATAATAAAAATTATAGAGGACTACTATAATTCCAACCACATATTCTTTCATTCAAGAGCTGAAAACTTAGTAACACTAATTGCTTAGTACTATCGATAGTATTCCAGCCAGACTATATATATATATATATATATATATATATATATATATATATATATATATATATATATATATATATATATATATATATATAGTATGGCTTGAATACTATTACCAAGTTTTTAGTTCTTGGATTAAGAGATGTGCGGTTAGGTTGATAGGATCCCCTAGCTGCGTTTGGTTCGGGTATAAGAAAAATTTGGTTACACCGAAGATAGGTATAAGTTATGATATTAGTAGGAACTAATGTTAATTTATGTTTGGGTGGGTATAAGAGTTATACCGGGTATAAAGAAAATTGTGTTTTGTAAGTTAAAGAGGAATAAGAAGAATAAAGAGGACTAAAATTTTAATTTATGATTAAAATTTTACTGATATGATTTTAAATATTTAATTTAAAATATTTATTAGAAAATTATTAAAATTTATATTTTACTTATATATAAAAAAAATTATTAAAAAAATTTATCATATAATTTATTAAAATTATATGATAAATTTATTAAAAATTAAAGTTAAAAATTTTAAAAGCTATAAAATTTAAAATTTAAAATTTAAAAATTTATAAATGTTAAAAATTTTAATTTTAATTGTCTTAAAAAATTACAAAAGTAGAAACAAAAATTTTATTTTTAAAATTAGTATAAATTTTAAAAAATTTATTAAAAAATTTGCATAAATTTAAAAATTTTAAAATTAATAAATTTTTAAAAAAATTTTAAAAAAATTATATTTTTAGATTTATTAAAAATTAAGTTAAAAATTTTAAAATTTATAAAATAAAAAAATAAATTTTAAATTTTATAAATTTATTAAACATCTTAGTATTAAAAAAAAAAAAAAAAAAAAAAAAAAAAAAAAAAAAAAAAAAAAAAAAAAAAGCTAGCAGGTAGGAGCAACTCCTCTTTGAGGAGTTGTTGAGTTGTTCCACCTGGGGGTGGGAATAGGCTATTCCCACCCATAACGAATTATTCTAGGATAATTCGTTAGGGTGGGAACAGCTGTTCTCACCTCTATTAATTTTTATTTGGGGATAATGTGGGGGATAACTTCCTTATTCCCTCCTTATCTCCGTTGCAAAACGGGGCCCTAGCGTTTAGCGGGTGGTTGGTTGAATAGTAAAAATTTTAGAAGATCACTATAATTCCAACCACATATTTTTTTATTCAAGAGCTGAAAACTTGGTAGCATTAATTATTTGGTACTATCGATAATATTTCCGTCAGACTATATATATATATATATATATATATATATATATATATATATATATATATATATATATATATATAAAATGTTTTCAGTAAATTATTTTGTTATTTTTTTTTTTTTTTTTTTTTGTGAATCAAAATAATTGGCATCAAATTTGAAATGTTGGCTTTTATATTTGGCAAATCGTATTATTATTGATTTTTATGATTACGCATATTATTAAGTTTTATATTTCTAAAAGAATAATGCTACCTGTAAACCTCTTTGGGGTGTACGATGTACATCCTGTCCATCTTAGAATTGTGACACCTTAATAGTTTCACATCGGATGAAAATTTAGATGTGTTTGGGTATATATAAGACATGGACACTAGTAATAATAACCAGGCTTAAGTATTTTGGACCGTAGTTTGAAACCAACGAGTTATTATTGCTAGTGGTCCGGATCGTTATATTTGATATCGGAGCAAATAACCAGCCGGAAATGTATGGCGAGTCTCAGCTGAGTCTGGGTCTAGATAACAGGGCTAGCGAGACAAGTCTCACATCGCCTGGTGATCTTGGGTTGTTGTGTGTGTGTTTGGACTGACGAAAACGTCAGGCCTAAATGAGGGAAGTCTGTGACACCCCAATAGTTCCACATCAGATGGAAATATGAATGTACGTGTTTGGGTATATATAAAACATGGATACTAGTAATAATAACTTGGCTAAAATATTTTGGACTGTGCTGTGGGCCCAATGAGTAATTATTGCTAGTGGGTCGGATCGTTATAAGAATAAAATTTTTTTTCACTCATCATTTCGAAATAACAAATAAAATTTATTTTATTTTAAAATAAATAAAATATAAAATATATATTTATATAAAAAATATTTTTTTTTAAAATTTGTCTTTTATACATGTAGGCCTATAATTTTGAATTGCCAACTTCTTCACAAGTCTACAAAGTAGGGTCATAGCTAGTCTTTGAAAAGAAAGATCAACCTATTAACACCGTGGATCTGGTGCATTGTGAACTGACTTTTATATATATATATATATATATATATATATATATATATATATATATATATGGCTAAATTACAGAAAACCCTTCTATAATATATCGCTTTTCCACTTTACAACCCTGTCTACGTATGAGGAGTGTGACGCCCCACTTCCCAGGGGGTCACCCATCCTAGAACTACTCTAGCTCTAGCACGCTTAACTCTCATGTTCCTTTTGGATCTTGCTACCATCCGAAATGCTATAGCCGGATTAGAGATTTTTAGTCCTATTATATCATTTATATAGAGGACTAATCCAAATTTCGGGGGTGTCACATTCTTCCCCCCTTTAAGCCCTGACGTCCACGTCAGGCTCAAGCACACTCACAAGCACCAGGCGATGTGAGAGTCGTCTCGCTAGCCTTAGCCGACCTTGTGAGGAGCTGCACTCCACTCACAACGGTCATTAGCCGGGGAGCCTCGCTCTACCCGCTATATAACCCTGGCTCAGCCGAGACTCATCTCACATTTCCGGCTGGTGAATGGCTCTGATACCAACTGTGACGCCCCACTTCCCAGGGGGTCACCCATCCTAGAACTACTCTAGCTCTAGCACGCTTAACTCTCATGTTCCTCTTGGATCTTGCTACCATCCGAAATGCTATAGCCGGGTTAGAGATTTTTAGTTCTATTATATCATTTATATAGAGGACTAATCCAAATTCCGGGGGTGTCACAAGGAGAGAGAAAGGGGATGAGGAGAGAGAAATGGAATGGAGAGAGGAGGGGAGAAGGGTATTTTCGGTATATTACCTAAAAAATTGACGGTCAACTCACGGTCAACTGACGGCGGGGGTAAATGCACAATTCCATAATTACGAGGGGGCAAAATGTAGGCTTTTTAAAGACAGGGAGTAAAGTGGAAAAATGGTATATTATAGGGGGGTTTTCTGTAATTTAGCCTATATATATATATATATATATATATATATATATATATATATATATATATATATATATATATATGGGCTTTTTTTGAAATTGACCCTATAAAAATTTAAATTTTTGAAAATAGCCCTGTAAATTTTGTATTTGCAAAAATAGCCCTCTTCATGCCAACTGGGCGCCACGTCAGCGTGCCACGTCGGCCGAAGTAGTGAGCTGTAATTAGTTAAACACGCAGGTTCAACCTGCGTGTCTAAACCTAAACACGCAGGCTCAACCTGCGTGTCTAAAACACGCAGGTTGAGCCTGCGTGTTTAGACACACAGGCGGAGGAGAATGGTGCGCGGCTTCAACTTGGTCCGAGGAGGCAAGACCTGAGCACGGGGTCGGATCCCACCTCGAACGCGGTCTCCTCGCCCTCTTCCCCCACCACCTCCTCTCCCCCCACCGTTTTGAGCCCTAGCCGCTCCGCCGCCAGGTCACGGAGCTCGGAGCCGCCGCCGCCACCTCCTCCTCCCCCCGCCTCCGCCGCGGCGGCCGTCGTTAGAGATGAGGGCCTCCGCCATCCGCCGTTGCCGTCTTCGCGCCTCTCGCTGCTGCGGTCGCTGACGCCATCACCTCCGAAGAGGAAACCGCCGTCTGCTTCCTCATCATCTCACGCGCCCTCGGAGCAGCAGCAGGCGCCGGCGCCCCCTCCGCCTCCGCCTCCGCCGGCAGTGCCGCCACCACCGCCACAGCTGCAGGCTCTCGTGCCTCCTCGGACCAAGTTGAAGCCTTTGCATTGGGATAAAGTCCCAATGTGCTCCGGGGGTCAACGAGGGGGGCCACCACGTGGCTGGCCCCCATTGGCACCCGCGCGGACGCGGGAAGCGTCCGCGCGGGGGCGCGCGCCCGTGTGGCGCGCGGTGTACCGCTCCCGTGTGGCGCTCGGGTACCACAACCGCGTGGCGCGCGGGGACGCGCGTCCCTCTGCATGCGGCTGCATGCGTAAACACTAAACACGCAGGTTGAACCTGCGTGTTTAGGTTTAGACACGCAGGTTCAACCTGCGTGTTTAACTAATTACAACTCACCACTTCGGCTGACGTGGCACGTTGACGTGGCGCCCAGTTGGCATGAAGAGGGCCATTTTTGCAAATACAAAATTTGCAGGGCTATTTTTAAAAATTTAAATTTTTATAGGGTCAATTTCAAAAAAAATCATATATATATATATATATATATATATATATATATATATATATATATATATATATATATATATATATATATATATAAATGTTACGTGTCAAATAAATACAATTTAGTGATAACATAGTGTGAGCTTGATCGAGTTTACTGAACAGGTAAATTTCACTTAAGTACACGTACAAGGGTTCGAATTAGTAAGTTAGTAGTGCATGCGCTCACCTTTTAATTAAATTAATGTCTCTAAGCTATGAGAAGTCGCATAGAGTAATGCTATACTTAAAAGCAAATTTTGCAAATCCCTACATATTATATACATAACAATATTTAATAGTTGATATTCGAGATCCGAGTTCAAAATCTAGTTGCTTCACATTTTCAGCGAAACAAATAATATACTATTTTTTTCTAAAAAAATAATAATATTTAATTAGAGAAAAAATATAAATTATAGGAGCTAAGAAATTGTATAGCTTGTAAAATATTGTAAGATTTGTTTATAGTAAAATATTTTTTAATTTGATAATGTTGAGACTAAAAAATATTGCAACGTAGAAAGAAGCACGGTTAAGTTGACTCAAATTAAATAAGTATAAAATTTTTTTAACCAAATTATTTATATTATTATTTAAAAGAATTTAAATCAGTTAGACAATAGGCCGAGCCGAACTTGCCGCTGCATACGGGGGCGTGCACCTTCTCTTGTTTGCTGCTGTCGTACGTCATCAAAAGAAATTATGCATACTGTATCCATATATTCTCAAGCGCTGAATTATTCTATTTGTCCATTTAAAAATAAATATATAATATATATTTAACTATTTAATAATTAATAAAATTTATTTTATTTTGAAATGAGTGAGATATACATACACCTTATTTTTCATGAGAAGCCTACTCCGCGTAGAGATATGCGAAGATTTTAATTTCTTGCCTCTGCAGCCGTACGTCTTTAATTAATTGGCCTCTATATATAGTTTTGCCTAATGCATGCTATTCCTAATTCAAGTGAAACATTTGACTTGTATTTGAGTGGGAGTACGTCCACGTATAAATTCGGTGCATGGACCAAATTAATAATAATAAATGAAAGTACAATTTTGCAGTAGTTTGTAATCATTTGATCTCTTCAGAAAAGTAGAATCGTACATGCATGGGGTCATCTCAACCTCATATGAAAATTTTACTCTTTTAATGAAGTACAGATCTTGCACTTGTCATTACTCTCAAAAAGAAAAATTGAGTCCAGAAAGTGCTGCAGGTAAGACGTATGAGCTCGGATGATTCTTAAAAGAGGTGATATTGAGCTGCACAAGCTTGGATGAGAAGGTTCACGATAATTCATAAAAAAAAAAGCTTGAAAAGCATGTGTTAGAGAAGAGCTGAAAGTGTCACATCGATCCTTGGGCTTGACGGGCATATGGGGAATAGTCGCACTTCTTTGGCACAGGGCTTGTAATCATGTTATATATATAACTTGATAATGTTGGATCGTTGTGTAATATTCCGGACAATCCGCAGCTGTCGATGATGAGATCACTTTGAGAACAACTAGACGGGGAGTATGATGGGTAATTTGCACAGTGAGAATTTGGGAAGAAGAGTGGGAATTGGATAGAATTGGGAGAGAAGATAGAGAGTTGAGGTAGAAGGGAGAAGAGAAAGCTACAGGTAGCTTGAAGAGAAAGTAGATTTGTATTAAGTTTTCACATCCTTCTTAACTACATCTTGTGCTTATATAGCTCTTCTTCTAATCTTTTCTTAAAAAAAAAAAAAAGCTCTTCTTCTAATCAAGTACTCTAGCTAGGTATGTTAATTTACTAGCTATAACTACTATTTTAATTAGAGTAATATACTCCTAAATGGATGAGTGTTTCCGTTTCTAATATTGGGCCTCTTCGGTTGGGCCTTGTGTTTGGTTGCTTGTGCTTGTCAGGTGGATCGTGGGCCTCTTCAGTTGGGCCCTTTCTATTGGACTTCTTCAACTGGACCTCTTCAGTTGGTCTTCTTCGGTTGGCCTCTTCAGTTGGTTGTTGCTATGATCCAGCTCCTTATCCCTACTACTCTACTGTTGTCTTCCCCAAACACTGCTGTCTACTCTTTCTCTTCCTCCTCTGGTCCTCCCTCGACTCCTTACCCTCTCTTCCCACCACGAAGTTGCCCCTTGTCTCTTCCTCGTCAGGTCCTCCCTCGGCTCCTTACCCTCTCTTCCCACCGCGAAGTTGTCTCTTGTCGACGCCGGTTGTTACACGTTGGCGCTAATTAATTTATTTAAAACGTACAGATACATTGTTCACAGATCTGGATCAAGTTCAATCCTTCTGGACATTAGATTTATTATTGAACCTCTTATCGTTAGATCTATTGTAGACCGCAGCTCCACTCAATTTATTAGTCTTCTAAATCTATTGTCATAGGACAAAAAGTTAAATCTATTTTTAACCCATAAACAAATAGACAATAAGTAAAACTAAAGTTTTTATTTTATAATAGAGCCTACAATTTTAGAAGTATATAAATAGTATTTGCTTCCACTCAACTTATAATAGATCTATTGTAAATCGTAGCTCAACTCAACTTATTAGTCTTCTGAATCAATTGTTACAGAACAGAAAGCTTAATATATTTTAACCCATAAATAAATAACCAACAAGTAAAACTAAATTTTCTATTTTATAATAGAGCCCACAATTTTAGAAATATATAAATAGTATTTTTTTTTTTAGAGTGTTGCCATGTGGTGTGTCCACATTGGCTGGTTCTAATTTGACTCAACCCATATGAGATGTGGATTATGATCGGGATTTATCCTTATAGGTTAAGGATAAAGGATAGGATTTATCCTTATGGGATAAAGATAAGGATATGTTTCTTATAGGTTAAGAAACATATCTTAACCCATATCCTAACCATATTCTGTTTATCTCTACGTGAGTAAGAGAATATCCGAGTCCTAATAATCGATAAATAGAACCCCTTCCCTCATACGTTGAGATATACGATATACGATACACAAGAAGAAAAAGAATTTTCTTCTTCCTCATTCTCTCTCTACGTTCTCTCTGGGTTTCCACCTTCGTTCCCGGGGTTTTGGAGTGTGGACATAGAAGAGGACTCTGGTAGCCCTCTTCGCATCCGATCCGATCTGGAGATTCGTGGAGAGTCAAGAATCACCAAGAAGACAAGGACGATCCAAGAAGGCTGGTAAAACAAGCTACCTGATCCAATTTCGGTTCCTGGATACGTTGGCTATCCGGTTTGTAAGTTTCCGCTGCCCCTATAACTCTAACAATTGGTATCGGAGCCATTTGCTTGTTTTCGCCTAAAAGATCATGCCTATGTGTTTGCTTGATTAAATAAAAAAAAAAAAAAAAATGTTTCGTTGATCATATTTTTCGTAGATTAGTTCTATAATTTTTTTTAGATTCTTTTTCTATGTGAAATCGAATAAATAAAAGATGAAGATAGAAAATTAAATTAGTTTTAATTTTTTATTCTTTTATGTTGATCACGAAATTTTTTTATTTACATATGTTGTAAATGACCTCTTTTTTTTTATTATTATTATTTACATATGCTGTAAATATTTTTTTTAAAGATAAAAAGAAAACTAAATTAGTTTTAGTTTTTTATTCTTCAAGAAATATTTACATCAGTTGTAAATAAATTTTTTAATTTTCTTTTATGCTGTGTGCATTACTTAAAAAAAAAAAAAAAAAAAAAAAAAAAAAAAATTGCAGCGCCCGAAAGGCCACGGGCCCCGCTCGGCCCGGAGCCCCGCAGGCGGGCGCAGGGCCCCAGCGCTTCCGGCGCAGGGCCCGGCCCGGCCTGCCGCACCGAGCGGGCTCGGATCCTGCGCAGCGGGCGTAGGGCCTGGCCCGGCCGGTAGCGGGCCAGCGGGCTCGGGCCCCCCGCGCTGCGGGCGCAGGGCCTGGCCCGGCCCGCAGCGCGGGCCTGCGGGCTATGGCCCTCCGCGCGCTGCAGGCGCAGGGGCCCAGCCCGCGGCGCCCATGCGTGGGAATGGGCCCTGCGCTGGGTGCGCTGGGCCCAGCCCGGCCTGCCTCCTCTGACGGCGGGCGCCGGCCCATCACGCTGGGTGCGCGTGGCTCTTCCCGCAATTTTTTTTAATTTTTTTTTTTTTTTTAAGAAAATTTTTTTTATGCTCCTATGTGGTGCAATTTTTTATGCTCCTATGTGGTACAAATTTTTTTTTATGTGATTTCTTTTATGCTCCTATGTGGTGTGAAATTTTTTTATTATTTATGCATGCGTTGTATACTCTATATATATCTTGTGTGGATGTAAACTATAATGCTTTTGTGGCTTGTTGTGTATGTTTTGTGCATATAAGTACTTGTGTTCTTTCGGTGTTTTTCTACAAAATTTAATTTTAGAAAAGCGGGTTCGGCGTGTGCAGCATTCCTTTAGAATATGGTTACCTTTGATGTACATCTTTGTAGTGATGTAGTAGGTTTTATTTCTGCAAATGTGATGTAATAATTAAGGTCATGTAAGAGGAATGTGTTTTGCACACCATCGACGTTTTTCAAATTAAATTTTGGCACAAGCACTTATTTTATTATTTTATCTGTGTGATATGAATTATCTAAGATAAGTTCTTAAATTTTTAAAGATGTGTTCTTTTAATGGATGAGTTCCGTTTTTTGGATAAGTTTCAAAATTAAATAAAAAAAAAAAAAAAAATTAATAAGATTGAAATTTCTTGAACCGACACTGGGTGATGATTATGAGCCTAGCGAAATTTTCGATCCCGTTGTGAAGGAGATATTTTTTCAATCTTGTTAATTTTTTGAAACATGTGCCTAATGTCCAAACCTGTTTTTGAATGTAGTGAAATGTCTTCCCGAAATGTTATAGCTGACCTCACGAGGGGTGATAAGCTAAACGGAAAGAATTATGACATATGGCACAGAAAAATGCAATACCTGCTTAATGAACAAGGAGTTCTTGAAACTCTCTCTGTCAAAAAGACCGAGCCTCTAGATAACTCTACTGCAGAACACAAGCATGAGCAGGATGTCTATGATAAATGGTTCAAGGAGGATCGTACGGCTAGGTATACTATGTTGTGTGCCATGCAGGATGACCTCATTGGACAGTTTGAGACATTTGAGACTGCCAAAGACATGTGGAAAAATCTGAAGATTGCTTTTGGGCAAACTTCAGTTACGAGGCTGCGTGCCCTAAATCTAAAGTTTCAGCAGTACATTAAGGACCCGAAGCACTCAATGGTTGAGCACCTACGTGTGATGAGCACCATGATTCGGGACCTTAAGGCTGCTGGAAATGAGCTCACCGATGAGCAACAGGTTCTCGCAGTGATTCGTTCACTGCCGGACCCTGAATGGTCCCAGATGAAGCTCCTGATGACGCACAGTGAGGGCATTAAAACGTTTAATGACATATCACGTCATCTCGAGCTTGAGGCAGAACGCTTGGATGCGAACCGTTCTGTCGCTCTTGTTGCACGCTCTGAGGAGCGCGGTGGGATTGCACCCAAGCGCAAAAAGCGTTACAACAATGGAGCGAAGAAAAATAAAAATCAAATTCCTCATGGTGGAATTGGAAAGCGCGGCAGAGGCAAGCGCGCTGGCAGTAGAGATGTTGCGAAGCTAAAATGCTATAACTGCAAGAAGAAGGGTCATTTCGCTCGGGATTGTTCTGAGCCGAAAAAGGTAACCCTACCACTCTCACACTGTTTTGTTTGCTCTTATGCTTTAGTAGCTAATTCTCTTCCCGATTGGATCGTGGATACAGGAGCAAACAAGCACGTAGTGCGTGATCGAGCGGGATTTGTAGATTACCATCGAGTACCGACTGGCACACAATTTGTCACCCTTGGGAATGGCTCAATGGAAGAAGTTATTGGAGTTGGTTCGTACCAACTCAAGTTGCGTGGTGGCCGCACCTTACTTCTTCAAGATGTGCTATATGCACCCGGTATAAGATGTAATCTATGTTCAGTTTTAGCTTTGCTACATTTAGGCTATTCTTTTCATTTTGACAGAGACCGCCTTGACATTTCCTTTCATGGTACTTTATTTGGATATGGTACATTAATAAATGGTTTCTTTAAGTTAGATTTGGAGGATGATTCGTTTGCTTTTGCTTCTTCTTCTTCTAATCTTTGTGATGAATCCGTTAAATGGCATGCCAGACTAGGCCATATAGGTCAAGAAAGAATGAACAGACTGGCTCGAGTAGGCCTTTTGGGGTCTCTCGCCAAAGTTGACCTATCTGTGTGCGAGCCTTGTCTGGCTGGGAAGGCATGTAGAAAGCCTTTTGGTAAGGCTACTCGTGCCTCTCATCCTTTGGAACTGATCCACTCAGACATTTGTGGGCCAATGAATGTGAGGGCCCGGCATGGTGCGTGCTATTTTCTCACATTCATTGATGATTATTCCCGTTATGGCTATGTGTATTTGATTTCTCACCGTTCTGAAGCTTTAGATTGCTTCAAGCGCTTCGTAGCGGAGGCTGAGAATCAAATAGAAAGAAGTGTAAAAGTGCTTCGCACTGATCGAGGACGTGAGTACTTGTCTGATCAGTTCAAGACTTACTGTGAGCAAAAGGGCATTATGAGACAGCTCACTATTCCAGGTACTCCGCAACAAAATGGTGTTGCAGAGCGAAGGAATCGTACTCTACTGGACATGGTTAGGTCTATGATGGCGCATGCTCATCTTCCTATAAGTTTTTGGGGAGATGCTCTTTTGACTGCTGCCTATATTCTTAATCGAGTCCCTAGTAAATCAGTGCCATCTACCCCATATGAGTTGTGGAGTGGTAGAAAGCCAAGTTTACACTACTTACGCCCTTGGGGTTCAGCTGGATATGTTCATAACCCCTCACATAGATTCGGAAAACTCGGCCCTAAAGCAAGCAAGCATGTGTTCATCAGATACCCTGAAAATTCGAAGGGCTATGTGATGTATGGTGAACACCCAGATGGTGGGATGACCGAGATTGAGTCTCGTAATGTGGAATTCCTAGAGAAGGAATTTCCAAGCATTGGTGAAATGCGAAATGACGTCGGATTGTATGAGTTACAAGACGATGCTATCCCATCTTCTGGTGAGGGTGATCGATCACTTCCCGAAGTCGCTGAAGGAAGTGGTAGCGATCCTCCGGTTAGTGGGAGTGCTCCTATGAGTGGGAGCATACCCTTGGAAGCCGAGAGTTTAGGCCCTCAACTGCGTAGAAGTGAACGTGGAAACATTCCCCGTCGACGTTTTGAGATCGAAGGGAATATTTTCATGTGCACTCCGCTCGATGATGATGAGCCTGCTTCTTATGTAGAAGCGCTACAATCACCAGCTTGTAATGAGTGGATGGCTGCTATGAGAGATGAGATGGATTCCATGAGCAAGAACCAAGTATGGGAGTTGGTTGACCTTCCACCTGAGCGCAAGTCTATTGGAAATAAATGGGTTTTAAAAATTAAGCGCAAGGTGGATGGATCAATCGATAAATATAAGGCTCGGCTCGTGGCTAAGGGCTACAATCAAAGGCAGGGGGTAGATTACAACGAGACATTTGCTCCCGTTGTGAGATTTGCCTCCATACGTGTGATTTTAGCCTTAGTGGCTCATCTAGATTTGGAATTGTTCCAAATGGATGTCAAGACAGCTTTCCTCAATGGAGGATTAGCGGAGGAGATCTACATGGATCAACCTGAGGGTTTTGTACTCGAAGGTCAAGAAGACAAAGTATGTCGTCTTAAAAGGTCCATTTATGGTCTCAAACAGTCATCGAGACAGTGGTATTTCAGGTTTCATGAAGCCATCATCTCTATCGGTATGTCCATGATAGAGGAAGACCACTGTGTATATGTCAAGAAGTCAGAGAAGGGAATTTTGTTTCTCTCTCTATACGTCGACGACATACTATTGGCTGGGAATGACATCGAGTTGATCAATACCACTAAGGAGTGGTTATCTTTCAATTTTGAGATGAAAGATATGGGTGAGGCGAGCTATGTGCTCGGTGTTAAGGTCATCAGAGATCGCTCTAGGAGACTTCTTGGTCTGTCTCAAGAATCTTATATTAAAAGGGTTCTGGAGCGGTTTAGGATGCATCATAGTAAACCCGTTGATACTCCAGTGGAAAAGAATCACACTTTGAGTCTTGATCAGTGCCCTAAAACGGATAAAGAAAAAGAGCAAATGAGTAGGGTTCCTTATGCGAGTGCGATTGGCAGCTTGATGTACGCTATGATGTGTACTCGACCTGACATATGCTTCGCTGTTGGCTTGGTAAGTCGTTACCAGAGCAACCCAGGACCTGCTCATTGGCAAGCGGTCAAGAGAATCCTTCGATACTTAAAGGGAACCAGTGATCTCGTTCTATGCTTTCAAGCTGGGGACTTGAGATTGAAAGGATATAGTGATGCTGATTGGGGCGGTGATAGAGATGAGCGCAGGTCCACTTCAGGCTATGTGTTTATGCTTGGAGGTGGGGCAATTTCCTGGTGCAGTAAAAAGCAGAGTTGCATTGCCTTGTCTACCATGGAGGCGGAGTATGTTGCTTGTTCAGCAGCCGTTCAGGAGGCTGTTTGGCTGAGGAGATTTCTCCAGCACCTCGACATTGTGACTCGAGCTGACGAGCCTGTTGAGATGGTCTCTGACAGCATGGCTGCTTTGGAGTATGTGAAGGACCCCAAGTATCATGGCAGGACCAAGCACATTGACATCCGTTTTCACTACATTCGAGAGATGATTAGGCTAGGCGAGGTCACTCTTAGACATATCTCCACCACTAGGATGGTGGCTGATCCGTTGACCAAGCCGATAGCTAGGGATATGTTCCTGACCCACGTTAGGAGTTTGGGTCTTCGCAGGTTATGATGTATGGACATTATTGAGACTTTTGTATCTTACGCTTTTCTTAATGAAAATATGTTTTTCTTTTATGTATGATTGCGTAATTGATACTAGTAGGCACATATTACCATTAGTCACCAGGCTCAGGTCAGCCCACTCACACGGGTGATCGCCCTGGCACCTAAGTGGTGAGCAGGATGAGACTAAATAATCATATTAAACTTTAGTAGTTGTAATATGATTGCTTTGTTCATATACGTTATGAATAAAGTGTTGATACGATTTGAAAGTCGCCTTAATTAGTTTAAGATGAGACTCTTGGGAGTTGGATATGAGAATTATTTTGTGAAATTCTATATCGAGCCTGTATAGCAGCCGAACCTAAATACTTGGGTTAGAGAGATGACCTGAGTTGTGTAGTGGTTAGATGCCTTAGTGGTGCCTAGACCAAGGTTCGCATGGCGTTTTAGAGCGTGACACGACCCATTGGGTGGGTGCTCCGCCATGGCATACATATCATACTGTATGTGATTGTCGACCAGTTAGTAGAGTGGCATATATCCTTCCCTCTATGCCACTGTGTGAGCACTAACCTCTTTTTTTTTATGCCCTCGACTTAGAACTACATTATGAAGTAGAGGTCCAAAGTAACTAACTTAGCGTGTATCTCAGGGTCATGAGAAAATACGATCTCGCGGAGCATGTCTAGTAAAGTGCTTGGACCGATACAGATTAATGTGAGGGGCTGAGGAAGATGTTTCGATAGCACACCATGAAAGTCTTGTGACTCATTGCCCGGGCGGTTATCTCGGTTGTGTTACTTGAGATAATCATGAGTACAAGAGATGTTGTAGGGTCAAGTCCTGTGATTACAGGAGGGAGATTTGTGATACTTGATCCGGTGTGTGTTGAAACGTCTGGGGCATATACGCTTTAGTCAGTGATGTGCTATGTTAGTTGGGTGGTGACTTAATATAGCACTCCTGCATTGTGATTTTTTCCATCTGGTCGCACGCTCCATTACCCGTATGAAGAGTAGAATGTATATGAGAGAAAATTGGCCAATGTGGCCAAGTGGGAGATTGTTGCCATGTGGTGTGTCCACATTGGCTGGTTCTAATTTGACTCAACCCATATGAGATGTGGATTATGATCGGGATTTATCCTTATAGGTTAAGGATAAAGGATAGGATTTATCCTTATGGGATAAAGATAAGGATATGTTTCTTATAGGTTAAGAAACATATCTTAACCCATATCCTAACCATATTCTGTTTATCTCTACGTGAGTAAGAGAATACCCGAGTCCTAATAATCGATAAATAGAACCCCTTCCCTCATACGTTGAGATATACGATATACGATACACAAGAAGAAAAAGAATTTTCTTCTTCCTCATTCTCTCTCTACGTTCTCTCTGGGTTTCCACCTTCGTTCCCGGGGTTTTGGAGTGTGGACATAGAAGAGGACTCTGGTAGCCCTCTTCGCATCCGATCCGATCTGGAGATTCGTGGAGAGTCAAGAATCACCAAGAAGACAAGGACGATCCAAGAAGGCTGGTAAAACAAGCTACCTGATCCAATTTCGGTTCCTGGATACGTTGGCTATCCGGTTTGTAAGTTTCCGCTGCCCCTATAACTCCAACATAGAGAAAGGCAGCATGCTGCCGTTTCATTCATAATAGGATGAACTTAGCAAACTGGGCAGCCGATTCCTGCAATCGAGCAGTCGGACCCAAAAAAAAAAAAAAAAAAAAAAAAAAAAAAAAAAAAAAAAGGTCAAATCCAGTTTAGCAACAATATCTAAGCCAGTTTGAGCGGCAGATTCTAACTTCTGCAAGAATGGTCCGATGCATCTTTTTTTTGTTTTCAAAACATCTCCTGTTTTGAAACTTTCTAGTATTTGCTTCCAACTTTCTAACTCTTAGATTAAACACTAGTTTATCTACTCTCACAAAATTCTGAGCATCGAATGGCTAAAATGTTAATAATAAATACTAAAAGCATTTTAACAAAATTCTTTGTAATATACTCTCACTCTTATAGTGAATTTTTTATTCGCTTGACTTTTAGAGCATATATACCCTAAAATTTAGCCATTTTGCAAATATGCACTTGAACTTTTAATTTTGACAAAAAGACCTTTCTAGTTTTTTAGTTCCATAGATCATTTTTCTCAAGTGAACTTAGAAATTACACAACAGTCTTGATCGAATTTCATACACATACTTCTGTAAAACATAAAACTAATAGATGTCAGTGGTGAGCTTCGGAGTTGGGCCTATCGGTCTGAGCCCTCTGCTTCCAGCACAAACATCTATTTTTTTTTTTTTTTTCAAAATTTTATCAAATTTTGTAGTCGCACCGAAAAATCGTCGGCGAACCAGAAACATAATATCGAAGCGATTTTAATTTTAAAGTCACATCTAATCTTTGAAAAGAAAAATCAACTCATTCACACGGAAAAAGATTTTGATAGACCTGGTGCATTGTGAACTAGCTAGCTGTTCTATATATCTCTACCTTTTTTTTTTTTGTATTTATAAATGTTACGTGTCAAATAAATACAATTTAGTGATAATATAGTGTGAGCTTGATCGAGTTTACCGAACAGGTAAATTTCACTTAGGTACAAGGGGTCTCGATTAGTAAGCTAGTAGTGCGCTCGATCATCTTTTAATTAATAATAAGTCTTAACTCTAAGCTATGAGAAGTTGAACAAAGTAATGCTATATATACTTAAAAGCAAAATTTGCAATTCTTAGATATGTCTCGAATTCTAGAACCGAAAATTTTCTAACCCTATTCTGATTAGCTTATCCAATTAAGATAAGCTTGGATTATGCCTAATCTTATTAGGAATATTCCTAATCTTAGTGGATTTGTATTCCTAATTGTATTAGGATTTAGCCACTATTATAAATATATTATTATTCCATTTATTTGGTGCGGCGGATGAGAAGGAGTATGGGTGTATTTTGGGATTAGGGTTTTGTGAGAGAGACATATTTTGTACACCACTTTGATTATAATGGAAGTCTCCGCTCCGTCTTCGCCCGTGGACGTAGGCCACTGGCCGAACCACGTAAATATTGTGTGCTTTATTTTTATTTTTTTTTCTCCCTTTCTCTGTTTGTTACGACAAACGCCGAAAAAGATCTAGTTCGTTGGGCACGAAAATACCAAAAGAGAATCGAGCGATCGCTAAGAAAGAAAAACCCTAATTTCTCTTTTATTTTGCCTTAGAGTGAGATCGAGCGATTGTACGAAAGAACATAACTCTTGTATTCTTTCTTTTCTACATAGTGAAACCTCTCCTTTTTCGCCCGTGGTTTTTTCCCTGCAAAAGGGTTTTTCACGTAAATCTGTGTGTTATTTTCTGTCGTGCAATTTTGGTTCTACTTTTCTGTCGTGATCGCCAATTGATTTTGTTTAGTTTGTGCGCTCGTTGCTAACATACTTAAAAGCAAAATTTGCAATTCCTTACATACTATATACATAACGATATTTCATTGGAGAAAAAATATAAATTACAGAAGGTAAACATGGCTTAGAATTTTAAGGTTGAAATCCAACTATTAAATTGTATAGCTCGTAAAATATTGTACGTAAGATTTGTTTGTAGCAAAGTAATTTTCGATTTGATACTGTGCAGATAGTAATTTTCGATGAAACGGAACGCAAATTGAATGCAATCTGGTGCATCAGGGCTATTTGATGCAGACAGTCTAGATTTCTAGGTGACATTTGTTTTGATTCTAACAAAATTTTTAAAATTACTAACAAAAAGAGATAAATCATCAAACTGTTAGAAGTAAGTAGAGGA
Organism: Tillandsia fasciculata; assembly: GCA_029168755.2. Taxonomy (NCBI): domain Eukaryota; kingdom Viridiplantae; phylum Streptophyta; class Magnoliopsida; order Poales; family Bromeliaceae; genus Tillandsia; species Tillandsia fasciculata. Next base: position 29,770,576 of record CM054931.1, read on the forward strand.
AAAAGCTCATCTTCTAATTGAATGAAGCGGTAGCATACTCTCTCAAAAAAAAAGTAGAGGAAAAAGCTAAGGAGGTCAATTTCAAAACAGGCTAAACATCAGTTGCTCCTCTAGGTGAACAGAGAAGCAACTCAGAAATAGCACCAAGCAACATATGCAAACATTAAAGCCCGAGATCGTAGTGAGACCCTGTCTAAAGCATAACTGGGTCAAAATTAGATTAATGGTGCCAATCGTTAATTCGGATGTCGCTTAATTCTACAAGTATTATAGCTTTACTCTCTCTCTCTCTCTCTCTCTCTCTCTCTCTCTCTCTCAAGTCATATTTTTAATTGAGCTTCGTTATAGGGTTAAGGGAGCCATGCATCCGCCAGTTAGGGGAATCTCTGATATATTTTTCCCTATATTATTTACACATATCCTCTTTCATTTTGTAGGATTCATAATTTTTTTAATTTTTATTTGATCTTGTGTCTTCTTGGGACCCTTGCTTCTTGTTAGGCCCAGAAAGCAATGAAGCCAGGATGCTTAGTTAGTACAGAAGAAGGTTGACATCAGAAAAATGTTCAGATCAGACCTTTTTTTTTTTTTTTTTTTTTTTTTTTTTTTTTGAGTGAAATGTTCAAATTATTGATACATCATGAATAGCAAACTAAAGATTAGCGTTTTGTTTCAGAAAAAATCAGTTAACTTGGACTATCAATTAGTCGACAACGCGAACGTTGTTTTAATTACATAATATTATAAAGTGATCGAGAGTTTAACGTTGTTTTAATTACATAATATTATAAAGTGATCGATAAACTCTCGCAACAAAAAATATTATAACCCAATCTTATTAATAGAACTGAAAGGATCAGTTGAAGGATCTGATTTTTTTAGATAAATGATATTATCAAATGTACTTAATTCACACCATACAATAGAATACATGCAATCACACAATAAATAGCTTCTGTATATCGACAAGAATATTTATACATATGCCATTATGATATGTCTACAATTGCTGACTGCGAAAGAAAACTAAAGAAAATTTTAGAATAATAAAATTGAGCAAGTACCATTACTGAAGCAGAATTTTTATTAAAAAAACAACCAAAAATCGCTCAGCCGAAAGTGGAGAGGGATAGTGATTTACGGCCATAAATGCCCACTTTTGTTGTTTAATTTACTGTAACTTCGTGTTTGGTCGAAACTCAAACTCATCAAAATAGCGTAATTGACTTCGACCCACTTCATGTCAAAACAAATTATGAAAAAAAAGAGAGAAAATAATAAAATATTAATTTATCTTTCACGTTTTCAATTTTTACATCATTTACTTTCTACCAAATAAACAGTAGAACTACGAGAACTTCAATTTCACAACTATACAAACAAACAGAGTGAATTGAGAGTAATTTTTACATAAACTCTAGTTCACCCAATTAAAAGCCTATTTCAATTTGAACTCCACTTTTTGAAACAAACAAGCCTAACATTTTTGCACACTCTTTCAAGTAAAAAAAAAACAACGGAATATAATGAAATAGCATAGAGAATACAGTTAAGTTTGAGAATTGAGAGAATGCAAATATAACAGTCTGATGTACAAGACAACTAATCGACAAGGCAAAGAAACAATACAAGAAGAGAATGAGGAAAATTTACATCGATGCTACCTTCATAGATTAGTTCGATAACGCCCACTTTGCTTGTCATATTCTAGATATGCTGATCTATCTTCGGTGTAGGCGCTGACATAAGAAAAGCACTCGATGATAGGCCAGTCTGGCCCTCCTTTGAGGCATCTCTGAATTACGGCAGCACTGCAGTGCATCACAAGTTGGAGGTTGTTATCACGAAGATGCACTCGCTGCTGGACCAGTCTCAACAACCATTCTGGGAGGGACTCCATTGAATAATCTTCCAACTCTAGGTATTGTAGTGCAATCAAATTATCAACGCACTTCAGAGCCGAGGTGTCGGTAATGGTGAGCTTTTTTAGTGCAGGAAGATTTGAGACGCTATCCATGCTATCGTTCTCTAAGATTTTAAGCTCAGTTATGAACAAGAAGTCCTCAATTATGCTTAGGCTATGAGCTTGCTCAGCTATCAAACTCCGGAGTGTTCTGAGTTGCTGCAAACCTTTTGGAAGTGCTCTGAGTGTTGGGCAATTTTCTACACTCAATTCCTTTAAACGAGGCATAACTCGCAGTGAGCAAGATGACGAATTTCCTGTTTCACTGCCAACCAAGGACCATTCTTCCCACTTAGGCAAGTTTACCATGATAAAGAATTCAAGCTGAGGAAAGGCCGTTGCTGTGTGTATCGCATCACCAACCCTATTACCGAGCAATTCTGGACCAATAGTTACAATTGCCAAAGCATTTTCGATTCGGAGATACCTCAGTTGCGGCAACTGGCCTAGAGGTGGAAGTTGTGAGCATAGTGGCAAACCTATCAAATTCACATACATTAGACCAGGCAGATAAGTACCCAAAGATGACGACAGCATCCAACTCGAAAATTGCTGGCCATAGAAGTTTTTAATCCGTAAGTCTTCTAAACAACGTGGAGGGTGCAATTTCTCAAAGATGTCTTCAATCATACTGATCTTCTCCTTTGTGTATGTCGTCCCTTCTGCCCTCTCCTTCCGTGCTGTGCAGGATATATCTAGCATTTTGAGAAAGTTTTTATTTACCAGGACAGAAGTCGTATTTCCTGGTGGAGTTGCTGTTCGCACATTCGTGTTTCCCTCCAAAATAGATATTGTGAGCCACCTTAGTTGGCACAGTGATTCTAATTCTTTCAAGTCCCAACTATTTTGTTCGGTATCGCAACTATCATCTGCGTTAATAATGAATCCTCGGAGGTCATTGAGATGTTGCAGTCTCCCTATTCCTTTGGGGACACGTCTTAAAGGGGTATCAAAAAGGCCAAGTCGCCTAAGATTGCATAAGTTAGTGATGCTCCTTGGAAGTGTATCCAGAAATTTGCAATCTTCTAGGTTTAAAGTCTGCAAATTTGTTAGTAAGCCGATAGTGTCCGGCAGCTTTTTTATGCTAGTGCGATCAAGATCTAACAATCGGAGGTGTATTAAATTTCCCACACTATCGGGAATGCATTCAATCCCTTCTCCGTTAAGAAGCAAAACTTGGAGGTTCGGAAATCTAGATAAAAGATTGTGCTCAATTCTAGGTGGACTATTAAATAGTAGTAATGTCCCCAAGCTTAGACGCTTAGTTTCTGGATCAGGGATTTTAACAATCTCTCCGCTCTCAGCAATTGACAAGCGGCGAAGCTTTGAGATTGCAGTAGCATCCAAGGACTGTGGATCTCCATAGTAACTTTTACCTTGTGACAAATATTGAGCGAGAGATCGCAAGAGATCATGTATTGTGCACTGGCTCTGATCCACATAAATAGGATCAGGTTGTAGTAGACTCCTCCGTATTAGCTCGTAGTAATACCCTACTAACTCTTTCATTTTTAGACCTTTTTCTTGCTCGACGAACCCTTCTGCCACCCACATCAAGCAAAGTTCCATCATGTTGAATACATAATCCTCGGGGTAAAGGCATAAATAACCAAAGCATTTTTGCAGATGAAGCGGCAAATCGTTGTAACTCAAGTAGAGAGCCCTGAATTCCTCAGGAAGCTCACTCATAGACCAAGCATTGCTTCTGAGAACTTTCTCCCACTCATTTCTTCTTTCCTCCTTGGCGGCTAATACACCGGCAATCACATTGATTGCAAGCGGAAGGCCGCCGCATTTTTTAACAATCTCAATCCCTACACTTCTCAAACTTTGCACATCTTCTACTTCTAGATCTGTTTTCATGCAAAGCAACTCCCAACCCGAATCAACAGACATTTTCTCCACAGGGTGGATGTATTTCGCGCTCATTCTCCACGCAACGTCCTGGTCTCTCGTGGTCACCAGAACACATCCACCAGCTGCTCCATTTCGTAGCGGGTTCCGGAGTAAATTAATCCATACGACCGATCGCCATACATCGTCCAGCACGAGAAAGATGATCTTCCCTTCAAGAGTCCGGCTGAGAATAGGGAGAAGTTCCGAAACCCTTTTGGCACTTTCGTGACTACCTCCTGCTTTTCGAATGATCTCCTGTAGCAGTTCAACATTTGAATATTTTTGGGAGACGTATATCCAAATTCTTACCTGGAACTTGTTTTCGATTCTTGGGTCGCAGTACACTTTCTGAGCGAGCGTGGTCTTGCCGATCCCCCCATACCAGTTACAGCAATCACTCGAAATTTTAGTGGGTCACTAGTGACTATCTTCTCGACCAATTCGTCGGTAGCATATTTGATCTCTCTCCCGACGACGTCGGCCTCCCCGATCTCACAAGTCTCGCGCTCGTGCGACATGCTCACTACTCGACCCTCCGACTTGAAGTGCTCAAGTTTTGAGATCAACGGCTGGTCCTTCGCGACCTCGTCGATTCTACTGTCGAGGGCTCTAATTCTATTTGCTATGTCGTGACGAACTCGAATTGAGTTAAAAAAAGAGAACAAAGGGAGGAGGCAGCAGAGAATCGACGGACCTGAAGATGCGGACGGCGGCTCATTGCCGAGCAGCTTGCCACCCTCACGCCTGACGTCCTCAAACAAGTCGTTCGCGTCTTCCAAGATACTTTTCAGCTCACTCAACCAAGCGGAATCTTCAATCCTCTCCCACCCTACTTTTTTCAGTGCGCCGTCGATCCGCTTCATCCTCCTCTGCAGCTTCTCGAGCTCTTCCTTCACCCCGAGAATCTTCGCCACTTCATCCTGGATTAAAGCAGCGAGCTTCTCCTTGCAGCTTCCGAGAAGAGCATCCAGCGCCTCCATTTGCGTGGTTTGGTGCTCGATCAAATCCTTCTTGCTTTGCTAATTTTTCGAGTTCAACTATGGCCAGATCTAAGCTGCTCTTAATTGAGAAGAAGATAGGACTATGAGTTGACTGACTTCTACCAAATTATTTATTTTCAGCAATAATACAGGCAAGATTAAAAACAATAATACAGGCAAGATTAAAAAAAATGTGACTCACATACGGAAAGAGACGTGGATATCATTACGTCCATTAATTAATTCTAGAATTAAAAAATATTTTAAAAGTTTAATATATTTAAGAGAAAAATGTGTTAACAAGTGTGAAATTTTGATTCCCAAAGAACATATATATAAGATTTGTACTATTTCTAGGTGTATAAGTGGTATTGCTTCTGTGAGATATATTTTTCTCAAGCTATAAATTTTTCTACGCTTATTTAATTTTTATCAACCAATTAAATTAAATTAAATTAGAATTATTTTTCATCTTAACTAATTTTTAGATATTACTATATATATATATATCTAAAATTTTAATAAAAAAAATATTTTGAGTACCTTATTTAAATATATTTTATACCAGCACGGTATGTGAGCACGATTTAGTGTTTAGAATTTATAATATAATTGTGATGTTTATAATTTAATATTAATAGTGTTTAAATAGTATTTAAAAATTAGTATATTCAAAATCTAATAATAGTGTTTTCAGCTCATCCTGTACCTTCTGAGGGACCCGTTACAGCACTCTTTTAATAATTGTTGTACTATGGGATTGCACCAGTATAGTCTTGTGTCTTTTGTTAGTTTTTTACCATTATAGTGATTCATATCAATATATTAGTAAATAATTTATGAAGTGCCTAAGTTTGTTACAACTAAATAATTAACTAATTGGTGAGGATATTAGTATATGAGAGTACAAATTTATATCTTAATATTTTTTCAAGCTAAGTACAAGAATTTTAAGATTGTTACCATAATATTTTTTTTTTTATACAAAAAAAATTCAAATACTCCTATTTTTTACTTTTTTTTGTTAATAACTGTAAAAACTTTATATTTTATCATCTTAAAATTTTAAATTAATTTACTTTACTCTGGTAATCAGAGTTCCGTTGCTATTCTGTTATTTCTCATAATATATGACTAAATAAACAAAAATATTGTAAAAAATGACCTGAATATATTAAGAAAGTCATTCTTTCTCCTCCAAAAAAGTAACCATATTTTTATTATTTAGACCTCTTCGTTAACATTGTAGTCTTTTGAAAATAATTGTAAAATTTTAAAAGAATAAAATATAAAATTTTAAAAAGTTCTAAAAATATATATTTATTGAAGAATTTTTTATAATTTAGTAATATATAAGTAGGATTTAGGGTTTAGAATTTATAGTATACTTATGTTGTTTAAAATTTAATGCTGATATTTGGAGTTTAGAAGTTAGTATTTAAAATTTAATAGTAATATTTGCGATTGCATTTTAATAATTATTTGCATTTTAATAATTATTTTATTAACCGATTGCAACAGTGTTCTCTCCTAAAAATTATATTAGACATCCATTTATAGTTCTTCGTATCAATATATTAGTATTTTTTTTACCGACTGTCCTAACGCAAGTGGCAAAGGACTTAGTAATTGATACTCAATTTTTGAATTTAAAGTCTAATTGTTTCACATTTTTAGTTAAATTTATTTTTTTTTTTAAATAAATAAAACAAATATACCTTTCTCTCAAAATAACTACTAAATAATAGAACACAAAATAGTGATGGCAACTTATATATATATATATATATATGTATATGAAGAAAACGGAGTACAACTTCACATCTTTAATATTTCTCTTCAACTAAATATTATAGCTTTATAGCTATTACCATATATAAAAAAGATTCTAAATACTCTTGTTTTTATTTTTTTCGTCATAACTTTTAAAACTTATATTTTAATTTTTTAAAATTAAAATATAAATTTTAAAACTAAAAAAAATATGGTATTTATGGAAATTTTTTTTATAATTTAGCCGTATATAGGACTTTCGATCTATATATAAATTCTTCAAATTAGGTTTTTTTTTTTATATATTCAGTAAATTATATCGGTGGTGTTTCGATAAAAATAATAATAAATTAAAATAAAAAAAGGAAAAGAATTAAATATTGGGATTTAATTAGTATTTTTCTAAGATAACTTGTCATTAACCGGGAAGGAGATAAAAAAAAAAAAACTATATTACATTTTTTTGAAATATTTTGAATTATTTTTAAAAATAAAAAAGCTTAAAAGGTACAATAAATTAGGGCCAAGGTTTTAGAAAGGAGAGAGAGAGAGAGAGCGCGCGCGAAAATTAAAAAAAAAAAAGAAAAAAAAAAACAAGAAAGAAAGAGAGAGGCTCTCGGACTAACCAAGAAAAAAAAAAAAAAAAAAAAAAAAAAAAAAAAAAAAAAAAAATAGCACATGATACCCAAACATAACACTAAAAAACGATGGAGCTGAGCGAGGAAGAGCGAGGAAGAGCGAGTGTGCGTGGCCGGGGGAGAGGGAGAGAACGAACCCCACCGCGATGGAGGGGCGTTGGTCGTGCGCGGGACTCTCTGGAGGGGAGGCGTGAGGCTAGGCGGAAAACTGGCTCGGAGCGAGCCGCTGAGGGGAAACGTTGTACGAGGAGGAGGAGGTGCCCCACTCCGCCCCGCGGTCCCGCGCCCGGGGGAGTGCGTCGCAGGGATTGTAGCGGGAGGAGCGCTTCTACCCGACGGGACCAACCCTGGTCCCCTTACCCTCTGCCCCGTGACTCGTCGGTGGAAGCGCATCCGTGGAGCAGGGTCCATAAGCGGAGCAGACCACGGACTGCGACCGTGCGCCCGGGGACTGCGACCGTGCGCCCGGGGACTAAGCGCTTTGCCCACCAGTACACTCCATCGACCGCTGGCCCCAGTCTGTTAAGCAGTGGGCCACAGTCGGGTCGCCGTAGGGTCCCCCTCGGACAGCACCCTGGTACGGAGATTCGCCGCTACCGAGCATCTACGTCGCCTCATGACTACCCGATCTCCCTGCTGTCCCTCACCCCGCACCGCAGCTCCATCAAGACCAAGGCGCGAACCCGCTTTAGGGTCAACTGGGCGGACCGGCAGGGAATCCCCCTCCATTCTGTCTCCGAGTCACCTCACCTGCAGGGGCTTACCTCCTGCCGCACGCCTCCTTGCCCCCTGCCTACCCCCCTTTGGTCCCCTTCGTTGGAACCGGGGAACTCTGGCTCGCTGGGTCACGCCTCCTATAAAGAAGCACTGCTTCTCCCTTCAACCATACCACCCCGCTCCACCAAGCCTGGCCCCCACCTTCGGGTTCCGAACCGGCCCACCTCCCTTTCGGAAGCCAAGAAGTGCTTTCGCTGTCTTGCTCCCGACCACCTGGTGAGGCACTGCAGAGACCCGGTGCGCTGCGCCTCGTGCCGCCGGACCGGCCATAGAGCTCGAAGCTGCACCGCCAACCGCCCCCACCCCGTGATGCAGGGAGGCGTCGGCTTCCGCCCTGAACTGTTGAAGGCGTTCATCCCCATCACGGAGGACTTTCGCAGCAGAGAGCTCAAGCGCCAGAATGCAATTCTGGCGGACTGTATCGGACGCTGCACTCTCGGCCACAGCCCTATCACCACGGTCGCGGCTGACATGGCTGAGAGGTTCGGCGGCATCCCCGAGAGCTTCCTGGTGGCCGAGCACCAAGATCGCGAGTTTGTCATCTTCCTCCCTGAATGGGTCCTGCCCGAAGACCTCTGCAACAACGGACTCCTCCAACTGCGGAACTGCCAGCTTCGCTGTCTGGCCTGGGACCCTTACCGCGGCGCCGCCCCTTCTCGACTGACCCACAAGGCATGGATCAGACTCGGCAGGCTTCCGTTTGAATGCTGGTCGACGCAACGGGTCACCGCCCTGGTTGGCGGCTTCGGCCGCTTCCTCGAGGCCGACGTCGCAAGCATCGACATGGCGAACATGTTCGCCTACCGGTGTCGTGTGGCGGTGGACGCCCTGGAGGACATTCCGGAAGCGCTCTCCATCTCGATGGGGAGCATTGTTGTGACTGTGCCGATCACGATTGAGAGCATCGCGCCCTTCGGGGGCGACGACCGCGGTACACCGTTTGTCGGTGGCGGGACTGAGGAGGGGGGCGACCAAACGGACCCCCAAGGCCGCCGAATTGCCAGGAGAATCCCCCTCGTTGACCTCCGCGACGACGGCTCCAGCTCGAGGGATGCAACCAGGGCCAGCTCGTCAACCGCCTCGGTGACCCGTGGCAGGAGGCGTCGCCCCGGACGTCGGCCCGGGGGCGACCACCAGCCGCCGAGAGCGGCGGACCCCGCCGCGTCGCCACCTGTCGGACCGCTGGCCCCCGTCGCGCCGAGTGCTGCGGACCCCGCCGCGCCGCAAGCTGCGGACCCCGACGCGCCGTCACCCTTCGAACCGCTGGTCAAACCACTCGTCTGTACTCCTCTTTGCCCTCTGGACCCCCACTCCGCAGCAATGGCCCTGCCTCGGACTTCCAAGCCTCCGATCCTTGGCGATGTCAACGACTGCCCTCGCCCCCTCGGGGGGCGCAGATTGCCCTTCTCAGCTCCGTTTTCAAATACCTTCCTTGTTAAGGGCCTGTGGGAACTGGCGGTTGTGGGAACTCTGCCTAGTGACGCTCGACAACCGCTGGTGGTGGTCGAGGTAGTGTGCCGTCTCCTCTCCCCGATGCATCAACTGCTGAGCGCCCCCCCTCGGCTGCTGCGCGACCCTCCCCTCGTCCGCTGTGTATCTGGCGACCCTCCCCTCGTCCACTGTGAGCCTCCCTTCTGTGGGCCCCTTCCCGACTGGGCCCCCTCGGGTCCCACCCTTCTGACGACCTCGACTTCCTTCGGCCGTCTGGGCCCACCCGCTTGTCCCCTGGGCCCCCTCGGGCCCACCTGCGGACCTCTGATCCTCCCAACCTCCTGCCCTGCGTGCCCTCCTACAGCGGGCCTTGCCTCGGGTCCCCATCACCCTGGGTCCAGCAGGGGGCCCCCTGCCCCTCCCCCCGTGTACCCTGGGTGCCCGCCCGGCACCCCGGCTGTCTACCGTGGGCCCACCCTTGGGCCCCCACCTTCCCCGCTCTCCCCGGGGCCCCGCCGATCCAGTAGTGGGCCCCCAATCCAACCTCCGCCCGCCAGCCTCCTGGACAACCGTGGGCCCACTTGCGGGCCCCAAACTTATCCACCCTCACTTTCTGCCCCCCTGGGCCCGCCCACTGTCGGTCCCCCTGGACCCAAGCCTGCTGCTGAACTCCTGGACGCCCGTGGGCCCACCCGCGGGCCCCCACCTACTATGTGTCTCCTCCCATCGATCCTGGGCCCACCCCCTGTTGGCCCCCGCGGACCCGAGCCTGCTGCCGGCCTGGTTCGGGGCACCGGGCCGCCGCCGCAACGGAAGGAGTCCGCCTCCGCCTCGCCGAGCGACTTTGGTGGCTTGGACTCTCGTGGGAACCACCGGCCTCGCCCGGCCCACCTTCCCTCCCCCCACCCTCGCCTCTCACCACCTGACGGCGAAGCTGGGGCGACGGAGGACCTCCGTCGGAGCCCCCCTCCCCCTGCTCCACCCTTCCGAGGGAACCCTGCTGCCTCGGGGGACGACTTGGCTCCCGCCCCCCTGCCCATCTCTGCCGGTGACCACCTCGACCTTGGGGCGGCCGTGCTTGCCGAGCCCCTGACCCCGCCACTCGCCGCTCCACCGGAAACCGGATCCTCTACCACTGCGGCCGTCAGGCGAAGCCCCAGGCTGGCGAAGCTCGCTGGTTCCTGTACTCTGGACCGAGCAATTGCCCGCCGAACCCTGCTCCTGGGTGAGGGTGCGTCCGCTTCCACTCACCCCGACCCCGCCTGCGCTGCGGCAATCAACGCGGTCACCCTCAAGTCCGCGAAGTTCGGCATCAGGCTCAGCGACAGGGAGGCCTGCTCCCTCCGGGACTTTTCAGGCTCTGCGTTCTGATCGGCGTGTCGCCCGCGTCTTGTTGTTTGGTGCCTTGTCTTCCTTTATGTTTCAGATCTGTACCTGGAATGTCAGAGGGTTAAATGACCCCTCGAAGCGGGCTTTGGTTAAGTCTGTAGCCTGTACCCTTAAGGCTTGTATCTTTTGCTTTCAAGAAACAAAGGTTAGCGCGTTCCCACGCTCCTTCCTTTCCTCCCTTGCGGGCCCTGCCATTGATAAGTGCCTTTTCCTGCCCTCCTCGGGGGCCTCGGGCGGCCTCGTCACGTGCTGGAGCTCCAGGCACTTCACCTGCTCCGAGTCCATCGTGCGGGACCGCTCCCTCACTCTGCGGCTGACCCACGCTCTGACCGGCTCCTCCTTTTACCTCACCAATGTTTACGGTCCCCCCTCCTGGGATGGCAAAGAAGAGTTCTGCCGGGAGCTAGGTGCGCTCAAATCTGTCTGCCTCGGCCCCTGGGCAATCTGTGGGGACTTCAACCTTACGCGCTCCGCTGCTGAGAGGCAGGGCCGCCACTGCTGCAACCGCCTCCTGACCATGTTCAACAACCTGATCAACGAGCTCGAGGTGGTTGACCTCCCTATCCGCAATCAACGCTTCACCTGGTCTAACATGCAGTCTCCACCCTCCCTCGCCAAGCTGGATCGCTTCTTGGTCTCAACCGACTGGGAACTATCTTTCCCCCTATCCGAGGTCTCGACGCTGGCTAGAATCACCTCGGATCACTCACCTCTCCTCCTCCAACTGCCTTCGAAGAGGGCCCCCTGCCCCTTCAGATTTGAGAAGGTCTGGCTAACCAGGGAGGACTTTGTCTCCTTGGTACCGACTTGGTGGCATGAAATGGGGGACAAGCAGGGAAGGAACGCGAGCGCCATCAACTTCAACGCTAAGCTCCGCCACTGTCGCAAGCGCATCAAAGAGTGGCGGGCCACTTACTTCTACAACATCTGCAAAACAAAGAAGGAAACCGCTGAGGAAATCCTAAGGCTGGACACCCTCGAGGAGACCCAATGCCTGACCACCATGGAGATTCTGCAGAGGGCTAAGCTCAGAGACCTCTTGAAAGCCATCATTGACGACGAGGAGATTCTCTGGCGAACCAGATCCAAGCAGCACTGGCTGAAAGAAGGGGATGGGAACACGAAGTTCTTCCACGCGACGGCCAACGGCAGACATAGGACAAACCGGATCGGGACAATCACCGATGCGGGCATAACACTGGAAAGGGAAGCGGACAAATGCGACTACTTCTACCACAAGTTCAAGAACCGGTTCGCCCCCGACCACCTTTCGCCCACCTCGTGCGGTGACTGGAGTGATCTCTTCCCCGATAGAACCGCGCTGAGCTCGGCAAGCCTTACCGCCCCTTTCACCGAGGAGGAAGTTAAGATAGCGACTTTCCAGATGTCTGGGGATAAGGCGCCCGGGCCCGACGGCTTCAGCATGGCTTTCTACCAGAGATTCTGGGACGTCATCAAGGCCGACCTCCTGAAAATCTTCGACGAACTCTATGAGGGCACTCTCCACACGGGCCCCATCGACTACACCCATATCTGCCTGATCCCCAAAACTGAAGGGGCAAGCTCAGCGAACGACTTCAGGCCTATCAGCCTCCTCAACTGCGTCCAGAAGATCATCTCAAAGGTTCTCACGAACAGACTGCTCTCTAGCCTGGGGAATATCATCTCCCCGTCTCAGTCAGCCTTCATCAAGGGAAGATTTATTCTTGACTCCTTCGTCACGGCCAGCGAAACCATCAACTGGGGCGCCAACAAGCACATCGACTGTGTGGGAGTCAAGGCGGACTTCGAGAAGGCATTCGACAATGTTAGCTGGAGCTTTCTCAAACACATTCTCTGCTGCCTTGGCGCCAACCAGAAATGGTGTGGATGGATCGAACAGTGCACCATCAACGGCAAACTCGCCATCCTCGTCAACGGCAACACCACCAAATGGTTCAAGATGAAAAGGGGGCTCCGCCAGGGGGACCCCCTCTCACCTTTTCTCTACCTGCTGGTTGCCGAAGGCCTCGCGCGCATGACCGCCAGAGCCGCTCAGAACAACCTGCTCACTGGGGTGGGACCCTCGCGGGACACCAAAATCTCGCTCATTCAGTTTGCGGACGACACCTTCTTCTTCTGCCAAGCCAAGATCAGACAGATCCGCAATCTTCGCTCTCTCTGGCTGCTCTACGAATGGGCCTCGGGGCTCAAAATCAACACGTCGAAGTCGGAGCTTCTCTACCTGGGCAATGGGGACTCTAAGGGAGCGCGTCTGGCAGCAACCCTAAATTGCAGACTTACTTCGCTACCGCTCAAATACCTTGGACTGCCACTGCGAAAGGGACGCATCCCGAAGGACGACTGGCTCCACCTAATCTCCAGGATTGACAGTAGGATCTCTGGTTGGCAAGCAAAACTCCTCTCCTACGGTGGGAGACTCACATTGGTCAACTCGGTGCTGTCCAATCTACCCCTCTACTACTTCTCGGTCTTCAAAGCACCTGTATGGGTAATCAAAAGAATTGACTCGTTGCGCAGAGCCTTCTTTTGGAAAGGAACCAGAACCACCACCGGGGGCAGCTGCCTTGTTAGCTGGAAGACGGTCTGCAGAAGCAAAAAAGATGGGGGCTTAGGCATCCTTAACCTGGAAAATCTCAACACTGCTTTGCTAGCCAAGTGGTGGTGGCGACTCCTCTCCTTGAACGCGCCCGCCTGGGAGCCCCTCGTTATGACCCTCTACTACCGCCGCAGAAAACCACTACACGAGGGCCCCTCCTTCTCGCCCCACTCCCACTGGTGGAGAGGCGTGCTCCAGACCAGGGAGCTCTTCAAGTGTGCCACGACCCACTCGGTGGGAAACGGAGCCAGGACCAGCCTCTGGTCCGACATCTGGACTGGTAACTCGACCCTCTCCACCCAGTTTCCGCGCATCTTTGATCAGGTCAGGGACAAAGAAATTAGGGTGAGCGAGTGCGTGGACCAGAACGGCTGGATTTGGCCCAGAATCCTTGAGGGCACCGAGGGGGGAACCAACGACCTCCAGAAGGCAATACTTGATCTGAAAACGACGACTCCGCAACCGTATCTCACCGGCGTCAACGACGAGTTCCGGTGGCGATGGACAACCTCCGGCGTCTTCACTGTAAAGTCAATGTATTGCTTCCTGCAGGACAGCGGGGAGATCGACAATCGCTTCACCAGGCTCTGGAGCATTAAAATGCCTCTGAAGGTCAAGATCTTCGTCTGGCTCCTACTGCGCAAGAGACTACTCACCAGAGACATTCTCCAGAGAAGGAACTGGAACGGCCCCACTTGCTGCGCCATGTGCCAAGGTCCTGCTGAAACAGCAGACCACCTCTTCCTATTCTGCCCCAGTGCTAACTGTCTGCTTGAAACCCTTCTACCCAACAAAGCGGAGATCCGCCGCTGCCCGAACGTACACAC